>BKCP01009515.1:1005052-1049655 GCA_008636005.1 Striga asiatica
TGTTAAGATAAATAGTAAAAGCTTGACTTTCAAATATTGACAATTCCGCTTTGATCTGACAATCGTGTTTTAGTCAAAGTATTTATATTTGTAATTTATTTATTTATGCAATTATAGCTCTATTATTTTACATTGTAGATAGTATGGTTCATCGTGTCGAACAGAAAGATCATATTATTGGTTTCTTGTAAAATATAAATTAATTGTTCACAGTCTAGACAGACAATGAGGCCCATGTTGGAAAAAGACTGTAGTGTAGTCTTGATTCATGTGGTCTTTGACTGATGGGTTACACTAATACTTATGATAAGTATTGAAAGGACCGCGGAAGGATAAAATTATAAGATTTACTGACCGTTGTTATAATCTAGACCTTCAGTAATTGATGCGAACTTTTAAGCTGTAAGATAATATAAAATGGGCATATATATTAATTATCTATTCTGTTAGGATGACATACTCGTTATTTTGGTAAGTAAGAGTGTTTATATGATGTGATGTTATAAATTATCTACAGTCACTATGTCCCAGTGCGCTGGGTTGATGACGTCCCAGAAATGAGCTCAGGAAGAAATATTATGTCAAACCCTGCAGGTGGGTAATTATCCGACATAATAATTAATGAACTGAGTGGTACTAGTTTCGGAAATGATAAGAAGTCGATTTAATTTTATTGTCAGTAATTAAATTAATCGACGGACGTATATCTTAAATATATGGAGATAAATCGATTAATTAAATTTATATTAATTAATCAAGTGGAGGTTTGAATTTATTGAATAAATTGGAGCTAAATGGGGAGAGCAATAATATTACTCTAGATGTTTTATTATTTAATTCTACTTAGGAGTTAGGAATTAAATATATTCCATAATTTAAATTCCATTAGGAGAGTTATATTCCTTCTAGAATATTAGCTTAGGGTTAGGAGACTTTGGAGTCTTCTAGAAGAGTGATTAGAGTTAGGAGGAATAGGACTCCTAGATTAGAAAGATACGGAACATAATTAGGGAGACAGTGATATGGAACCTAATGGGATAAGCCCATGTTTAGCACCTCCTTAAGGTACCTAATGTAGCCTATAAATACACCATGTCCCAACCTCTTCCCTTACACATGTGAGAGCTCGATTTTAAGGTTCTAATAGGAAGAGAAAAATCGTGATCTTCATATATTCGAGAATAAGGGAGGTTCTATTAATCACATCACCAAGATTAGTTGAAGTAGGTGTTTGGGCAATACATTAGAAGGCTTTAAGGTACAATTTATTCAAGCCTTCTAATCGTAAGATTCCGGCCACCTCAGACCACCGTCCGCCGCCAGAAGCCACTCGCGGCCAGCCATACGCAGCCGCAAGCAATCACTTGCCGCCAGGCGCACTTGCGCTTTCGCAAGCTCCCAACGACGCCCGCACGCAGTCCCCGTACGCACGCATAGCCACTGTCTGTGTTCCTCACGTGCGCCTGTCTGCGCCCGTTCGCCTGTGCGTGTCCCTAGTGTGCGAGCGTAGCCATTGCCCGAGATCCGCGCGCCCGTCTGCCTTGCCGTCCACGCTTGCCCCAGTAGTCCGCCCAGGCATAAGAAAGCCGCAGTGCAACACCTGCACGCGCCTGAGCACCTCGCTGCTAACCTGCGCCCACGACACCCGTTCGCCAGACCGCGACGCGCCCTGCCAACGAGCCGCACCATCTGTCTGCGTTCGACTGCAACCAGCCTCGACCAGTAGAAGTCTGACCATGACCCGCAGCAGCTCGACCGAGTCCAGCCGCGACCCGACCGAGCCCAATCACTTTCGTTTGGCCCGAACCCGACATGTCCTTGACCCGGTGATCCATTCGTGACCTGATAACCCAATTTTGATCACGGAGGACTAGTCCGGCTGCCCAACGGACTCTGCAGTTCAGATGATCTCCTGCAGAGAAAATCAGAAACGTCTCTGAGTCGGCAAAAATTTTAAACGATGATGTCCCAACCCTAACTATAGATTCCGTTGTGTTGGGGTTTATTTTGCCAAATTCATGTTAGATATGCTGTAAAAGCTTGACTTTTAGATATGAACAATTCCATTTTGATTTGGCAATCATGTTTCGGTCAAAGTACATATGCTTACAGTTTATTTATTTATTTATGCAATCATACTCCTTGTCTTACATTGAGATAGTGTGGTTCGTGGTGTCTCGAACAGAAAGGTCATCTATCGGTTCCTTGTAAGACTAAATTATGTTCATAGTCTAGACTGACAGTGAGACCCCACTTGGAAAAAGACTGTAGTGTATTCTTGATTCAGTTGATCTTTGATGGAGAACTACACTAGTACTTATGTTAAGTATTGAACAGGACCGTGGAAGGCTAAGATTATGAGACTCACTGATCGTTGTTGTAATCTTGACCATCAGTTATTGATGCGTTCTCTAAAGCTGTAAGATAATATAAAATAGGCGTGTATATTCATTACTTGTTTATTTGATTTACCAAGGGTGATTCCTATTCTGTTAGGATGACATACTCGGTACTTTGGTAAATGAGGATGTTTATATGACGCGCTATTATAAATTATTTGCGGTCACTATGTTCCAGTGCGCTGGATTGATGACGTCCCCGAGATGAGCTCAGGAAGGAATATTATGTCAAGCCCTGCAGGCGGATGTGTATCCGACATAATGATTAATGATCTAAGTGGTACTAGTTTCGGAAATGAATAACAAGTTGATTAATTATTTTGTCAGTAATTTAATTAATCAACGGACGTTATATCTTAAACATAGGGAGGTAAATCGATCAATAAGATTAATAAATATTAATCAAGTGGAAGTTTAATTTAATTGATTAAATTGGAGCCAAATGGGGAGAGCAGTAATAATATTCTAGTGGGATATATTATTATTTAATTTTATTAGGATTTTAGGAATTAATTTTATTCCTTATTTAATATTTCATGAGATAGGGAATATTCTTTCTAGAATATTACCTAGGGTTAGGAGACTTGAGAGTCTTCTAGAAGGTGATGTTAGGAGAAAGGAATCATGACCTAGTTGGGATTAATTAGTGGAGTAGAATTAGGATTCCTTGGCCTAATGAGATAAGCCCATATTTGACACCTCCTTAAGGTTTCTAATAGAGCCTATAAATACACCATGTCCCAACCTCTTGTCTTGTACATGTGAGTCACGATTTTAAGGTTCCTATAAGGAAGAGAAAAATCGATATTTATACACAATAGAGAGTTAGGGAGTTTCGATTAATCGCTCCACCAAGATTAGTCGAAGTAGGTGTTTAGGTAATCCATTAGAAGATTTTAAGGTGATATTTATCAAACCTTGAAGATCCAAATACTCTGGCCACTACTCGCAGCCGACATACCTCGCTCAACCAGGACTCCTCACTCAACCAGGACTCCTCGCTCGACTAGGACTCCTCGCTCGACCAGGACTCCTCGATCGATCAGGACTCCTCGCGCCCCAGGAAACGTGCCGCATGACACAGACCCTGCTCGCCTCCTCACAGGCATAGGAAAGCCGCAGCACGCGACCCGCACACACTCACTATTCCTCGCTTGATCAGGACTCCTCGCACGTATAGGAGACGTCCCGAGCACGTACCTGCGTGAGCCTAGACGCCGCACGCCTAGTCCTTCCAGGCATAGGATTGTTGATACGCACGCGCATCTGTTCACAACCCGAACCACCGCAACCCTACCCGACCGAGACTTGATTTGAACCGGTCCGAACCCGACCAACTTGATCCGGTGATCCGTTCGTGATTCAACACTCGACTAGAGTCGACAAAGGCCAAACCCTTCAACCGATTGGGTTGTGGTAGACGCCAAACCCTGCAACCGATTGGGTTGTGGTAGACAGACGATCTCCATCAACGGAAATCAGAAACGACTCAGAGTCGACAAAAATTTTAAACCGTAAGTCCTAATCCTAACTATAGATTCCGCTGCGTTAGGATTTACTATTCAATAGATTTGAATGTACACATTGTCGATATTCCTAATAGAACCCAACAACTCAAACGTGCATATCATTGTCGTTCTCAACAGAACCCAACAACTGGTATCAGAGCCCAGGCTTAATTCAACTTTGTGCACTGTTTGAATTAGGACTTACCTGCTTATGTGAATTAATTGTGTACAGACGCAACGCACAGTAGATTAGAAATTGCAACAAGTTGTTTGCAGGTGATTTCGAATCCAACTATTATGGACCATATGTATGGTTTTAATCATGAATGTTGTTTTATAAGCCTCAAACTCGAGGAGTTTTTATTGAATGCTTGTAATAAATTATTCGCACGGTGGGACACCGCATAATTTACTACTTTCATAGAAAACTCATGTACGACTCCTGCGCGAGTCATAGGATGAATTATGTAATTGTTTTATATTATTCATTATTAAGCCGGCGGATGTGGACTAACTTCGACGAGGCGAGGCGAGAAACACGCAGACCAAAGCCAACGGTGGCGACCCAATGGCGAAATTCCTAGTGACAACTTATTCAAGACGAAAAGTGGGAGTCACGACGAAAGAAGATTTCCATCTCCCGAAAAAGGAAGACGCAGTTCGACAAGGAAAGGGATTGCGTTTCTTCGAAAAGTTTGAAGATTTACTGAATGGCCATGATAGTTGGATTATTTATTCCTGCAAATTCAACTATTAGGAGCATGTTTAGGAAAATCCCTTAAATTATAATATTAAGTGTGAATTGATTGAAATAAATTGTATCTACGGCCTCCATTATAGGTTTGTCAATGAGGTGATTTAAATCGAGACCAAAGGACATTTTATTTCATAGTTCATAAGGACAAATCTCCTATGGGATGGTTACAGTGAGCTATTACAAAAGCGTACTGACCACCCAAAGGTGGACGTATAATTTTGGTAGTAAGCTTAGGACTAACTAATGGGTTACACTTAAAGTGCAAATAATTACGATATTCCCAAAGAAAAATGCTGTTCTTATTTTGCGCTGGCCAAAAGGTGGACCGACTATTAATTAAGTACTGTTGGGGCTGTATGTTAATTAATGGAATTAATCCCTCCTCTTGTGATGATATGAACCGTAGACGTCCAAACTCCGTGGCCTGCGGGGATTTAGTGCTTTGAGGTGTCGGTGAATTTATTTGAATATTGTTTTGAAGGGATCAATATTGATGTTAAAGTCGAAACACGTGACTGAGTAAAACTATGTTTGCATGCTCACAGGAATTCAAAATGTCTTTCAATCCGTTGTCCGTAATTCTCAAAGAAAACAAACTTGTTGGTCCCAATTTTATTGACTGGAAAAGGAACTTGGATATTGTGTTAACTGCTGGGGGGTATAAATTTGCTACTACTGAGTATTGTCCGGAAGAGCCAGGAGAGGGCGTAACAAATCAAGAGAGAGAAGAGTATGCTAAGTGAAATAAGGCTCATGAGATGGCGAAGTGTTGTATCTTGGCATCTTTTTCAAATGTGCTTCAACATCAGCATCAATCTATGAACACTGCAGCAGAGATGCTCAACAATCTCAAGGAACTGTTTGGCCATCAGTCTCGGGCTGCCCGACAAGAAGCCATGAAAACTCTGATGACTATGACCATGCGTGAGGGCACTCTCGTAAGGGAACATGTTCTTGCAATGATGGCACAACTGAATGAGCTAGAGGTTCTTGGAGGTTTTATTGACGTGGAAACGCAGGTTGATATAGTACTCCAATCTTTTCCAAAAAGTTTTGAGCAGTTTTGGTTGAACTACAACATGAACAAGATGATGTTGACTCTTTCGAGACTTCTGGGCGAACTTCAGTCGGCAGAGGGCCTGTTTAGTCAGAATCCTCAGGTCATGGTGGTCTAGTGGGGCGATGGATCTTCTTCTAGGCCCGACAAGGGTAAGAAGAGGAAGAAATCCGCATGAAATGGCAAAGCAGTCATGAATGACATGCAACCTCAGAAAGCAGTGAAGAAGCCGAAAGGCAAGTGCCACAGATGCCAGCAGAAAGGACACTGAAAGGCCGACTGCCCTCTTCTTAAGAAGCGCAATAAAGGTAAATCTTTTTCATTAGTCGCTGAAACATGTTTACCGGTGTTATCTACCAGAACCTGGTGTGTAGATACATAAGCCACTGATCATGTCTGCACTAATTTGTAGGGGTTCCAGGAAACTAAGTGGCTTAGGGAAGAAGAAGTTACCATCTACTTAGGCGATGCTAGTAAAGCTTCAGCAGTTGCAGTGGGAGACGTCTACTTAGATTTTGGTTTAGATAGGATTTTAATTTTGAAGGATTGCCTTTATCTTCGTAGTTTTAGAAACAATTTAATTTCAGTTTCTAAGTTGTTTATGAACGGTTTTTCTGCTATTTTCGATAATAAAATTGTTATTTGTTTTGGGAAAAAAGTTCATATGTTGTGGTCCATTAGTAGACAATCTGTATATCCTAGAACCAAAGTCTTACCAACTGCAACATAAACAATTACTTAATTCATCATCTAATCATAATAAGAGAAATGAACCTTCGAAGATGAACGAAACATATCTTTGGCACCTAAGACTTGTTCATATAAACCTGAGGAGGATTCAAAGGTTAGTGGAAGACGGGCCCTTGGGATCGTTGGAAGTCGAGGCCATTCCAAATTGCGAGTCCTGTCTAGAAGGCAAGATGACTAAGAGGGTTTTTAAATCTAAAGGGAATAGAGCCGAAGATTTGTTAGGGCTAGTTCATTCTGACTTATGTGGTCCTATGCCTATTCAAGCGAGAGGGGGTTACTTCGTTACGTTTATCGATGATTACTCATGTTATTGGTACATTTAACTTTTGCGCCACAAGTTTGAGTGCTTTGAGAAGTTCTTAAAGTATAAAGCAGTTGTGGAGCAGTTAGGAAAGTATCAAGTCACTACGATCCGATCGTGGTGGCGAATATCTTTCGGGAGAATTTAGAAACTATTTGACGGATAATAGGATTATATCCCAACTGACGCACCTGGCACACCACATCAGAATGGTGTTGCAGAACGAAGGAATAGGACTCTTATGGAGATGGTTAGGGCAATGATGAGTTATAGTACATTACCATATTCGTTTTGAAGATATGCCCTAGAAACATCAATATACATTCTGAATAAGATACCTTCTAAATCAGTATCGTCTACACAATTGAAGTTGTGGTCTAGGCACATACCCAGTCTAAGACATCTCAGGATATGGGGTAGTCCAACACATGTGCTGAGAAATAATACTGATAAGTTAAAACCTAAAACAGAAGTTAGGCTGTTTGTGGGATATCCTAAGGAAACGAAAGGTGGTATATTTATGGTCCAGACGACCAGAAAGTGATCGTTAGCACGAATGCTAGATTTCTGGTAAGAAGACTATGTTATAGATCATAAGCCCACTAGTAGACATGTCCTAGAGTAAGTAAGGTGATTGGTCGGAAAATATGTGTATTTTATATATTTATAAGCGTAATTTTATATGCTTAATTTTATCACTTATATGTTTTTCGACTTATTTATTTATTAGATGGATTTAACTGCTATGATATTTTTATGTTTTATTTTCAGGATATTAGAATATTTTCATAGGCGTGACACTGAACGAGAAATGAGTTGGCCAGTACCAGGTGCCTCAGACCAGCCCAACTTAGGCCCAAACGTTAAATAATATCAAAGGTCCATTAATTGGTAGATGAATATTAAAAGTAAGTGGTCATTACATGACCTTTTTGTTACTCACGTGGCTTTGGAGGATGTGTTAGTTTCTGTGGGCCAGAGAGCCTAATATCTTGAGGATTTAATTGATTGGAGTCTTGGACTTGGGAGGAATTACTTACGCAAGCCTGGGTGTAGGAGAAATATATTTAGCTGCCATACAGACAGAATAGACATAGCCGCCATCATACACGCAGCCAAATGTTGTAAATATTTTCCCGAAATAGAATCAAAAGATTCGAACACCGGGTCGTGTCTCTCGAGGAAGGTTAGCCGGATTATTATGCACGTTTATTCAACACACAAAGGAAAATAAAAATTCCTAAACATACTAATTCAGATGAGTTGGTTAGATTATTAACTACGAAGAACAACTTCAAATCAAGCAAATGGAAATAGCAAGCAACAACGAAGAACAATTAGGACTGAATAAGCTAGGGAGTCGGGGATATCCATTTTGGTTCGAAAATGCAATTATCAAGCAAGAGATTGTTCGGTTAAGTGATTTGACTAATCGACATGTTCAAGCACTCATTCTCAATAACTTTTCGTAACAAGAGAACAAACTAGAACGGAAAATTGACAATTCATTTAACTTCTAGGCAATACAGTTACGAACAAGCCTAGTTCATACGAGCCTATTTCGACCGACTCCTCCCCTTTCGGTTCTAAGAGTCGATTTAAGTAGACTAGAAGATGTTTAATCAACTAGTCCGTTTAGAATAACCAACATCAAGCAAGAATATATCGAACTCAATTGCAATCACCCTTCAACAATTCTGAATATTTGAGCCCGACAATTGAAAAACCCTAGTAAAAGATTAACTCGTACAAATAGAACAATCACGCATATGATAATTGCAAACGAATTCAAAACATCAATCCCCTATCCCTAGCATAAAGATTTAGCTACTCATAATCGAATAATCAATACAAGCAATCTCAACCTAAGAATTCATAATTAACGATTAAGTTAAAAGAAAAGCTTACGATTGATAAATCCCAAAGTTGAATTCGATAAACAAGCTTGAAATCCGGAAGCAATAATGAAATCCGAGCTTAAATCCTTATTCTACGTTGAAAACGATGAAGAAAAATGAAAAGAGCAAAAGCAAATAAGACGGGAAGGGTTTCTGTATTCGTCGAATGAGAGATGCCCTTTGAGAGAGTCCCGAACTAATATATATAGCAGCATGGATCCACGGCGCGAGTTGCTCGGGTGGCGCGGTGCGACAAGGCACCGCGGCGCGGAGGGGCGGACTGGCGCGTCGTGGAGGTTGGTCGCGGCGTGGAGCATGGCTGGGCTGAGTCTTCTGAAGCTCCGTGGCGTGCGTCGGGTGATGTGCCGCGGCGTGAAGGGCTTCGGCTGGCGCGGCGTGGCGTGCGAGCAGCCATCTTCTGAAGGCCCGTGACGGTGGCACGAGATGGCCCGCGGCGTGGTGAGAAGGCAGGTCCCGCGGCACGATGGTCTCAGCAGCGCGGCGCCCGATAGGTGAGCCACAGTACACGCGTGACGGCCGTGATGCGGATGTGGCTAGGCAGCTGAAGAATGCCTCGAGCCGAGCCTATCACGCGCGCAAGAGGTTAGCACGACAGGCGGGTGAGACGCAGGCCATAGCATGCGAGGCGAGCGAGGACAGCGACTAGGGTCTGATGGGCGATAGCGCGCGACTAGCGCGAAGGGAAAAAGTGGCCGCGAGCGTTAAGGCAAATGGCGCGGACAAGGGCGAGGCGACGGACGCGCACGATAAGACCTCGGGTGGTTGGGACGCGCGCGAGAAGACCGGTGGACGCGAGGACTCGAGCGGAACGCGCAACGGAGGAGCACGCGCTAGCACGGGCGGCGCGACCTTAGTCCTCAAGGACTAAGGCAAGGCGCGCGGGTCCTTAAGGCGGCAAGGTGGGATGTTTGGCTTGGAGTGCAAGTCAAGACTTCCCAAGATCCCTTAGATATTTGGTTTACTTATTCTATTATGATTTCTAGATTGTTTAGGACTTTAATATTTTATTGCTTTAATTAGTGATTTAGTTCCTTAGGACTTTATCTATTTCCAAGCATTAGGAGTTCTTCTTAGATTAGGAATAGACTTAGTTTGGCACCTATAAATAGGCCCCTTTGTCATTCGAAATATTCATTCAGAAATTAATTGAAAAACCGAACTTTTGTTCAAACACTTTGCGTTAGATATCTTTTCGATTTCTTTTGCAATTTTATCGTTTCAAGGGGTGCGGTTGTGCAAACCTCGAGACACCTATCGGCGATTCAAGGCACTGATTTGTGGCTTATCGGCAATCGGGACACGCGATCTTCATCAGGCCGTCACAGCGCGGTGCTCGGGCGCGGAGGTCTGGGCAGCCTGCTCGACTTTGTTTTCGGGGCCCTTTCGAGATCATTTGGACTCGGAATTCGATTTCGTTTTTTTCTGCTTGTCGCCAATGAAGCCCTCTACAAATTAAGCTTGCCCAGAATATTTTTCTCCTTAAAATCACAGTCGACGAGACACCTGACCTACACACCACAGATGAACACAAAAGCGGAGAAAACCGAGAAACGACCGAAAAATACAGAAAAACACCAAATAGAGGAAAACACACAATAATATACAAAATGAACTAAAAACGAATGAAAAGACCTAAAATGGGAGAAAAAGAAATGAAAAATAAATAAGAAAAATGCAACAAAAATGGGACAAACAACTCCCCCACACTAAAACCTTTGTTCGTCCCGAACAAAAAGAAAAGAAAAGACAAGAAAGCAAGCAAACGAGCATGGATAACAGTTTCAAAGACAAGCCTCAAATTAATCAACTTAGTCGAGGGGACTTCCAATGACCAATATAGCACACATCAATTACACTCGAATGCGACATTTTGAAAAAAACAAACTCTCAAGCACGAAAGTATAATACACATATGCCTCACTCAGTTTCTTGAATGAATATAAAATGGGTTCGCTCAAATTGGCCGATTGTAACACCCCGCTTATCAGAGTAAATTTTTCGCAACTTTTATTTCGAAATTACTTATAACTCTTTCGAAATCTTTTTGCGAATAACTCGGGATGCTACTTAAACTCCTCCTTCCTAAAAATCTGTTTAACTTTAACTTTGTCTAATTATTTATTTTAGACATAACAAAACAGATTTATATATATACTTGCATTTAACTATATCATGTTCATATTTATGAAATGATAAAAACTTGAAATCTGAATTTATTTAAAATGCAAGTTCACATATTAATAAGCGTAGCGGAATTACTTAAAAACGTGAATAATTATACAGACTTATTTCATTTATTACAAATGTCCTTTGAAATGAGTACTCGACCATCACCACCACTTTATTTGCTCACACCTCCGGCCCGACCCTGTTACCTGAAAAACATAATGGGGGTGAGTACTGGTCCTTTTGTACCCCGTTAATACCCATACTAAAGTAAACATCAATAATAATACAATATCATGATCTTTGGTATATATATAATAACTGTAACTTAATCTGGCCGATATATTATCGGATACTTGTGCACAATCTGATGGATATTTCTAAGGCACGTATCGCCTCCATCAGAACTTAGGATATAATCTTCGAGACAAATTAATGCCTCCTCATCCCAAGCGTATAAACTTAAACTGTATACATACCTCGAACATGATAACAATATTATACTCAATGTAATACCCAGTCTGGGTCCCCACCTTTCTCCTTTGAAATCGTAAGTGTTGGTCTCGAGTAGCTAACTCTTCAAGCTACATAAAAATACGTAAACAAATATACTAAGTACTATGCTCGTATACTCGGATTTTCAACTCTTTCGGATAAATCATCCAAATCTTATAAAATCTCAATATTCTTGTTATGGTTCAAACTTTTCTTGATCTTTTACTCAATCAAATACTTACTCATATTATTTCTCCCAAATCTTATACATATGGCTTATACTCATTTTTCACTTGATTATCTCGAAAGTGAAAAATAACTCAAATCATACTAAACTTTTCATCATAATATTAATATGTGAGATTTACAACAATCTTTATAAAATTGTATACTCAACATATTAAACTAAAACTTGGTCAAATTGCTCATTACTCATATAAGAATTTTTTTCTAAAAATTCCATTTTAAAACTTAACCATGTACTAAATACTCTTGCATATAAAATCATCTTGACATGTATGCCATATAAATATTTTAACTCGCTCATTTCTCAACATAAAATCATGAAATTTGGCAGTCATGTTCTTAACCCATATATAAGCATGTCGTAAAAATTTCATAATTTTATCATGCGTATATATCGAGTTATTAAATTTTTAAAGTCACAGCTGAAATAAAGAACATAAAATTCAACTTGCATGCTTAACTCCAAAAATTTATAACTCAAGCTATACTATGCCAAATGACATAATTCTTTCACCTACATACTCAGCACTTACACAAGAAATATCCATAATAAGCTTAACATACCAGGTTATGCATATCATGCTCAAATTCAAATCAAAACAGTACATATATAACATGTGATTGTGCTGGAAACAACTTATCATTTTTTTTTTTTCATGCTTAAAATTTCTTTAAAAAATTTAATATATATATATATATATATGGCATGAAAATACATCAATATTCACTTACTATAACATATGATAAAAAGGTAGCATCTAACCTTCTTCAAGAATTTTGAAAATGAAACTTCGGAAGTTGATTTCAACTTATCTTCGTCAAGATTTCTCTCGATTTTTCTTCCTCACTATATAGCTAAGACTTTGCTTATTTTTGTGTGAATTTTGAGTCTATGGTGATACCACTTTATATAGGGTAGCAAAGGAGACAATATCACCTTCTTCACATCAATACTTCATCATAATAAACTCATTAGGGCCCTTGTCATTAATGTTTTTCTAAAATCATGCACAAAGTTGAGTAAGCTTTGAAAAGTACTTGTAATGCATGATTCATCTTGTATATATCAAGACAAACTCCTCCATTTGACCAATCCTCCATTATGGCTCGAATTTAGTCTTAAATGGCTCATTTATTGCTTAAGAATACTAAAAAAATGGTTATAAAAATGAATAAAGATAAAGAATAAAAATCATAACTTGTAAACTTCTCAAATCTATAGTCAATGCTTAGAAAGGCCCATCATGTGATCCTAATCTGATTTCCATGATAAAATTCATGACTTAATGAAAAATTTCCAATTTACAGAACCGAATTCTGGCTTAAAACGAACGGTTACCGAAAAAATCGAAAATTCTAAAAATTTCAGATTTCCATCTTTTGCTTTTGGCCTTTTTCCTTTTTATTCTTGAAACTTGTAAAAAAAAAATACAAGAAAATAAATTTTTCGGAAACGAAATCGGACTTAATTATCGACTACAACCGAACATCGAAAAAAAACTCGAAACTTGCGAATATAATTTCGAATATACTCTTAATAGACCTTCTTGTCCAAATAACTTCTACTTAATCCTTATTACTTATCAATCCAATCATATAAGTCACATAAAATACTTAGGCAATTTATAACATTTACTCGACTAACTCCATTTAATGAAAAACGATTCTGATTTAACTTTAATGTCGAGCCAACTGAAAAATAAAATTCTAAGAGATTTATTAAGGCTTGAAAATATAAACAATCATTATTAATAAAAGTAAAATAGTTCTAATTTAGAACTGAAATAATTACTTTTATGAATTACTGAATGGGATATTACACCGATCATCATGCATCACATAAGCTTGCTTATCGTCTATTCGTACTCTAAAACAATCAAAGATCATGAATTTGCAAATCGAGAGGACTTCATGGGTTGTAATGTAGGTATCAAAGGAAGGACAAATAAGAAGATAAAGTGGCTCAAATAAACAATCACACTACTCACACATGCTCAAGCTGAAATGCAAATTAAGTACTTGACTTTTTTTTTTGGGAATTACTTAAGGAGTTTGCTTTTTCCTAACAAGACTAAGACATCAGGACGACATTCTCTAGGTTTAAACATTAGAGGTCATCCAAGTTTCCTAGAATGGTTTCCCAATACTCATTACTCGTCAAAGAATTTCGACAAGTAAGCGGAGTAGAATCCTTTAGTCCGGCTTACGAGTCTCCTTTTTTTTTTGTGGTCATGCACCCAAAAATGCAACTCAAGCAAGTTATAAACCTTCTCCAAACACATAGTAGAAACCCGTCATCATAACAATTGCACTGTCAAATCTCAAGAAATTCAATCAATCCGGTTGACAAGAGACAAGGTTCAAGGCTCAACGGGCTACTAATGAAAATATATGTTCAAGGTCAATGAAAAGGCTAAAACGAGCAATGTCAAAGAAATGCCTCAATCATTTTCACAAATCACAACTTTAATCAATTCATTTCAAAACAGACTCAAAGCAAGTTCTGATCAACACGAATACGACCAATATCTCTCAAAAAACAACCAAGGCTCAAACCTCACATCAAGTAAATAAGTGTCCAACAAAACGATGCATCGAGTTCATCAAAATATACTGGTCATGATCATCATCACATCTCCTCAACATCATCAACAATCATCAACAAATCTTAAAATTCACTATAATCCATACTCGCAAAACACACAAACTGACTCCAGAAAAGACACTAAAATAGAACAGAAAATGAAAACAACCTAAAAAACCTAGACCTGGTCAACCATATAGACACATAATCATGTAAAAACTCCCCCACACTTAAAACCGAACAATGTCCCCATTGTCGATCATCAGTGCAGGGAAAGTTTACCCATATAATCAACCAACATAAAAGACCGAAAAACTAAACCAAACACGAAAATAAAGAGAGGGGAAAAGATACAAACGTACAGGACACAGTGACTAGACTAGTCACTGTGAATCCAGTGGTGCGGGTGGAAGGTGGAGGTAGTCAGTCCCCGAACAGCGGTGGGCCTCCATCAGCTCAAATCTCTCGCCCCATTGGGATCGGGGTAACTCTCTGGAACTCGGCTGGGGTGGTGTGGTGTGGTGGTCGGTATGGTGTCCTTCCTCAGCACAGGCTCCGCCTTGCAATGACATCTTAGCGTGCTCTTGCATGCATGCTCTCTTAGTGAGCTGCTCAATCGCTCGGAGGTATGCACACTCTTTCACCAAATTCGCTTGCGGCTCAAGCCGGGTCTCTCTCACAAAAACGGCAATGGACTCGCCCAAAACTGTCATGCTCGCCATTCCCTTCCTCACATCGATGACCGTGCTAGTGGTCGCCATGAAGGGTCTTCCGAGGAGGATGGCGTGCTCCTTGCCAGTTTCCTGCACGCTCCCCACATCAAGCACTACGAAGTCCACGGGGACTATCAACTTCCCCACTCGGACAAGCACATCCTTCACAATCCCTACGAGGTGACGGAATGAACGGTCTGCAAGCTGTAAGTGCATCGTGGTGGGCTTCAACTCTTCGAGCCCAAGTCTATGATAAACTGCAAGTGGCATGAGATTTATGCCCGCTTCTAGGTCAAGAAATCCCGATGTCTCTTCCCCATTCCCAAAGGCCATAGAAATCACGAAGCCTCCGGGGTTCTTCTCTTTTTTCGGCAAGTTCTGTTGGAAGACACTTGCAGCTTCACACACGAGCACTTCTTCACCGTTTTCGAGTTTCTGCTTATTTGCTGCCACTTCCTTGAAAAATCTCGCGTAAGCCGGTATCTTCTTCATCACGTCGGGAGGAGATAAATCGACATTGGCCTTAGCCAACATCGCATGAAGGTCCCAGATCATCATTCGGTCCTTCTCCTCCAAGAGTCGGGTCGGGAAGGGAATCTTCAGTCTGTAGGGGTTCGGAGATCTGTGTAAAGCAGGCTCTGGTGGTGGTGTCACTGGGGTGTGTTCCATTTGGGTGAGCTTTTTCGGGCCCACTTTTTCCTCATTCACTTTCTCAGGCATAATTACGGTTACCGCATTTGCATGCTCCGGCTGGCTCGGCAATCTGTCTTTCTTCAGCTCCACCTCGATGTTCCCACTCGGGTGGCTAACTGGCCTAGCTGTGCTTCCAAGCGTTTAATGGAAGTTTCACTATTCGCACTCCGCTGCTCACCGTTGGCCATGTACTGAAGGATTTTATCCAGTTTTTCGTCTGCGTTCGGCGGGCTCGGTCTGGCTTCTGGTGCTGGTAACCTTAACATTTGTCCCCTGTGTTGCTGCTGGGGGGGGACAAAGTTAGGTTGAGGCGGCTGCTGGGAGTTGTTGTTAGACCAGGAGAAACTTGGGTGGTTTTTCCACCCAGGGTTGTACGTGTTAGAGTACGGGTCATTTCTGGGCCGGTTCTGATATCCTTTGCACTGCATTGACCTCAGCTCCTTGCCCTCCATAATTTGGTTCGAGAGCCATAGGGCACACCTAAGAACTGTGTCCCTAAACTCCACATGCGCCGCAAGCATTTACGGCCATAGTCCGAATTGGTGAGGAACTCCTAGCATTCAGTACCCTCATCTGCTCCGTGAGCTCGGCTAGCTGCTGGGCCATGACATTGTTACTCGTTCCAATCTCATGCACTGTCGCCCTCTTTCCTCTGATCCTCTTCTGAGACGAGTTAGTACTCATTGTCTCATATATCACAATCATCTCCTCCGCTGTTTTGCCTCCAATGTCCCCTCCGGCTGCAGTATCCCCATGTACTGCAAGTTCTGGTGGAAGGAGTCGTAGAAACAATTCGCCAATAGCCCTGGAGAGAGGTTATGGTGGGGGCACTGCCTCTGTAGATCCTTGAAATGTTCCCAAGCCTCGTGAAGAGGCTCGTTTGGCAGCTGAGCGAAAGAGACTATCTGAGACCGGATATCTTGGGTCTCCTGATGGGAATAGTACTTCCCAACGAATTTAGCATAGACTTCGGCTCAAGTTGTTAGAGAATCCGGGGCGAGGGTCATGAACCAAGCCTTCGCCCGGTCCTTTAGAGTTTTTGGGAAACACCGCATTTTGAGCTGATCTTCAGTTAGCCCATGCAAAGGGAACGTTTGAAGGACATTGTAAAACTCCAGAAGAAAGTGGAGTTCGTTGGGGAGCCCGCGGAATGATGGGAGCTGATTGTAGTGGACCATCTTCAGCTCATAATTTCGGGCGTCTTGCTCTAGCCGGATACAGGAAGTGATTGGCCCGATCATGGGTTGGGCCAGATTCTGAAGGATATTGCGAGGCGGTTGTTGTTCAGCAATGTTTGAGTTACTCCCTTCGGATGATTCTGGTCGATGCTCGCCTTCTTCGTGTGATTCGAGAGTAAGCTCGTCTAGCAGTTCTTTCAGGCTCTCGTTGAAGGGTTTGTTGATTGGAGAGAGTTTACGTCCACTCCTGGTACGCATACACTCAAACAAACAACGGGTTACGAGCACCGATGGTAAAGAAAAGAAAATAAAATAAGAAAAAGAAAATCCGAAAACAAGAAAAACACAAAACCAAACACGAAAAATAAGATGAATAAGCGCACAAAAAATTTGTTGTGTACAAATTGTTATTTTTACCGAGTACCGAATCGAAAGATTCGTTCCCCGGGTCGATCTCACGAGGAAGGCGGTTTGGAATTCAGCGTTGGTATCGATCACACAGAAAAAGAAAATAAATCCAAAACACTCTAATCAGATAGTAATTAGGATGATTATCAACTAAGAAATAATAAAATCAATAATCTACCAAAAATATAAATTGACAAAGATGAAGAAGCTAGGGAGTCGGAGATAATTAATTCAAGTTCTAGCAAAGCCGGGCAGTCAATTGCTCGGTTCGAGATTGACACTCTCGCTTAAACATCTAGCGGTTCGCTCCCAATAACTTTTCGTAACAAGGGATTGAACATAGACGAACAAGCTCGAGCATACAACACAGGCCAATTATCCCAATCCCATTAACTTTTCGTAACAAGGGACGGGTCATCGACAAGCACGTATTTCAATCTCAACCCATAGATTATTCAATTACGAAATCATCTACCTCATGCGAGCCTAGGTCTATGACTTTTCCCCTTTCGGTTCTGAAAGTCGCTAATTAACTAGAAGGTGATTAATCAACTAATCATATAGAACTGACAAACCTTAGCTCGACAAATTAACATTCAATTGTTTCCAATCGCAAGATCGAAGTGTCACTCTCCGATTATATCAATCAATCAAGCACAAACTCATCAATTCTGAATTAATTCAACTCACATAAGCATGAACAATCTTAAGCCCGACAAATGCACGTTAAACAAGAACAATCATCCCCTTTCTCTAGCAATAAGATTTAGCTAAGTAAAATGAATTCAACACAATTAAGCATTCCACCCCAAATAATCATTCACATGAATTAAACGAGATGAAAAATACTTACAATAAATCCAATCCGAGAGTTAAATCCAAATTACAAGCTTAATTCTTAGATGTGGAGAAGAAGAAGAAGAAAAATAGAAAAGAAAGATGAAGAGAAGAGGAAAAATGAAGAAGAAGACGGTAGGGAGGAGAAAAGAGTTGCGTTAGTTTTCTGAGCCTAGGGTTCGTCCCCAGGAGGGGAGGTAATTTTAATCGCAATCCCGATCCCATATATATAGCCTAGCAGGTGACACGACGTGAGGAAGTACAGCGCGGCGTGAGGTGCGCATGTGTCGCGGCGTGGAGGAACCATCGCGGCGCGAAACGGGCAAGTGTGCGGTCTCTGAACGCCCGTGGAGGCACCCGCGGCGTGGTGCAGGGCGCGGGGGAGTGCCGCGGCGTGGGGGCGTGCTGGGCAGCTTCTGAGGGCCCGCGAAGGGTTGCCGCGGCGCGGAGGAAGCGGGGCTGCTGGCTCGGCTGCGCGACTTTTGCGTTTTAGGCTCGTCCGAACTCGGAATTGAGTTCCATTTTTTCCTACGCGTCGCTAACGAACCCCTCTATTCAATGATGCTTTCATGACCAGATTTTGCCAATAGTACAATCTTCTAGAGTTTTTCAACCTTCAGACGGTCGGCAGCTTGCTGGATTTTACATTTCGGCCCCGTTCAGATTCGTCTGAACTCGAAATTGAGTTCCGTTATTTCTTGTGTGACGCCGAAGAACTCTTCTATCTACTTATGCTTGCCCGACTGACTTTTACCAAAAATTCGATCTTCCCAAAGCTTTCGACCTACACACCATAAACAAAGAAAAATCGAAAAAACATACGGAAAACACAAGAAAAACCAAGATAGAGTAAAACACGCGATAAACTACAAAACGAGATAAAAACTAACTAAAAGACCTAATATGGGGGAAAAAGAAAGGAAAAATAACAAGGAAAAACACAACAAAAATGGGACAAACAACTCCCCCACACTTAAACCTTTGTTCGTCCCGAACAAAAAGAAAAGAAAACAAGACATGAGCATGAATACAGTTTCAAATAAGAAGAGTTTCAAAATGTCCAATTCAACCAGGTCGAATTCCAACGACCGTGAAACCATATGCCTCAAATATAAACTTGGCCTCGAAATGACAAACTCTCAAATACAGAAATATAAGTACATGGCTCACTCATTCTTTTACATGAATAAATGATAGGGTCGCTCAGATTGGTCAATATTCCTGTTTCAACATATGCTTGCCAATTGTTTACATTACTCGAAAATAATCAAAGTTCAAAACTTGCGAATCAAGATGACTTCACGGTTTGTAATGTGGCTTAGGTAAAGGTATGAATATATAAGGACAAGAAGCTCAAATAGACAATAAAGGTTCTCGAGTATACTCAAGCATTCTGCTATTCATCCCGAATCAACAAGGCAAAACACATACTACCCAACCAACATTCCACAAACAACACATAGATGCTCAGAACAAGTTGCAATATCATCACTGAACCTGATTTTTTCTTTTATTTTTATTTTTATTTGGAGAGTAACTTTTTCCAACAAGATTGAATCAAAAGGACAACATTTTGTAGGTGTGAACATTGGAGGTCATCCAAATTTCCTACAGTAGTTTCCTAATGCTCATTGCCTGTCAAAATGAATCGACTAGTAAGAGGAGCAGAATCCATTCGATTCGTCCTGTGAACTCTCAAGTTTTTTTTTTTTTTTTTTTTTTTTTTTTTTTTTTTTTTTTTTTTTTTTTTTTTTTTTTTTTTTTTTTTTTTTTTTTTTTTTTTTTTTTTTTTTTTTTTTTTTTTTTTTTTTTTTTTTTTTTTTTTTTTTTTTTTTTTTTTTTTTTTTTTTTTTTTTTTTTTTTTTTTTTTTTTTTTTTTTTTTTTTTTTTTTTTTTTTTTTTTTTTTTTTTTTTTTTTTTTTTTTTTTTTTTTTTTTTTTTTTTTTTTTTTTTTTTTTTTTTTTTTTTTTTTTTTTTTTTTTTTTTTTTTTTTTAATATAGGTCAAGCAATAGAAATCCAACTCCAATCACCTCATTCAACAACGACACAATTTTCACCAATCATCACAAAATCAGTCAACAAAATACATTATATGCATGGCTGACAAGAAAAGGCTCAAGGCCAAACGGGCTACTATGGATAAAATCGTTTAGGTTCAAAGAACAAGGCTAAAGAGAGCTAATCAAACAAAACGCCTCAATCACTTTCGCAATTTCAAACTCTAATCGATTTCTTTCAAACAAACTCAAGGCAAGTTCTAATCATTCAAGAAAATGACCAATATCTCACAAGAAAGAAGAGTAAGGATCAAAACCTCACAAGGCAAATATATGTCACTCAAAGCAATCAAGCATATACCGAGGCAATGACCACACGTCCGTCATCACAACTTCCCAATTTCATCAAACACTCATCAATAAATCATATAATCCACCAATACCATGCTCAACAACACAAAAACCTAAAACTAGTCCGGCTCACCATATAAGCATGCAAAAATCCAAATAAGCTCCCCCACATTTAAAATGAGGCAATGTCCTCATTGCTTCAACACGAAACAGGAAGTCAAATAAAGGACCTAGCACTTTCATATAGCGAACCAATACTAGCAACTACCACATGCACACAAACTAAGAAGGAAAAGCAGAAGGAAGAAACACACTCAAAAAATGTAAAAAGAGAAAAGGTGTGCAAACCGGGGGTGACTCAAGGAGACTAAGCGTCCAGTGCATGCCTTTTGCCCAAGCTCCAAGACTCGATAGGTCCTGACAAGCAAAAACTACACAACTCCCAAAACTCCAATTATTCAAAAATAAAAACTAAAAATGCATAAACGAAATTAGCTAAGAAAGTGGTAAATATCACTTGGGTTTCCTCCCAAGAAGCGCTTGTTTTACGTCATTAGCTTGACGAAACCTGAGGTGACTCATCCAGGGTCTAAGAAAAAGTGACGATCGTGCTACGCCTTTGTATTCTCGAGAAGTGGCAGTGTTGGCTCTAAGGCCAGAAGGCGGGCACTGTGGGCACAAGTGGCTATGTTCTTGATGTAGTGAGTCTGTTCACGAGCAATCCCCAATGTTTGGAATAGAGCCTTCCCCAACCGAGCTCCCTCGTCAACCTCGACAATCAAAGGCGCATCAATGGAGCAAATCGAAGAAAGTACCATCACCTCCGGAAAGCAGTGCAGTGGCCTCAGAGGCGGATGCTCCAACTCGAAGGTGGGAGGAGGGCCTTGTGAATCGACCTCCTCCTCTAATGCATCGTACCCGGCTCGTGGGAGAATGTCATCCTCTTCAAGCATGAGGTGTGGGTTGTCGACTTGTGCTTCAATCGAATCGAGACGTACAGTGAGGCTCTCTATTTGTGTGCTCAGCCGAGCACATCCGAGCTCAATCTCCTTTTCTTGGTTTGCTCGGGCCATCATCCAATCAAGATGAGGTCGAGCTTGGCATTGTACTCTGAGGAGTCGTTTGGAGCTCATTTAGATGCTCAGGCATGGGATGTGGGTCCACAACCTCGAGCTTGTAGGCCTGGGACTCGATCGAGTCGATGCACCTTGCTAGACTTTCTACTTGCTTGCTCAATCGGGCACATCTGAGCTCAATCTCCTCCTCTTGTTTCGCTCGGGCCATCAATCGATCTAAGATGAGATCGAGTCTGGCATTGTATGCGCCCTCCTCTTCTCGAGCTGATTTACAGTCTATGAAGTCCATAATCTGGCTGAGCTTATCATTAAATGCATAGGACTCAGAAGGTTGCTCAATCGGAAGATTTTTCCAGCACTGCTCGGAAGAATACGGGTAAGGTTGGGTGTGGTACCCGGGGAAATAGACCGGCTCGTCGTTCCAAGATGGGTAATGCAGGGAGGAGTACCCGTGATTGAAATTCATTGTACCTGCACACCAGAACCAAACAACCACGCGTAGCCAAGAAAAAAAGAAGATAAAAGAAGGCAAAAACTAAAACAAGAACAAAAGAGAAAAACACATATGCACAAATGAAACAAAAACACTAAAATACTAAAATAAAGAGAAACACAGAAAATAAGATCTAACACCAAAACTAAATATCCTACTTGCCCTCCCCGGCAACGGCGCCAAATTTGTTGTAAATATTTTTCCGGAGTAGAATCAAAAGATTCGAACACCGGGTCGTGTCTCTCGAGGAAGGTTAGCCAGATTATTATGCACGTTTATTCAACACACAAAGGAAAATAAAAATTCCTAAACATACTAATTCAGATGATTTGTTTTGATTATTAACTACGAAGAACAACTTCAAATCAAGCAAATGGAAATAGCAAGCAACAACGAAGAACAATCAGGATTGAATAAGCTAGGGAGTCGGGGATATCCGTTTTGGTTCGAAAATGCAATTATCAAGCAAGAGATTGTTGGGTTAAGTGATTTGACTAATCGACATATTCAAGCACTCATTCTCAATAACTTTTCGTAATAAGAGAACAAACTAGAACGGAAAATTGACAATTCATTTAACTTCTAGGCAATACAGTTACGAACAAGCCTAGTTCATACGAGCCTATTTTGACTGACTCCTCCCATTTCAGTTCTAAGAGTCGATTTAAGTATACTAGAAGGTGTTTAATCAACTAGTTAGTTTAGAATAACCAACATCAAGCAAGAATATATCGAACTCAATTGCAAACAATTGGGGATTGAAGTGTCACCATTCAACAATTCTTAATATTCGAGCCCGACAATTGAAAAACCCTAGTAAAAGATTAACTCGTACAAATAGAACAATCACGCATATGATAATTGCAAACGAATTCAAAACATCAATCCCCTATCCCTAGCATAAAGATTTAGCTACTCATAATCGAATAATCAATACAAGCAATCTCAACCCAAGAATTCATAATTAACGATTAAGTTAAAAGAAAAGCTTACGATTAATAAATCCCAAAGTTGAATTCGATAAACAAGCTTGAAATCCGGAAGCAATAATGAAATCCGAGCTTAAATCCTTATTCTACGTTGAAAACGATGAAGAAAAATGAAAAGAGCAAAAGAAAACAAGACGGGAAGGGTTTCTGTATTCGTCGAATGAGAGATGCCCTTTGAGAGAGTCCCGAACTAATATATATAGCAGCATGGATCCACGGCGCGAGGAGGTTGAGGCACGGCGCGAGTTGCTCGGGTGGCGCGGCGCGACAAGGCACCGCAGCGCGGAGGGGCGGACTGGCGCGTCTTGGAGGTTGGTCGCGGCGTGGAGCATGGCTGGGATGAGTCTTCTGAAGCTCCGTGGCGTGCGTCGGGTGATGTGCCGCGGTGTGAAGGGCTTCGGCTGGCGCGGCGTGGCGTGCGAGCAGCCATCTTTTGAAGGCCCGTGACGGTGGCACGAGACAGCCCACGACGTGGAGAGAAGGCAGGTCCCGCAGCACGATGGTCCCCGCGGCGCGGCGCCCGATAGGTGAGCCACAGTACACGCGTGACGGCCGTCACAGCGCGGTGCTCGGGCGTGGAGGTCTGGGCAGCCTGCTCGACTTTGTTCTCGGGGCCCGTTCGAGCTCATTTGGACTCGGAATTCTATTCCGTTTTTTTCTGCTTGTCGCCAATGAAGCCCTCTACAAATTAAGCTTGCCCAGAATATTTTTCTCCTTAAAATCACAGTCGACGAGGCACCTGACCTACACACCACAGACAAACACAAAAGCGGAGAAAACTGAGAAACGACCGATAAATACAGAAAAACACCAAATAGAGGAAAACACGCAATAATATACAAAATGAACTAAAAACGAATGAAAAGACCTAAAACGGAGGAAAAAGAAATAAAAAATAAGTAAGAAAAACGCCACAAAAATGGGACAAACACCAAAGGCAGAGGAAAAGAATTATTTGCGAAGGGAAATTCACGGAGCAGAGCACACTTGGGGTCAAGGACTTTCTGACTAGGCACCAGGTTGGGGATGGTAGAAATATCAATAATTGGGATTCCCCTTGGTGCCTAGTGTCCCTCTCTTTAAACCCTATTTTCAGTTTCTTTCTAACAGATCCAATCTCCTTTAGGTCAGTGATTTAGTGAACCAAGGGGAAGGTACTTGGGATAGGGAGCTTATCGACCAAACATTTCATCCAAGTGAAGTTGAAGCTATTCTTAAAATCCCCCAGTCTGTGTTGGGTAGAAGAGATAGGCTCATTTGGCAGTTTGGTAGAAATAGGATTTTTCTTTCAAGTCTGTTTATGAGGCCATCTTGAATAGAGATTTATTGTTGAGGGAGACCCCTGAGACTAGTGAGATGCTTTGCTGTAGGAAGAAGATGTGGACTTCTAATTGGAAGCTCCCTGACAAGCACAAAGTTAAACACTTCATATGGAAGTGTTGGTTTTATTTTTTGAGCTCCAAAGACCAACTGCTGAAAAGCAATCTGGTGGATTATGGTATTTGCTCTCTTTGTGGGAATGGAGTTGAGGACCTTGATCATATACTTTTAAATTGCTATAGGGCTAAGTTATTGTGGAAGCTGAGTGGTGTGTCTAATCATACCTCTTATTTTAAACTGTTTTGGGGTGATGTAAGTAAGGATAGGTGGACTAGTAGCCTCAAAGATAGGGTTAGTGTTTCAACTTATATTCTTTGATGGCTCTAGAAAACAAGAAATGCTTGGGTGTTTTGGCAAGAAAGAGTGACTGAAAGAGAGGTAGTTGAAAGGGCTAGGGTTGAATGGGTTGAGTTTGCTGTTGTGAATGTTAAGAAAGAGTATACAGGGTGTGTTGGGGTTCAGGGTGGTTAGGAGAGTGAAGAATGCTTTTCCAACATGGTAGATCAGTGGTTGCTCACTGTCAGTGCCTATTAGTCTACAACTAATCAAATTTCAGTGTCTTGTGCTGCTTCAAATGAGGGAGAATCAACTCAGATCTAAAAACAGAGCTTATGGTTTTGAGGATGTGGCTAGTTGCTGTAAGGTGGCTTTTTTGAAGGCCGTGCATGCTGGTTGGGAGAGTGTTGGCTGCTGCCTGGACAACAAAGCCTTTATGTCCAAGCTGAACAAGAAGGTGCCTTTTAATTCTAGTTGCAATGTACTTTTTAGTGATGTGTATATGTTATTGAACTTTTTTTCTTCTTTTGTTTTTTAGATTGGATCTTGAAGCTTGGTTAGTATTATTTACTCCTGTTTTGACTCCTTTAAGCTTTTAGGTTGTAAGGGATCACTGTGTGAGCAAGCCCTGTATATTGTAACAATCAGTTAATTGTTCGATGTGTACTTTATTTTGAGGTGGTATATAGTTAATTTGACGTGAGGAAAAAAAAAAAGACTAGTTCAATCAAGAGGGAGCTAACAATGAAGTGCACGTTATCGTTGACTTTTGCCGAAGATTAGACATTTGTTGACTTTAAATCAAAAAGCCTATTATTTAGCTCGAAACATAGCTTTTTGTGCACTAAAAGGAAAAAAAATTGTGGAAATTAAATTGACTATAGTGCTGTAACTCAGGTACCGTAATTCGGGAACTTAATGAAGCAGTCTTGCATCCCATCGTTTTATTTTGGTTTTATAATAATAATAATCGATTACATCATTAGAGATGCCACTATTGCGATATATAATCATATTTGTTAGTCCATAATTTAAAACCTAAAACGTTAATCTGATAATAGTTATCTAAAGAAAAATTCACTAATCTTTTTTAATTTAGCATACTTACAGACATATATGGTGCACCATATCACTCCATTAAACTTGATCCATTAGTTGACATTTCAACAGTAATTGATAAAAAATTGTCACAACAGGATTATGTACTTTTTATTATTGTATTATTCTTAATTATTAACTAATTTTCTAATTAAAAATTTAAAAATAATTCACTAATTTGTCATCACATAATCTAACTTAGTCCATTATGTTCGTATTTGTATTAAAAAAACAGTGAAAAAAGTTCTTATTTATCATCAAATTCAATGTTAGATGACACGCAATTTTCTTATCATTTAGTCTCTTTCTGACACCATTCGGAGCCTTCTCGAATGCTCACATGTATAATCTAACTTGGTCCATTATGTTTGTATTTGTATTAAAAAAATAGTGCAAAGTTCTTATTTAATCATCAAATTCAATGTTAGATGACACGCAATTTTCTTATCATTTTTGTCTCTTTACACCATATGGAGCCTTGTCGAATGGTTGGAAGAGGCGAAACGAACTTTTATGATTTGAGTGTGGCTGAGGCAGTATGAATGCATTGTTCAAAAGTTTTTCCTTAAAGTTTTCCATGTTCGTATAGTGTTTAAAAGAAAAAAAAGAATAATAGAAAAATATTTATCATCCTACAAGATGATGAAATTTCAATGAAAATATATTCCAATAAAATTCCAACAATGATTTCAAAGGATATTTTGATGTCATTATTTTCATTGGATTTTTCAATAAATTTCAGCGAAAGTTTCAGCAAAATATTCCATTGAAATAATTTTTTTATTGAAATTTTTTTTGAAATTTAACGATTCCAATAATAGATATTTCTACGGTTAAAATATAGGTGGAAAAAAATTCAACAAAAATTCCTACAATAATAAATTATTGGAAAAATAGCCATTAAAATTATCAAATTCAAATTATAATCCACGAAAAATACAACCCCAATGGATATTATAGTATTGATTTCCGTTGGAATAACTGTTAGAACTTTTCAACGAAAACTATATCATAGAAATATACATTAAAATTTTCACTAGAATGTTTTACCATTGAAATATGATAATTTTTTCGAATTGTATACCATGTCCAGCTTCCATTACGGCATATTAATATATCACCTCAGACTTTAGAATCACACTACGAACGTTTGCATTATTAATGATTAGGATAAAGGACCCACCCACTCTCATCTGTTCAAATAAACCCTACAACTCTTTCCTCTCTCTAAAAAAACCCTTCCCTCAGATCTCTCTTCCTGCTTTCAATTTTTCTTCTTCGAGCCTTCCCAGCGGGGAGTTGGGTTTCGCGACGGCAGCCGGCTTCGGGCTGCGCTGCTGGCCCCCGTTGTTGTTGGCAGGGGCGGAGCCAGAATTTTAAATCTACTCGGCTAGAATTATTTTTGACTAAAAAAAAAATCTACATATTTGTATACAACAAATTAATAAAAAATGTATATTTTTATTGCATTCCAACAAACATTTTGTTTTCTTCATTTCTCATTTACAACTTTTGTATCCTGTATAAAATTAACAAATGTTAGACAAAAAAATTATTAAACCAGTTATTTCATTTTACAATGAAGAACGAGATAATATTTGGTCTTTTTCTCTCTTGATTTAACATTAAAATACCTAATCAAAAAGATGTTAACATAAAAATACAAAATCATCATGACCTATTGTAAAATAAAACTAAAAAAGTCATAGCTTGTTGTGAATATAAATCTACATCTGACAAATTATAAAAATTGTAGTAATTTATTAAACATGATTAATTTTCTATCATGATAATTTACTAAAAGAATAATAAAAACTAAAGAGCAAATATATTTTAAAATTTCCACCTGAAGAAGGAATTTGGGCGGACGGGTGGGCAAGGCTTTCAGACTCAGTCTTGCAGAAGGGTGAATGTACAATTGCAACTTGCAAATTGAAAATGACGGCGGCTCCCTCTGTGTAATTTGACTATTAAATTAGTTACAATATTTAATTGGACTTTCATGTACATTTTATATTTATTGTTGGACTGGGTGGGCTAGTTTTAAGTTTATTGAAATTGAGCCCGGGCTAAATTATAAAATTCAGTATACAATACATGAAATAGTGATTATTTTCCCTGGGCTACAGCCCAGGTAAACTTGGCTGTACCTCCGCCCTGGTTGTTGGTCTCAGCAGAGCGGGATGCGGAGAGCGATCCAGTCGGTTTTGGCCTAAATCTGGCTGTCGTCTTGGGATGTTTTGCCATCGGTGTCACGTCGGGGTCTGGCAGTTGTGCTTCTCGGGGAGTAGATGTGGCTCTGATTGTCGATGGTGGTGGTCGGGGTGGAGGCTTTGTCGCCTTCTCTCCTGTGCCGCTTTCCCCTAGTGTTTGGGTTAAAAGGGTGGCTGATGTCTTATGTTCTTCCTAGTCGTGGTGTGGGAAGGATTTGGACGGCGGATGTGCAGAGGGAGTTGGGTCAGAGTTCTTCAGGCTTCAGGGTCACGGTTGAGGTCGACCACTTGGGTGCTAGGCTGGGTTCTAGGATAGCGGTTCCAATTAGGCGTTCTTGGTAGTTTTCTGAGTGGCATCTCGGAGCTAGGTCTGGTCGTTGGGGTGGTAGGTTGCTGTCGGGTGACTTTTGGCGTGTGTGCCAGCTGTTGGGAAGGGCATATTTCTAGTTCGTCTAGTTTCTAGTATGTGTTTAGGTTGTTTTGTTATTGTTTGTGTGTTGTGGTTTGTTTCGGTTGTGTTTTTTCCTTTTCTCTCCCGTTGAGAGTGTGTTTGGTGTAATATCCTATTGAGAGTTTTTGTTTTATTCTCCTTTTGGCTGTTTTTTGTTGTATTTTGTTGCAGGTTGACTCTAGGTTGTCGTCTGTCTGTACGTGTAGTCGTCCCTATAGAGTCAGTTGTTCAGCTTATTCGGCTGTTGACTGTTTTAATCGGCTGAGTAGTTGTTCTCTAGTTTTGTTTGTGTTGTGAATATATGTGATTAATATCGTTCTGAAAAAATAAATGATTAGGATAAATAAAATAATGAACTAAATTTATTGATTTTGTAAATCAAAAGATAGTTTAAGATTTCTTTTTCTTTTGAGTATTTGATTTGTTAATTGTAATTAAGACAATAAAAATTACATAAGCAGTCACATCAATATTTTTCACTATTTGTATTAGAATAATGCCAACATAATGAATCGAGATTAATGATTGTTCAACATAACACACATTTACGTAACTTGGCTAACTTAGGGGACCATTTATAATATTATTTCTATTATCTAATCATCCAATGACATCTTTAATGGTAATTGAAACGAACAAAACTCATTATCTGTTTCTTTTCTCAATCACTTAAATAAAACACTTAGTAAGAAAAAATATGTGTCCTAAAAACAATGTTAATAATGTACGTTCTTTTATAGAACTCTAATGAACTTCTTATTGGAGGAGGTGTATTGATGGAGGCTGTCAATATGATATAGATATCCCACCAATGTGCGAGTCAATATTTGATACTTCCTCAGCGTCAAATCATAATGTGCTCCAACATATTGCAAATAGATATGTGATGTGTCCATATTTTTACATTTTATATCAAATATTCAACCCCCAATAATGTGGAGTTTTTATATGATAACGCAATTTCCACTTACAGAATCCACATCAAACGAACTTCTTCTTTGTGGGATCCTGTTCAATATATCTTATATTAATTTAGTTTTCACATCAGTTTTTCTAATTAACATTTTATCAGTACAACGCATGTTTACTACATTGGTGTTTGAAAAAAAACATTGTATAATAAAATTTGAATGTATAAAAATATTATATTGTCATTATGAAATTATAGTACAATGAGTAAATAATAGAGTAGTAGGGTATTTTCGCTCTGCCGACAAAGAAAAAACCCCCAAATCGTTGGTTCGCCTCTCTCAGCGGGCCTGTTAGTGTTATATACTGAAAGCTTGGCTTTGCATGATATTACACATTTACCCTTTATGAATGAGAATCATGTTAGATTAAACAAGTTCTACGTTCTGTTGTTCTGCACTTAGATAGGGTGGGTCGTCATCGGGCGAACCGAAGATCACTCTGTCAGTTACTTGCGAACAAGAATAGTTGTTCACAACCTAGATGGACATGAACACCCCATCCGAACGGTTGTAGTGTCAACTGTACAGTTTGTCTTGACTGATTAGTTGCACTAGTACATTTATGTATTGAACAGGATCCCAGAGAGGAAAAGTTCATTTTATACTGATCGTCGTAAATGAACTAGGCCTCGGTTAATTACTGCGATCTCTTAACCCGTAAGATATTAGACAGGCAGATATATATAATATATATTACTTTGATTCACATGGGTGAGGTTCAGTTCGCTGGATTAATATTCCTACTGTTTTGGGTAATATTATTATATATAGGATGTGCTGTTAGGATATTTACGGTCACCATGTGCGTTAGTTTGATGATGTCCCCGGAGTGAGTTCACGAAGGATTGTTATGCTAAACCCTGCAGGTGGATTAAGTTTCGGCATAATAAGAATGTGATGAACGAGCGATAGCTTCGGTGAAATAATAATAAATTAATTAATTCTTGATTGTCACTAATCGAATTAATTAATGAATATTATATCTTAAACGTGGGGAGGTAAATCGAGTAATTATTATTGGAGTCTCAAATGTAATTTGGGCTAGGAAGAGGGAGTGCAATAATATAATGTTGGTGGCCCATTAATATTATTTAATTAATTAGAGGAGTGGGCTTGACCCACAGTTAGCCTAATTAATTAAGGAGCCCTTTTCCTAATCTCCTTAGGGTCCCTACTGTAGCTCTATGTATACATCATTAAGCTCATGAGAAAAGAAGAGAGTTCACATCTCACGTGAAACACGCCTCACACGCCTTTCTCTCTCTAGATCTCATTTGAGCCTTATCTTCTTCTTGTTGCTCCACTGGTACAAGTTGAAGAAGGGTGTATTGAGTAATACAGTAGAAGATCTGTAGGTAAACCGAGACGAAATATATTTTGACCTACAGAACTAACCGGAAGTCCGATTGAAACGTACAGTATACCCAGATGACCGTCTCGACGAGAGCTTTCCATCGCCGCCGACGTCGCCGGAATCCGACGCCGCACGTGCCCTCACGCGCCGCCGGAAGGTGCCTGGCAGCAAAATCTCGTTTTGATCTGTTTGCATCCGTTTGATCCGGTTTTGATCTGATCTTGTTCGTGCAACCCAAGACGTGATTTGCGGTCAATCAATTGCGGTCAACCGTTCGTGGTCAGCCAGATCTACATAAATTTTAAGTCGTAAGTTCTCTACGTCAAACGTTTAGATCCGCTGCGCATAGGTTTACGTTTGCTATTGAATTCATGATTTGTACATAACGAGATCCTCACAGATCACAAAAAGTGGTATCAGAGCACTTGGTTAATTCGTTTTGTACAAAGTTCGAATTTTTAAGGGCTTTATTTGACAAGATGTGTTCAAACGCAGCCATATATTGGATTATATTTGCATAACTCGGTTTTGCAGGAAAATAGTTAATCCACTATTATGGCTGATTATGTGTTTGATGAATGTTGTTGAATGTGATGTATGGTATTAAATTTGTTTTTAAAGCCTCGGGCATGTCGAGGAATTTATGGATGAATGTTCGTAATAATTATTCGCTCGGGGGTTGACCGGATAGATTTAATTATTTGTTTAGAAAACATGTACATCCATTCGTTGGATCTAGGATCGAATTATGTAATTTTGTAAATTATATTTTTCGTGTTGTGATCGAGTGTTGATAACCGGGAGATCACAAGAGATCAACGAGCCTCGAAGAATAAAAAAAAAAGGAAACGGCGCGTTTTTCCGACCACCGGCGGCGGCGGCCGGCGGCCAGGCGGCGGTCGGCGGTTGGCTGCAGGAAGTGGAGAGGTTTTGCCTTCTTGTCCAAGCAGTACAAGATCAACCAGGATTCTACTGCTTAAAGGAGTTCTAGTTGAACAGGGAAAGAACTGTCATGGTTTCCTTGTTTAAGGAGACTCAATATTTAATGGCCATAATAGTGGATTTATTTATTTAAATTTATTATGCCATTAAATTATTATTTATGCATGTTAATTAATTATGTTCTTGCATGGGATTAATTTAGTATTGCTAGATTAATTATGCATGTTAATTAATTATGTAATGCATAGAATTAATTTGGAATTGTGTCAATAAATTATGCATGTAATTAATTATTGCACTGACATGGATTAATTTAGAATTGCATAAATTATTGAACATGTTAATTAATTATTGCATTGACATAGATTAATTTAGAATTGCATGAATTAATATGCATGTTAATTAATTATTGCATTAACATAGATTAATTTGAAATTGTATAAATAGTTAAAAATCCTCATTAAATTATACTAAGTTTGAGAAGGGATTTTAAATTAAAGTTAATTGTAAAATTCCTAAGGCCTCCATTTTTAATTTTTCGGTAAATCAATTAAGCTGCGGTAATGGGCTCCCCCTCGGGTGACATTGCTAAAATTTAATTGTAGGAAATTACCAGGACAAATTTCTAATATTAGACGGTTAGAGAAAATCTTATGAGAGCGTACGGGCTTCCCCTCGGATGACGTATAATCAAATTTGACGACCTTAGGACCAAGTAATGGGATTCACTTAGAATGCGATTAAATTTATTAACCCCCCTCGGGGTCCCTGAATTCTATTGCATGGCCAAATGGAGACCGACTATTAATTTCGTTCGTCATGAATTTGGTTTTGACTTATGGAAATTAATGGGCCTTAGAAAAGCCCTTCTCTTACAAAATGCGAGTTTGTAGGGCGACCCTCGTAGCATGCATTCTCATAAGGTGTAATAGATGTCGGTGAATTTAAGTTAATGTTGTTTTGAGGATATCAATATTAACAGTTAAATTCAAAAGTGTTTAATCTGTAAAATTTATTTGCATGATTCTCAAGATATTCATCATGTCGTTCAATCCGTTGTCTGTCATTCTAAAAGAAAATCAGCTTACTGGTCTTAATTACATTGATTGGAAGAGGAACTTAGACATATTGTTAACTCCTGAGGGTTATAAGTTTGCTATCACTGATGCTTGCCCGGCGGTGCCGGCGGCTGATGCTCCTGAGCAGGAGAAAGAGGAGTATGCTCGGTGGAAGAAGGCTGATGAGATGGCTAAGTGTTACATTCTGGCTTCTATGTCGAATGTTTTTCAACACCAGCATCAGTCTAAGGACACTGCAGCAGATATACTTCTCAATCTCAGGGATCTGTTCGGACATCAGTCTAGGGCTGCTAGGCAAGAGGCTTTGAGTGCTTTGATGAACGCGCATGGCCGAGGGCACACCCGTAAGGGAGCACGCTCTCAGGGCTATGGCGCAGCTCAATGAGCTTGAGGTTATGGGAGGTTATATTGACGGGGAAACCCAGGTTGATATTATGCTCCAATCTCTGCCGAAGAGCTTTGATCAGTTCTGGTTGAACTACAACATGCACAAGATGCATATGAATCTTCCAGAACTGCTTGCAGAGCTACAGTCGGCGGAGGCCTTATTCACTCAAGCACCTCAGGTGCTAGTCGCCGAGCAGGCTGGACCTTCCAGGCCTCACAAGGGCAGGAATAGAAAGAAGTCTGCAGGAAAGGCGAAGGCACAAGATGCTCCGGTTTACCCACGACTGACTCCTCAGGCTGTGGCAAAGAAACTGAAAGGAAGATGCCACAAGTGCAATAAGTCAGGACACTGGAAGGTCGATTGCCCTCTCCTCAAGAAAGGTAACTCTCTCGTTAATGTCGTAGAAACATGTTTAGCGGTTGTATCTACCAGAACCTGGTGTGTAGATACTGGAGCCACTGATCATGTCTGCAATTCTTTGCAGGGGTTCCAGGAAACCAAGCGACTTAGGGAGGGAGAGATCACCGTCTACATGGGCAATGCTACGAAAGTGGCGGCTGTTGCAGTGGGAGACGTTACTTTATCGTTCGATAGTAGTAGTTTGGTTTTGAGAAATTGCCTTTATGTTCCTAGCTTTAGAAAGAACCTTGTTTCAGTTTCTAAACTCGTTATGGATGGTTTTTCAGTTTCGTTTGATGACATGGTTATTATACGTTTTGAAAATCGTTTCATATGTTGTGGTTCATTAGTTGGCAATTTATATGTTCTCAAATCGAACTCTCCCACAGTGCAACATAATGAATTGAATAATGTCATAACTACATCTAATAAGAGGAAGAAGTCTTCGCAGATGAATCAAGCATATCTGTGGCACCTTAGATTTGGGCACATCAACCTTAGGAGGATTCAAAAGTTAGTGGCCAGTGGACATCTCGGTCCATTGGAAGATCACTATCCAACTTGCGAATAATGCCTGGAAGGTAAGATGGCCAAGAGGCCAATTACGGCAAAGGGGTATAGGAGCCAAGAAGTGCTAGGATTGATTCATTCTGATTTGTGTGGTCTTATGTCGATCCAGGCTAGAGGAGGTTTCGAGTACTATGTGTCTTTCATAGATGATTACTTGAGATATGGGTACGTTTATCTGTTGCACCGCAAGTCCGAATGCTTTGAGAAATTCAAGGAGTATCGGGCAGTTGTGGAGAAGCTTCATGGTAAATGTATCAAGTCACTTCGTTCTTATTGAGGTGGCGAATACCTTTTTGGAGAGTTCAGGACATACTTATCGGAAGCTGGGATTGAATCCCAACTGATTGCACCCGGCACGCCCCAGCAGAATGGGGTTGCAGAGTGAAGAAATAGGACTCTTATGGAGATGGTTAGGTCTATGATGAGTTATTCGAGGTTACCAGATTCGTTCTGGGGTTTAGCATTGGAAACGGCATCGTATATTCTGAACATGGTTCCGTCGAAGTCAGTTGACACTACCCCTTATGAGATGTGGAAAGGGCGCAAGCCCAGTTTCTCACAGTTTCGAGTTTGGGGTAGTCTTGCACACGTGTTAGTGCAGGAACCTGGCAAGTTGGAGAAACATTCGGAAGCACGAGTTTTCGTAGGCTATCCCAAGGGAACGAAAGGTGGATTATTTTATAGTCCTGAGGATCAGAAGGTGATCGTTTCGACGAATGCTAGATTCTTGGAAGAAGAATATATTATGAATCATAAGCCCGCGAGTAGACTAGTCTTAGAAGAGTTAAGGGGTGAAATCGATGGTTCTCCACCGAGTGCGCAAGTAGATACATCACATAATACTGCAACACGACACTCTGAGAGTGTACCAGTGAAGACAGTGCCTCGTCGCAGTGGGAGGTTTCTCATTTACCCGACAGTGGGAGGATTCCAGGAGGCCTAGAATCGGACCCAAGAACTTACGATGAGGCACTCCAAGATAAGGATGCAGATTCATGGAATGTTGCAATGAAAGCTGAAATAGGGTCAATGGATTCTAATCAGGTCTGGGATCTTGTAGAACCACCCGATGGGGCACGACCCATTGGATGTAAGTGGATTTATAAGAGAAAGAGAGGATTGGATGGGAAGGTGCAAACCTTTAAGGCTAGGCTTGTTGCGAAAGGTTATACCCAGATCGAGGGTATTGATTATGATGAGACCTTTTCGCCAGTAGCTATGCTTAAGTCCATTCGGATTCTCTTGGCTGTAGCCGCTCATATGGACTATGAGGTCTGACAGATGGATGTCAAGACAGCTTTCCTTAATGGGAAACTGCAGGAAGACATCTATATGCAGCAACCAGAGGGATTCATTGCTGAAGGTCGTGAGCATCTAGTGTGTAAGCTTAATCGGTCTATTTATGGACTGAAGCAAGCTTCGAGATCTTGGAACATCCGTTTTGATGAGGTGATCCAGTCGTACGGGTTCACTCAATGTCCGGATGAGCACTGTGTTTACAAGAAAATCAGTGGGAGCGTGGTGGTGTTTCTTGTGCTTTACGTAGATGGCATACTGCTTATTGGAAACAGTAAGAATAAGTTATCAGACGTAAAGGTGTGGTTGTCTAAGCAGTTTGATATGAAGGACTTAGGTGAAGCAGGACACGTTCTTAGTATTATGCTCATTAGAGACCGTAAGAAGAGAATGTTGTGCTTATCCCAGTCTTCATATGTAGATACTGTCTTGGCCAGATTTAGCATGCAGGATTCCAAGAAAGGTATGTTACCTTTCAGACATGGAATACCTCTATCTAAGGAGATGTCTCCTAAGACGTCTAAGGAGATAGAGGAGATGAAGACAGTTCCTTATGCTTCGGCAGTAGGAAGTCTCATGTATGCAATGCTATGCACAAGGCAGGATATTAGCTACGCCGTTGGCATGGTAGCTAGATATCAAAGTAATCCGGGACGGGAACATTGGTCTGCGGTGAAGCATATACTCAAGTACCTGAGAAGGACTAAGGAGTACATGTTAGTTTACCGTGCAGGCAGCTTGTTACCTCTGGGTTACAGTGATTCCGATTTCCAGTCAGATAAAGATGAAAGTAAGTCAACCTCATGTTATATGTTTACCTTGAGAAGTGGAGCCATTTCATGGAGGAGTGCTAAGCAGAAATGCGTGGCAGACTCCACCATGGAAGCCGAGTACAGAGCAGCCTCAGAGGCAGCGAAAGAGGCAGTATGGATCAGGAACTTCTTAGTGGACTTAGAGGTTATACCAAGTTTGCCACGTGGTATCACCGTGTACTGTGATAACAGTGGAGCAGCAGCGAACTCAAAAGAACCTCGAGCCCACAGGGCAAGCAAACGCATTGAGCGCAAATACCATCTGATTCGGGATATCGTTGGTAGAGGAGACATTGATGTTGCCAAGATTGCGTCAGAGGACAACCTAGCTGATCCTTTCACGAAGAGTTTGCCGGGGAAGGTCTTCGTCAAACACGTGGAAGGAATGGGAGTCATGAGCATGGCAATAGGATCGACATAGGTCTTTTAGAATAACGGATTGATAGGACTATACTGTAAAAGCGAAAGCTTTAAGTATAAGTGGGAGATTGTTAGTGTTATATACTGAAAACTTGGCTTTGCATGATATTACACATTTACCCTTTATGAATGAGAATCATGTTAGATTAAACAAGTTCTACATTCTGTTGTTTTGCACTTAGATAGGGTGGGTCGTCATCGGGCGAACCGAAGATCACTCTGTCAGTTACTTGCGAACAAGAATAGTTGTTCACAACCTAGATGGACATGAACACCCCATCCGAACGGTTGTAGTGTCAACTGTACAGTTTGTCTTGACTGATTAGTTGCACTAGTACATTTATGTATTGAACAGGATCCCAGAGAGGAGAAGTTCATTTTATACTGATCGTCGTAAATGAACTAGGCCTCGGTTAATTACTGCGTTCTCTTAACTCGTAAGATATTAAACAGGCAGATATATATAATATATATTACTTTGACTCACATGGGTGAGGTTCAGTTTGCTGGATTAATATTCCTACTGTTTTGGGTAATATTATTATATATAGGAAGTGCTGTTAGGATATTTACGGTCACCATGTGCGTTAGTTTGATGATGTCCCCGAAGTGAGTTCATGAAGGATTGTTATGCTAAACCCTGCAGGTGGATTAAGTTCCGGCATAATAAGAATGTGATGAACGAGCACTAGCTTCGGTGAAATAATAATAAATTAATTAATTCTTGATTGTCAGTAATCGAATTAATTAATGGACATTATATCTTAAACGTGGTGAGGTAAATCGAGTAATTATTATTGGCGTCTCAAATGTAATTTGGGCTAGGAAGAGGGAGTACAATAATATAATGTTGGTGGCCCATTAATATTATTTAATTAATTAGAAGAGTGGGCTTGGCCCACAGTTAGTCTAATTAATTAAGGAGCCCTTTTCCTAATCTCCTTAGGGTCCCTACTGTAGCTCTATATATACATCATTAAGCTCATGAGAAAAGAAGAGAGTTCACATCTCACGTGAAACACGCCTCACACGCCTCTCTCTCTCTGGATCTCATTCGAGCTTTATCTTCTTCTTGTTGCTCCACTGGTACAAGTTGAAGAAGGGTGTATTGAGTAATACAGTAGAAGATCTGTAGGTAAACCGAGACGAAATATATTTTGACCTACAGAACTAACCGGAAGTCCGATTGAGACGTACAGTATACCCAGACGACCGTCTCGACGAGAGCAATCGTTGACCTCTTGCCAATTGATTCTGAGTAGCTTTATCAAGATCTGAAGCAAATCGTGCAAAGGCTTCTAATTCTGTAAATTGCGCCAGTTCCAATTTTAATTTTCCAGCTACTTGTTTCATAGCTTTAATTTGAGCTGCAGACCCTACTCTGGAAACGGAGATACCCACATTAATAGTGGGTCTGATTCCAGCATTGAATAGATCGGCAGATAAAAAGATTTGGCCGTCAGTAATGGAAATTACAAGAGCATCTCTCAATACTCAAAGTTTTATATCTGAAGCGAGTTTTCAAGAAACCGCTAGGGTTTTAGTAAAAGCAGCTCTCCGGGGTCGAATCGATTGGCTAAAAGGCTTGAAAGAGAACGTGGTTGGGGGGGGGGGGATACCCGTCGGTACCGGGTTGAAAGGATTAGTGCTCCCCTCAGAACAACATAACAGGAGCCCCTTGGAAACAAAAAAAACAATATACTTGAGGGGGAAATGCGCGATATTTTGTTTCACCACAGCAAATTATTTGATTCTTTCAAAGTATTTCCGCGAGAGGCCGAACAATCCTGTATAGGATAGATTCCTAAAGGCAGATTTTTCTTTTTGACTATCTGTATTTGGTACAATTAGTAAGGGTGGAAATCAAAATAGAATCAAAGAATTAGTAGATCTGTTCCGACCAAAACGGGGATGGGCTAGGGTTATGAACTTATAATCTGATGATCGAGTCAATTCCACGATTATAAGTTGATTCCATACCGGACCGGGCCGGGGTAGGGTTATATACATTCTCAAGGTGTCGTTCAAGCGTATCTAAATAGATACTATGTTTACATGTGGATCCCTACGTCGTTCCATTCCATTTAGGATTAGGAATAGACGGAATCGGACCTGCTTTTTCCATATCTCTTGTTATTTTTTAGACCCTATTCACCTCTTTCTTTGAGCTTCTATTGAATCGAGAAAGAAAATAGGCTTGATTGACCATCTTTATTGATATATACATATATACATAAGTACATAAGACGGTTTGGGAAGGGGTTTTGATTGATCAAAAAGAGGAATCTACTTCAACCGATATCCCCTTAGGCACGGCCATACATAACATAGAAATCACACTTGAAAAGGGTGGACAATTAGTTAGAGCAGCGGGTACTGTAGCGAGACTGATTGCAAAAGAGGGGAAATCGGCCACATTAAAATTACCTTCTGGGGAGGTCCGTTTGATATCCAAAAACTGCTCAGCAACAGTCGGACAAGTGGGGAATGTTGGGGCGAATCAGAAAGTTTGGGTAGAGCCGGATCCAAGCGTTGGCTAGGTAAGCGTCATGTAGTAAGAGGAGGAGTTATGAACCCCGTAGACCATCCCCACGGGGGTGGTGAGGGGAGAGCCCCAATTGGTAGAAAAAAACCCACAACCCCGTGGGGTTATCCTGCACTCGGAAGAAGAAGTCGAAAAAGGAATAAATATAGTGAGAGTTCGATTGTTCGTCGCCGTTCCATCGCCGCCGACGTCGCCGGAATCTGACGCCGCACGTGCCCTCACGCGCCGCCGGAAGGTGCCTGGCAGCAAAATCTCGTTTTGATCTGTTTGCATCTGTTTGATCCGGTTTTGATCTGATCTTGTTCGTGCAACCCAAGACGTGATTTTCGGTCAATCAATTGCGGTCAACCGTTCGTGGTCAGCCAGATCTACAAAAATTTTAAGCTGTAAGTTCTCTACGTCAAACACTTAGATCCACTGCGCATAGGTTTACGTTTGCTATTGAATTCGTGATTTGTACATAAGGAGATCCTCACAGATCCCAACAGGGCCTTCCGGGCTTGTCCGTGGACTGGACTCTGCTGCATTTCCATGGATTTGGTCGTGGTCCCCTCTTCCTTCATATCAAGCCGCGGGAAGCTGGTCGGGTGTTCGGAAGTTTCTCATCTTGGTGAATCCCGCCGGCGACCTGGGGCGGTGGGGGCTTGGTGGGTTGCGGCGCCAGTGGGTGGAGGTGATTTAGTTTGCTTGCGTTGCCACGGTGGAGGGACGACTCCCATTGTCGGTTTCCGCAGATGGGCCCGATCTGGATCTCCGTTTTCCATCGGGGTTGTCTAGTAACCTCCGGTTATTGGTTCATCGGCGAGGTAGGGGAGACAACTTGGGTTTCTGTTGAGGGCTCGGTGGGGTGCTTGTTGCTCGTTCGGGTGGGGTTGGAGCAGCCGAGCTCTACAGCCACTTTTTCCCTTTCTCCCTTTTTCTCCGATGCTGAGTCATTTGAGGCCCGCCGTTTCCGATTTTGGTTAGTGGTGTTAGTCGGGTCCGAATCGGTGTTGGAATTGGATAGTGGTGTTAGCCGGTTGAGGGGATTGTGGATGTTTACAGTTGGAGTGCGGGTCGGGTCCTCTGGTTTGGTTTCCGAGCTTGGGTCTTCGTCTTGCTAGGCTTTAGACAGTGGCGGGCGTGGTTCCTTGGCTTTGCATCTCTCCTAGGGGGTCGGTCTATGTCCGCGGTTCACTTCGGATGTGTGTGTTCCTGAGGGAGTGCTGTAGTTCTTTAATTTTAGTTATTTTTGTTTGTTCTAGGATTGTTCTTAGTTTGTTGGTATCGTGTTGTTCAGTCTTGTGTTTGCCCCTGTGAGCCCGAGTGTCAACTTATTATCCTGTTGGGATCAAACACTCAGGTATTATCCTGTTGGGATCTTTTTTAGTTTTGTTTGTGTGGTTGGTCTAGTGTTTTTGTGTGTTTTCCCGAGTATTACCCTGTTGGGGTCGGCTCTAGGCGATCTCCGAATCTGCCTCCAGTTTTTTAGTCTTTGGTTGTACTATTCAGCCTTTGGCTGCTTTATTTTCGCACTTTGTGCGGTCTTATTAATATAGTACTTCTATCATTTCGGGAAAAGAAAAAACTAATATAGTAGTAATTATTTAAAATGATATACAATTTTTTACTAGCAAATTATAAAAAATATTAATTATTTTATATACATTTGTTATAATTTCAACTTAATAATATTCGACCATTTGAAATATAAATTAAGGGGTGGATCCAATAGGACCCTTACTGAAGCTTGGATGTGAAAATCAATCATAGTCATTGATTTGTGTAGTATTAGTGGCTCGCGAGCTGACGACAACCATGCACCACCTGTGTCCGCAATCCCGAAGGTACCCTTTGTTAGCGTTATATACTAAAAGTTTAGTTTTGGATGATATTACACTTTTGCCCTTTTGCCATTTATGAATGACAATCATGTTTGATTAAACAAGTTCTATGTTCTGTTGTTTTGCATTTAGATGAGATGGTTCACTTAGCGGGTGAACAAAAAGATCATCATATCAGTCACTTGCGAAACAAAAATTATGGTTCACAACCTAGATGGAAATGAACACCCCATCCGAACGGTTGTAATGTCAACAGTACAGTTGGTCTTGACAAATTAGTTGCACTAGTACATTTATGTATTGTAAAGGATCCCAGAGAGGAAAAGTTCGTATTATACTGATCGTCGTAAATGAACTAGGCCTCGGTTAATTACTGCGTTCTCTTAACCCGTAAGATATTAAACACACATATATATGCATTATATATTACTTTGATTCACTTGGTGAGGTTTAGTTCGCTGGATCAATATCCTTACTGTCTTAGGTAATATTAATGTATGTATGACGTGCTGTTAGGATATTTACGATCACCATGTGCGTTAGTTTGATGATGTCGCGGAGTTCATTAAGAATTGTTATGCTAAACCCTGCAGGTGAATTTAATTCCGGCATAATAATAATGTGATGAACGAACGCTAGCTTTGGTAATATAATATATTAATTAATTCTTGATTGTCAGTAGTCGAATTAATTAATGAACATTATATTTTAAACATGGGGAGGTAATTCGGGTAATTATTATTGGAGTCTCAAATGTAATTTGGGCTAGGAAAAGGGAGTGGAATAATATTACGTTAGTGGACCGTAATATTATTTAAGTAATTGGAGGAGTGGGTCTGCCCATAGTTAGTCCATTACTTAAGAAGCCCTGTTCTTATTCTCCTAAGGATCCCTACTGTAGCTCTATATATACATCATTAAGCTCATGAGAAGAGGAGAGATCCAATATGCACATGAAAACATGCGCCCCCCATACTCTCTCTCTAGATCTCATTCGAGCTTTTTCTTCTTCTTGTTGCTCCAGTACAAGTTGAAGAGGTTTAAGAGTGATACAGTAGAAGATCCCAAAGGTAATAGAGACATCGAGATCATCTACCGGAGCCGACGAGCCACGACCCGAAGGCCGAGATCCGTCGACCCCTACCCGCCAGAGCGACCGCCGCGACGAGCCGATCCCGCCGACGGCCAACCCGCGAAGATCGGTGACCGCCCCAGCCACACGGCCGATCGTGACGGCGTGACCGGCCGATCCCCGCCATCCGTTCGTGATCTCGGCTCCACCGTGTGCTGTTCCCAGTCATCCCGAATCCGATAGATTCAGAAAATTTTAAGCCATAAGTTTTCTACGTCAAACCTTTAGATACGCTGCACATAGGTTTACGTTTGCTATTGAATTCATGACTTGTACATAACAAGATCATCATAGATCCCAACACCCCTGTGTTTCAAGAGGATTCTCATCCACACCAAAGTTGAAACTGTCTCGTAAGAACCTGGGACGCGCATTCGCTCGCGAAGACTAGTTGCGCTTCCCTACAGCCGAGCCTTATTGAAAAGTCCTATGAGGATCAATCCTAGTTATTGATTTGTATACAATCAGGAGTTCATATTAATCAATCAGATTTTCATTAATTATTTAATAAAAAATAATAATTATTATATTTAAAATAATTATATAATTAAAAGATAAATGAATGTCGACCGACGTTGACTGTTGTCCAGTGACCTTGGACCAACGTTGATCGGTTAGCTCCGGTAATCATTATCGTCTCAGGAAATTGAAGCATCGGTCGAGTTTCCTCACTGACCAAGCCCTTCTCATGCGCTCCTTCCTCGCTGCCGCCCGCCGCCCACTAAACCGCCCCTTATCCATCGTCATAACCGAATATCTACCAGAGGCGGAGGGATTCAGAGGAGGAGGTGAGCAAATCAGGATGCTGGCACTCCTTGTCGGGCACGATGATGAGGTTGTGGGTAGGTAATGGTTGTCGAAGGGCAAGGTCTATTGTGGTCGAATCTCGCAGGTGGAATCGTCGAGCTGCATGATCTCGACACGATTGGGGTACTGCTCGAGGAGACGGGAGATGGCGAGGCGACACTTATTGTCCTTGCGCATTCGCCAGTACATGGAGATGCCAATGAGGATGAGGGTGGTGGAGTTGAAGCCGACAGCGGAGGAAAACGACGACGACTGTGACTAGGAAGAGGAGGATGAAGCGGGTATTGATGGAGGATTGGGCTGAAAGTCGAATTTTGGGGCCAAGGACTTGTGTTTAAAAATTAGACATGTCCTATAGATTTAGTTGCAATTTAAAAAACTTATGAGTTACTGCAATATGGTCCTTGAGGTTAATTTGTAATTATATATGTTTGGATAAGTGTACTCTTGCCCTTGGGTTTTTTAGTATATGCTATATGCATATTCAGTTTATTTATTGTGTATATTTAGATAGTATAAAATATATATTTAGTTCATATATAATGCACATTTAATTGAGAACATAAAAAAAGGCGAAGGATCCAATATAATGCTGCCAATTGCATATTTTGACTGCTCATTAAGTTAATAAATAACGCATATTTAGTTCATGAACAATGCATACTTAGTAGCTGCAGTTAGTAAGACTCCAGAATATATTACTGTTAATTGCATATTTTGATTGCACATTTAGTTGATACAACATGCATACATAGTTAATACATAATGTATATTTAGTTAATGAACAATGCACACTTAGTTGATATCTATTGCATATCATCGTTGCACATTTAGTTCATAAAAAATACATATTTCGTTCATACAAAATGCATATTTAGTTCATATCAATTGCATATTTTGAGTGCACATTTACTTCATACACAACGCATAATTATATATATACTTAATTTGTATTATTTACCATGAACAATGCATACCTAATTGATATCTATTGTATATTATCCTTGCATATTTAGTTGATAAAGAATATATATGTAATTCATACAAAAATGCATATTTAGTTCATATCAATTGTATATTTTGAGTGCACATTATTTCATACAAAATGTATAATAAATTATATAAATAATTTGATATTATATTTTTATTTTTATAGCATTTAGTTCATACATAGTGCATATTTAGGATCATGAACAATGCATACTTAGTTGATATCTATTTCTTATTATCATTGCACATTTAGTTGATAAAAAATACAACTTTTTTCATACAAAATGCACTTAAGTTCATATCAGTTGCATATGTCGAGTCCATATTTACTTCATAAACAATGCATAATTAGTTTACACAATATGTTACGATCAACGGTCAAACGCCGATGGTCAACAAGCAATGCCGAAAGACAACATTCAACACCGAAAGTCAAAGGTCAACGCCAGAGGTCAAAGAGCAAATGGTCAAATCAATATTTAAATTATTAAAAAATAATAAAAGATTAAATATTGGCCACACATCTTATTCCCTATATGTCTTAGTTACAAATTATTTCCATTTATACTCAATTCATATTCAAAATCTAACTCAACTTTAACTAAACTCAACTATCCTTAATATTGTCAATATAATTAAACTCAACTACTAAATACCGCACCCAAAAGCCAGATACCGCGCCCAAAAAATACCAAAATACCCTTACTAATATAAAAAAAAAAAATCGGAAAAAAGAAAA
>BKCP01009515.1:1050158-1061114 GCA_008636005.1 Striga asiatica
ATATATATATATATATATATATATTTAATATATATTTATTTCGGTTTTTAAAATATATATAGATATATATTTATATATATATGTTTAATATATATATATATTTATTATATAATTTATTTTTGTTTTTTTTAGTTTTTTTAATGTTAAAAAACTGAATTAAAAAATTAATTTTTTAATAATTTTTTTAGTAAGGGCAAAAGAGGAATTTTTGGATGCGGTGAATAGCAAAAGTGGGTGCGGTAAATAGCAACACTCATAATTAAATAATACCAACCAATCATTCTTACATATCACATTAACTTTAATTCACTATTCATCCACTTACATATTTTTAACTAACCATCACTTCACATCATCTCTCACATACTTTTATATCAAATCATATTTAACTATTTTAATTTAAACTCAAAATTCTACTAACAACTAACCATACTAACTTTTTTCAAAATCAACCTTGATTAACTGAGAAGACTCGTTTTCAGCGGAGATATTTGTATACAAACAATTAATGGCTAGGATGGAGCCTCACATTTCCATTTTAAGAATCGAACTCATTTGATGAAATCCCTATTGATTAATGTTTATCAATCAAACAGTAATACTGTGTGTAAGAAGATTGGGTACCAAGGAAGATGGCAAGCAATTGACCCCCAAGGGTTAAGTAGGGGATTACTTCTGCTCTGGGCTAAGGAGTTATGGTGATCCAAATCATTAAAAATCAGTTCTGTTTTGAAGTAGAGGTTGAGGATAAGAAGGGAGTGGGATCTTTCTGGATCATTTTTTGTTTATGCTAGTGCCTGCAGGAGAACCAAGAAGAGCAATGGGAATTCTTGATTAGGGCTAAGCAAAAGTGGGGGGATAATTGGGTGGCTGGTGGGGATTGGAATGAGGTTTTAGAGGTGGATGAAAAGAGAGGGGGCAGACAGAAATCTGAGAGGGATTTAAGGGGTTTTAGGTAATTCTGTGCTAGGATAGGAATGCAGGATATCAATATGACAGGGCATAGGTTCACTTGGGGAAACAATAGAGAGGGTGAGGGCTTTATTGAAGAAAGAATTGACAGATTTTTCACATCTTATGGGTGGCATGCGAATCACTCAAGAGCTAGTGTGGTGAATATCTTCAGAAGTTCCTCAGACCACCATTTATTGCTCCTTAATAATCAACCTGACCAGAGTAGTCAAAAGAAAAGGAGATTTGTATTTGACATGAGGTGGTTGAAAGTGGAAGGGGTGACAGAGACAGTTCAGAAAGCTTCGGAAATCCCAAAGAGTGGAACACTAATGTACTAGTGACCGAGAGGATAAAAGAGACCAAAGTAGCACTACTCAAATGGAGTAGCTCATTCAAAGCAGAATGTGAGAAAAGGAAGAAGCAGCTGAGTGAGAAGTTGGAGATGATGAGGCTACAAGGTGGAGATAGAAACTGGGGAGAATGGAATAGAACCAAAAGAGAGTTGGATGCATAATTCAAAAAAGAAGAGGAATATTGGAATTAGTAATCTAGAAGTAAATGGCTGCAAGAAGGGGATACAAACTGCAAGTATTTCCATGCTGTGACTATGGAAAGGAGGAAGATAAATGACATCAGCAGACTTGTTAGCAATGAAGGTGTGCTTTTATGACACTCAGGAGAATATTGAGAAGGGTTTGGTCTCAATTTTGACAAGTTGTTCGCTACTGAGGGGTCAAAGAATGAAGAAGATGTTTTACAAAATATACCTGCAGTCGTTACTGATGAAGTTAATCATAGATTAGTAGCTCCTATCACTGAAGAGTAAATCAGAGAAGCATTGTTCAGCATGGATCCTAGCAAAGCTCCAGGGCAAGATGGTATGTTTCCATTATTCTTTCAAAATTTTGGGATGTGATTAAATTGGACTTGTGTTCTGCCATTTTCACTTTCTATGAATCCTGTCAGATTTTAAAGAATTGGAACCACACTATTATTACCCTGATCCCTAAATGCTTTAATCCTGAATTTGTGATTAATTATAGACCTATCAGTCTGTGTGGTGTGTCTTATAAGATTATACCAAGCTTTTAGCCAGTAGATTGAAAAAGTTTCTTCATCTGTGTATTAGTCATAATCAGTCAGCTTTCATTCAAGGGAGACAGTTACTTGATAATGTTATTATTGCCCAAGAAGCTATTCACTTCCTTAATAAGCATAGATCTGGTCCCAATAGGTATATGGCTGTTAAACTTGACATGGAGAAGCCTATGATAGAGTTGAGTGGAATTGTATTAAACAGATCCTTATTAAATTTGGCTTCCACCACAACTTTGTTAAATGGATTTTGGCTTGGATCTCATCTGCTGTGTTCTCTTTCAATTTGAATGGGGAAGTTAAGGGTTTTGTTAAGGCAACAAGAGGACTATGACAGGGGGATCCATTGTCCCCCTATATGTTCACCTTAGTGTCTGAGGTGTTTTTATTGATAAAGGCTGAAGAGGATAATGGCAATTTTACTGGGATGAGTATATCTAAGTAGGGGCCTAAATTCTCTCACTTACTATATGCTGATGATGCTCTCATCTTTAGTAAAGTTGACTATGATTATGCTGAGGTGATGTTGAGTATATTGCATAAATACAATTGTTTTACTGGGCAAAAAGTGAACTTCACCAAGTCATTTGCTTTTTTATTAAGAACAGTCCTGCTGAGGCCCAGCTGAGGATTCGTCAATTGTTTGCTGGTATTTCCATTCATAGATCCTTGAGATATTCAGGGCTCCCAATTGGGATTGAGAGATCAAAGAGAGAGTGTTTTAATTATGTAGTGGGGGCTGTTAGAAATAGACTGGTCACTCGGAAAAATAGGTTTTTGTCTAATGCTGGTAAAGAAGTGCTTCTAAAATCAGTTATTAATGCATTGCCTATTTTTTCTATGTGTTGTTTCTGCTTGCCAAAAGGAATCTGTCAAGAGATTACCAAGTTAGTGCAGGATTTTGGTGGAGTAAAGGGGATAAACAAGAATTTGGATTCCATTGGAAATTTTGGAAATCTATGACTACACCCAAAGATGATGGAGGGTTGGGCTTTCAAGATATACTCTTATTCAATGAAGCAGTGATATTGAAACAGTTGTGGAGAGTGGCTACTCATCCAAATGTATTAGTCAGCAAAATCCTAAAGGGAAGATATTTTTCTAGGGATCTCTTATTCAAGCCACAGTCTCTTACAATGCTTCTTGGATGTGGAGGAAATGGATGAAGGTCAGAGACAAGCACAAGATGGGATTCAGGGTTGAAATCAACAATGGGAAAAACTCTAACATTTGGAAGATACCATGGATTCCAGGCACTGAATCTGGAATTCCTTTTAGGGTAAGCACTGTTGTCTGCAATTTGACAAAGGCTGAAGACATCATGACTGAGGGAGGCAGGAGGTGGAATGAGGAGTTGCTTAATGAATGGTTTAACAGATACTGAATATCAAAACTCTTAACCCTGATCTTGAAGATAAATGGTGCTGGGCATTTGATAAAAATGGGATATTTTCAGTGTCATCTACATATTCCTACCTAGTACTTCAGAAGATGAGAGAGATGGATGTGGCTGAAAATAACCAAGCCAACAGGTGAGGAAAGCTAGAAGAAGGAGATGGGGAATGCATGTCAAAGGAAAATTGTAACACTTCATGTTGGCAAGGAAAGCTAGAAGAAGGAGTTGGGGAACGCATGTTAAAGGAAAATTGAAACACTTCCTCTAGAAGTGCTTTACAAGAGTACTCCCTATCAGTGGGAAGTTAGTTGAGAGGGGAATGCAAATTGACCCAATATGTCAATCATGTGAGAGGATGCTGAGACTATTGAGAATGCCTTACTAACTTGTAGTAAGGCAGCTACAGTTTGGAAGCAGGCACCTGTCAGCTGGGAGGGATTAACGGCTGAAACTACAGAGTTTAGAAGATGGTGGTGGGAAATTTGCAGCTTGGATTGGAGAACAATTTCAGAAGAAATGATGCAGCTGAGCACTTATATTTTGTGGTAGCTGTGGAAATCACGCAACCTCTAGAAATTCTAACAAATCAGAATGTCTGAGCATGAGGTTGTAAGAGTGGCTTACACAGAATGGATGGAATATGGCTTGGTGGCAGCAAAAAGGCACAGGTAAGCAGCTGATTATGTGTGCTAGGTCTCTTAGGAGTTCAGTGGTGCAACTTAGTTGTTATTGTGTTCATTGTTGGTCATTAAGTAGATTTATGTGTTAGTCTATTTCTTCATATCTGAGAGGTTCAATTAGATATTTGCTCTGAGATGTGCTATTATGTATATTTGCCTATGGGTGTTACTATACACCGCCCCCCAAAATACATTTATGCCCTTTTTGTTTAAAAGAAATCATTTTTTCAGTCTACACTCTCTCTCTCTCTCGTTTCAATTTACGAAAAATTTCGAAAATAGTTCTGACGAATTCAGGTGAAAGAATGTCATCCNATTAGTATACATTATATTAGTAATTAGTATAATTATTAAAAATTATATTACTATATAAATAATTATATTAGTAATTAGTGTAATTATTATAAATTAACATAGTATAAAATATAATTATTTATAATAGAAAAAAATTATATTAGTATAAATTATTGTTTTGTAAATTAGAATAAATTATCTTATGAAGTAGAATTTATTGATATTATGCTAGAAGTTAGAAATTATTGTGTTATAAATTAGAACAAGTGTTATAGATTGATAATATTTATAAAATAGAATTTATTAATATTATGTTACAAGTTACAAATTATTGTTTTATAGATTGATTAGCTTATGAAATAAAATTTATTGGTATTATGTTAGAATTTAGGAATTATTATATTATAGATTGATTAGCTTAAGAAATAGAATTCATTAATATTATGTTAGAAATTAGAAATTATTGTGTCATAGATTAGGAATTTATTGATATTATGTTAGAGGTTAGAAATTATTGTGTTATATATTAGAATCGAGGGGAACGTTACAGAGGCAATGCAGGAAATTTGGTTAATCTTGTTTTGAGACATTCGAAAACTAAAGTGACCCACTGCCATTTTCTGATAAAAGTCAAATTGGAGGCACAATCTAAAAAATGGTGTATCTGGGTTCCTTATGACGATAATAAGAAGGGAATGCATAATCATGCGATGACTGTGTATCCCAAGTGTCATCGACAGATGAGTAGACTTAGCAATTCATCTAAAGCGATTGTCCATGATATGACTGCTGCTCAGGCGAAACAAGCAACAATGTTGGCTGCGATTCTGGAGAAAAACCCTGTAGACAACGCTACTCGCCGACATGTGTATAACTGTAAGGTTAAACTGCGGAGAGGTACTTAGCAGGGTAGAGATGTGGTTGCCCGACTTATGCACTTGGCTATGGTAAACAAGTATATTGCTTACACAGATACTGATGAGGACACGCAGGCGTTGACACGTGTGTTCATGACGCATCCTCAAGCAGCCAATCTATTCCAGACATATTACTGGTATGTCGTTATATATTCGACGTACAAAACCAACAGGTATGCTATGTTACTTTATAAATAACAATTTAGTGTGAATCTTAATTAGTATGTTTGAGTAAGTTTTTTGATTCTATGTTGCTTTCATCTGCACAGGTACAAGATGCCATTGGTGGAAATGATTAGAATGACGCCGTGCAACAAGAACTTTTTAATTGCCTACGCAATTATCAAGGACGAGACCGAGTACAACTATGACTGGGTTTTACAACGGTTGAGACTTCTAATAGGGCATGATGTACATCCTTCAGCCATTGTCACTGACAGGGAGTTGGGCTTGATTACTCCTATTCAGAGAAATTTCCCACAGTCGCCCCACTTACTTCGCACGTGGCACATCAACAATGATGTTGAAGACAGGGACTATCGACTAACAGCAAAAAATAAAGCTTTCGCTCAGCACTTCATGCACGGCAGGTGGAAGAACGTTGTCCAAGCGAGCACGTTGGAGGAATACAATACTGCCATAGGTGATATGTATGGTAGGTATGCGACGTTTTCTCGTGAGCTAGAATATGTGGAGTAGACATGGTTATCCACAAGGAGAAGTTTGTCAAAGCGTGGACGGATAATGTTTTACATTTTGGTAACACAACGTCGTGTTGGGTGGAGAGTGTCCACGCTACGTTGCAGCAGTGGCTTAACACGTCGACCGGTTCGCTCGACACAGTGTGGGAGAATATTCATAAGAATATAGAGTCTCAACATACTCAAATCAGGTACTTTCCTTTAAGTTATACATATTTACTATGTTATTACTGCATTAATTATAAGTTTAATTGGGTCTAATGTTGGTAATGCAAAACATTCCGACCGGCTTGAAATCAGCTCATCTTCATCCTCCTCTCTAGTAGAACGTTACCTGCAAAGAACTCTCACACCGGAGGGTTTTTCCGGTGAAGAGCCTCCGGTGTTTAAGTCAGTATGTATTTCAATCAATTCTCCAAAGTATAAAATGGATAAATTGTGGGTAGCAATAAAGGCTCACTCCTATATATATAGGAGTGAGATACCTGCCCTAAGAGCTTCCCGGATTTGGTGAGCTATCTACCCAACTCTGCCCGGATCTGCCCGTCCGTACACACGCAGTGTGTGTGTGTGCCAGAGGTGGTTATCGCCACTATTGCTCTGCACTAATATCTTCTCGCCACGTGCCCCTCTGAACAGAGAGTAATTATTCCCTTGAATATTCCTTGGGATTTCCTGATGAGGTCCACGCGCTTTCTCGCGTTCACACCACGCCCTCGATTGCTCTTCACTCACCGAGTGGTCGATCAAATGAGTTCTCCTCTGGTAGGTCGATCTTCGACCAGGTCTGCTCCTATGCTCGACCACTTCCTTTCAGTCAGCTATTGTTGGACTGATGTAGCATTTCTAATATTGGGGTTGTACGACCGGCCTAGTGAACCGGTATATTCTTTAGGCATATAATATCCCATATCATCTAGGCCCCCCCGCTCTGGTCGAGTCAGAATGACTCGACCGAAGATTGAGTTTGTGTCTGCCTCTTCGGTCTGCTGGCTTCTCGATCTTCTGACTGAATTTGATTTTATTATTCGACCATTTGGCTGGTTTTATAGTGGATTTTCAACTGCCTCTCCTCCACCTTTATTATTATTACCATTTTCATCTGCCACGCGTCTTATCTATCCAGTACTTTTAATCATCGTGTCCCCTCACAATTTGTGCCGCTTCGTTATCCGTGTCCATTTAATTCTCCAAGCCGTTAGATCTCACTTTAATCCAACGGCTCTCTCTCCTAACCCTTCAACTTGTCTTCATATGTACTCGTATAAGTACAGTACTTAGCGATTTTCAGCCTTTTCTCACCTTTGCAAATTTTGTGTTCTCTTGTGCCCTAATTTCTTCCTCTACAAACTGTGCTTTCCTGCTCTCGGCGGTTTCTTCAAGCATTTTCCGGCAACCGTTTTCTGCTTCAACCATGAGTAAGTCTCCTGCGCTCTAATTTTGTACTTGCGTGTGTGTATTCTGTCAATTTTTGATTTCCTATGTTGGTTCTTCTGTTCCAAAACTTCCTTATTTCGTCTGTGGAGAGGTGTTCCTTTGTTACCTTCCAAAACCCTAACCTTTCTCGTTTTCCTTTTGATTTTTCTTTCTCTTACTATTCAGATTCCGCCGCTTCTAATGAACAAAGCCACCACTCCGGCGAAGATGCGACCTCTACGTTGTCATCCCCAATTCGTCGACCCGTTCCCAACTCTCCTTCTCGCTCAGTGGAGGAAATTACAATCCAGTCCCCCTCAATATCTTTTGTCATACCGATCACGCTACCTCTTATTCTCCACCCCAACCTCGTCGTCTGATCGATGGATCAGACGATGATACTCTTGACCACCTTCCCCTTACCCATCATTGTCGAGAAGCTTCTGACGAGGCTGAGGCGGCTCTCGATGCTGCTGAGGGCACCCGCGATGAGGATCATACCCCTTTTTCTCAACGTGGCCCCCCTTCTTCGAGTAAGGGTAAGGTAATTCTGCTACTAAATCCAAATCTTCTGCTAAATCTTTGACCACTCCTGCTCCACCAAAAGCCCAATCCGATCCCATTACTGCCTCTCTTAAGCCGGCCCAAAAGAAAAAATTAGCCAAAGCCTCCTCTTCTAAACAGACTTCTTCTCATGCCCGCATAGCCGGTTGGCTGAATGCTTATGAGGTCGGTCATCCAGCGACCTGGGCTTTTGTATCACATGGTCCCCAAGACACTTATGATAATCCTCCCCAAAATTGCTATACTTTTTTCGAGATCCAATTTAAACTTGGAGTCCGTTTTCCTCTGTGCCAAAACTTGCTCGATATTTGCAAATGGTTTGACCTCCCCTTGAACCAGCTCCTTCCTAACGCCATCCGCTTTATAACCGTCTTCATCATCCTCTGTCACCTTCACCTAGATCGACTCGACCTAGACTTTTTCCATTACTGTTACACGACCTCAAAACATTCTCCAGGGCTCTACCTCAAGAGCCGCAATGATGTACACTTCATCTCGGACACCCCTTCGAATGTTCTCAAGTGGAAAGATAAATTTTCTTTTGTCAAACCTAGCCCCACTTTTCCTTGGGCGCCGACTCCGTAGCTTAAGGAGCTCAAGCGCGATTATGCGTCGCCCTCTCAGAATGCTCTCTTTGACCAACGGATTACTGTATGAAACCGTAAGCCCGTTGCGTCAAAAACTCTGCTCGAGGATGATAACCTCTTACACTTTTGTGGTCTTCTCACCCATAAATCTTTTTCTCTCCCTACTCAAGAAACCTTCGACCTCATCCGAATCGAAGATTACCCAGGTATTTATTGCTAAATGTGCTCGAGTATTGCCGTGTATTTGTTTTGTATGTGACTTATCTGTTATGGTTCTAACTGGTTCATGATTTCTTGCAGAGATGTCTGTCATCCCCTTGCCCAAGAGGAAAATTCCTCTAAAGAAGAAGACAGCTGAAGGGTCAAGCTCGAAGGCTGCTGAATCGACCACCTCCCAATCCACTTACTCTTCTTCGCCTCCGCCTCAATGCTCTGCATCGCCACCGCTTGCTCAAACGACTTCCTCCATGGAGGTCGACCCTCGCCCTCCGCCTGCTCACAAGGCGATCGTCCCAGAACAGCCTATACCTTTGAGCAAACCCCTCGAGCAGGCCGCATCTCCGCCACCAAGCTCTCTTTCCCCCGTGATCCATATATCTGCCTCACCCAAGGATAAACTAGCTGAGGAAACTCGGCTGAAGCGTCCCTTTGCTGAGGAGGATGAGGGAGCTAATAAACGCTCTCATTTCGAGGAGATCGCTGTAGTCCCTCGCCCTTCGACCGTCTCATTGACCAAGCTCGACGGCACAAGGGTGTCATCTTTCCTTAGGGATGTTCTTTCCGCCGTTGATCTTTCTACCGATCACCCTGATGATGGTCATACTCTCCACGATCGAGGTGACCGCATTGCCCGATGGTTGGCACAGGTAATCTTTGTAACTTTGTGATTATCTTCCTTGTTTTACTTCTTTTTTTTTTCTTGTCGTCTATGTGTTAACTTTTTCATTTGTGGTCACTTGTAGGGAATGGTTGAACTTGCTCCGATAATCGAGCAAGCCCTCTCGAGCTCGAGGCGCTCTATCCCTGCCATCGAGCAAGGCTCCTTTCTCCTGCGGAATAGGATAGATAACATGGTCCGTCAAGGTTTTGAGCTCCGCAGAAAGTGGAAGGAGGAGGCGGCAAAAGTTAAGGCCCTCGAGTCAGAAAAGAAAACGCTCGAGGGGTCATTGAAGTCCTTCGAGGAGGCGCTCGAAGCCGAGCAGGCCGAGAAGAAGGCCCTTCAAGCTGAACTCGAGGAATAAAAAATGGCTCGGGAGCACGAGAAGGCTGCGTTCGAAAAGCGGGCCAAACAACTAGTCGATGAGGCTGCTCTCCGGGCCCGGTGGATGGTCTGGCACACCACTGCTGGGCAGTGCTTCCTTTAGGAATGCCACTAGCAAGTGGTGGCTGCCTTCAAGCAGTCACCACAATATCTGAAGGATGTGCAGGAATATGGCACCCGTTGCTTTGAAGCCATTATGCAGTAGGTTGGGGCCCAGATAGCCGAGGACGACTTCGAGGAATTCAATATGGAGGCTATCTGAAATGTTATGCCCAAGGTTCCTGCCGATTACCAAAGTGCTCCCTATTTGCCTCCCGATCATGACTGGTGGTCGAGCCTCCTCGAACGCACTGTGAATTGCGATGATATGCTGAAGCGAAACTTCAAGTTGCCGACGGTTACTTCTCCGACCACCATGAAGCAGACAATAATCGAATCCATTGGTCAAGATCCGCTAGCTGACACCCCCAACTCAACATCTGGTTCAAGTCAGCCGATCGAGTAGTAACACCAGCAACATACGGAACCTCACTCTGAGCAATTCACCCCTCGAAGGGGTGGTCGATACATGCGACCATCCATCCTCTCGGCCTTAATCTTGATGGATTTCATTTACGAACACATGCCCACCCTCGAAGGGGTGGTCGATACACGCGACCATCCAGCCTATCGGCCTTAATCTTGATGGATTTCAATTTCGAACACATGCCCACCCAAAAAGAGTGGTCGATACGGGCGACCATCCAGCCTCTCGGCCTTAAACATGATAGATTTCGCTTTCAAACACATGCCCACCCTCAAAGGGGTGGTCGGTACATGCGACCATTTAGCCTCTCGGCCTTAAACATGATGGAATTCTTTTCTTCGTGCACTTACCCACCCCTGAAAGAATGTTCCGGAAACAAGTGACCACCCAGCCCGAAGGTCTTAATCATGGTGGATTGTTTTCTTCGAGCACTTGCCCACCCCCGAAGGAATGTTCCACAAACAAGTGACCACCCAGGCCGAAGGCCTTAATCATGGTGGTTTTTTTTCTTCGAGCACTTGCCCACCCCCCCAAGGAATGTTCCAGAAACAAGACCAGCCCAAAG
>BKCP01009515.1:1061830-1079070 GCA_008636005.1 Striga asiatica
CATGGTGGATTTTTTTCTTCGAGCACTTGCCCACCCCTGAAGGAATGTTCCAGAAGCAAGTGACCACCCAGCTCGAAGGCCTTAATCATGGTGAATTTTTTTCTTCGAGCACTTGCCCACCCCTGAAAGAATGTTCTAGAAACAAGTAATCTCCCAGCCCGAAGGCCTTAATCATGGTAGATTTTTTTCTTCGAGCACTTGCCCACCTCAGAAGGAATGTTCCAGAAACAAGTGACCACCCAGCCCGAAGGCCTTAATCATGGTGGATTTGTTTTCTTTGATCACTTTCCCACCCCCGAAGGAATGTTCCAGAAACAAGTGACCACCTAGCCCGAAGGCCTTAATCATGGTGGATTTTTTCCTTCGAGCACTTGGCCACCCCCGAAGGAATGTTCCAGAAACAAGTGACCACCTAGTCCGAAGGCCTTAATCATGGTGGATTTTTTCCTTCGAGCACTTACCCCCCCTGAAGGAATGTTCCAGAAACAAGTGACCACCCAGCCCGAAGGCCTTAATCATGGTGGATTTGTTTTCTTTGATCACTTTCCCACCCCCGAAGGAATGTTCCAGAAACAAGTGACCACCTAGCCCGAAGGCCTTAATCATGGTGGATTTTTTCCTTCGAGCACTTGGCCACCCCCGAAGGAATGTTCCAGAAACAAGTGACCACCTAGTCCGAAGGCCTTAATCATGGTGGATTTTTTCCTTCGAGCACTTACCCCCCCTGAAGGAATGTTCCAGAAACAAGTGACCACCCAGCCCGAAGGCCTTAATCATGGTGGATTTTTTTTTTCTTCGAATAGCCAATCATCGTATACCACCACATATGCAAAGCAGAATAAAGCATCAATTAGACAAGATATTGAAACTTGTAAATGAGATTTCATTAATTAAAGACGAAGAATTCGATTACATCACTTGAAAAATTTCTAGCGAAAAGGGAAGAGAAAAAATTTAAACGTTATATTTCTTCAAGTTCGCCACATTCCATGACCTGGGGAGTAATCTTCCTTCAGCATCTTTGAGCGAGTATGCTCCTCCCGCATGGACTTTCTCGACCAAGTATGGTCCTTCCCATTTTGGCTCCAGCTTTCCCGACATGCTTTAGCACGTTGACCCTCTTCCAGACCAGGTCTCCTACTTGGAATCTTCTGACCTTGACCTTTCTATCATGTGCTGTTCGCATTCTCTATTAGTATTCCTCGACCCTAATCGAAGAACGTTCTCGGAGTTCTTCAATTGTGTCAAGGGCCGCCATCATCAAGCTCTCATTCTGCTCGGGGTCATATGTACTCGATCTCTAGGTTTGGACCTCGATCTCGATCAGAAGTAGTGCCTCCATACCATAGACCAGACTAAATGGCGTTTCCCCCGTTGTCGACCTCGGCGTTGTTCGGTATGCCGAAAGTACGGAAGTGAGCTCGTCGACCCATGCACCCGACGCCTTCTCTAGTCTGGTTTTTAGGCCATTCAGTATGATCTTATTGGTCACCTCGACTTGTCCATTGGCTTGTGGATGAGCGACCGATGCGAAATGTTGTTCGATCTTCATGTCTTCGTACCATGCTCGAATCCGTTTGCCATTGAATTGGGTTGCATTGTTGGACACCAACATATTTGGGACACCAAACCTGCAGCAAATAGTGTTATATAAAATTGTATGACTTTCTCCTCCGTGATTTTGGCCAATGGTTCGGCCTCCACCCACTTCGTAAAATAGTCCACCGCCACGATAAAAAAATTTCTTTGCCCTGTTCCTTGCGGCATCAGCCCTACCAGATCGATACCCCACTGCGCGAATGGAACAGGGGCGCTCATCGTAGTCATCGTCTCCGCCAGTTGATGAATAAGTGGACCATGTGTCTGACATTGCAAGCATTTCCTCACCATCACCTTTGCGTCCTCCTTCATGGATGGCCAGAAATATCCTGCCCTCAGAATTTTTGCCACCAAGGAGCCCGCCTTGCTATGATCACTGCAACATCCTTCGTGTGTTTCCCTTAGCACATATTGACCTTCCTCTCGCGTAACACATCTCAAGTGGGGTCCAGCATACGACCGCTTATATAACACTCCTCCATGCTCGAAGAACCTCCTCATCACCTTTACCCCACCTCCTTTCAACTCCTTCAATATCGAGGCTCTCTAGTCATCGACTTCCTCTATCTCGACCACCTCGCATTCAACCACACTTTTCTCCATATGCAGCAAAGTTACGTTTCTGCTCTTGCAGTCGACCAGACACTGTGCTATTTTGGATAACAGATCTGCTCGACCGTTCTCCCCCCGACGTATCTGTACCAGCTCGAATGAGCTAAACTCTTCTCGCAACCACCAATTGAGAATCGGAATAACTTGAATCTTTCGAGCTCCTCCCGGCATGGCCAACTGTATTCCTTTAATAACTGTCCCGTACTCCGCCTCATTGTTCCACACCCGATACCTACCTTAACTGCAAATCCCAGGTTATCTCCTTTAGGCGAAATTAACACAAAGCCCAGGTCACCTCCAACCCTTGACACTGAGCCATCCACGAACATCTGCCAAACTCCTTCCAACTCCTCTTCTAACTTTGTGCCTTCCTGGATAAAATCAGTCAATTCATGTGCCTTGATCGCCCTCCAAGGTTCATATACTATCGTATACTCACTCAGCTCGATCGTCCATTTCACTAGTCGACCCGACACAGAGGGTCGACCTAACGTCTCTCCTACGAGCATGTTCGTCCTCACTTTCACCTTATGGCTCAAAAAATAAATTCGCAGCTTCCTCACTGTAACCACCACCGCTAAGGCACACTTCTCGATCTCCTTGTATCTCCTCTCCGCACCTTGCATCACCCTACTTACATAATAGATTGGGAATTGTATCGTTCCCTCTTCTCGCAACAGCACTGATCTGATCGCCGTTTCACTGATCGATACGTATAGAACAAGGTCCTCCCCATTAATCGGCTTGGCCAACAACGGTAGGTTGGCTAACACCTTCTGCAACTCCTCGAATGATTTCTGAGCCTCCTCCGTCCACTGGAATTTTGAACTCTTTCTTAACGTTCGAAACAATGGGCCACTCTTCTCCGCCACCTTCAAAATGAAACGACTCAGGCCCACAATTCGACCAGTCAGGATCTGCACCTCCTTCACTTTTGTGGGTGGTTTCATCTCGATCACTGCTCGAACCTTCTCCGTATTCACTTCAATTCCTCTCTTCGTCACCATGTATCCCAGGAATTTTCACGATTTTACACCAAAAGAACACTTAGAAGGATTCAGTTTCATACCATACCTCCGCAAAGTTAAGAATGTTTCCTTCAAATTGTTCACGTGATCAGCCTCCTCCTTGCTCTTCACCAACATATCGTCGACATAGACCTCCACATTCCTCCCCAGTTGCTACTTGAAAATTTTGTCGACCAGCCTTTGATACGTCGCACCCGCGTTCTTCAAGCCAAAGGGCATCACCACATAACAATACGTGTCCCTGCTCGTAACAAAACTCACCCTCTTCCTATCTTCCCGGGCCAAAGGAATCTGATGATATCCCTGGGATGCATCCATCAGACTAAGCAACTCACACCCTGCAGTGGAATCGACCAGCTGGTCGATCCTCGGCAATGGATACAAATCCTTCGGGCACGCCTTGTTTAAGTCACGAAAATCAATGCACATCCTCCACTTGCCTCCCGACTTGGACACCATCACCGTGTTGCATAACCACTCGGGGAATTGGATCTTCTTAACATGACCTGCCTTCAACAACTTCTCGACCTCCTACTCGATCACCTTGTCCATCTCTGCACCATGGTGCCTCCTTTTCTGTTTCACTGGCCTCACCGAGAGGTCGATATTCAACCTGTACTCGATCACCACCGCCTTTATCCCTGTTAACTCCTTGGCGGTATAAGCAAAAACATCCGCAAACTCACTTATCAATCCAATCAACGTCGACCTCATGGGCTCCTCCAAATCCTTCCCGATTCTAAACTTCCTTTCCTCAAAACCTTCCACCATCTGGATCTCCTCGATCTCACCTACTAGCTGCATCTCCACCTTCTCCTTCACTTTATCTGACTTCTCCTTCTCTTTCTTTGACCTTGAACCTCCAGGTCGACTCATCGTTCCCTCTTCCAACTTCACCTGCTTCTTCGCGAGCTGTCTATAATTGCTCACCGTGGTTTGATAACAACTCCTCGAAGTGAGTTGATCCCCTGCGACCCCACCAACATTTTCGCCCACCTGATATTTGATCGTCATATAGTACGTCGACACGACCGCCTGGAACGCGTTCAAACTGGTCCTCCCCATAATGATGTTGTACGAGGACTCTGCTCCTACAACCACAAACCTTACCATCCTCACCTTCCATGTCGCCCCTTTCCCCAAGGCGACATATAGACTCACTTCTCCCATTGGCATCACCTCACCCCCATTGAATCCATACAAGGCTGTGGTCACCGGCTTCAGCTTGAGATTAAGCTCCTTGTTTATCTGCACAATCATAAAACATTACATCCACCGAACTCCCGGTATCAATGAACACCCTCTTCACATCAAAGCCTGCCACCTCCGCCGTAATCACCAATGCGTCATTGTGGGGCAACATCACTCCTTCAGCATCCTCTGCCCGAAAACTTATCTCAAGCATTTGAGCAGTAATCCCCACCTCCTCTCTCTTCCTCTTTATCGCTTGAACATGACCCTTCCTCGCATTGTTCGAGTCCCCATCAGTAGGTCCTCCCGAAATCATATATATCATCCCCCTCTTCACGAGGCCATGATCCTCCTGACCTCCTCGTTCTCTACTCCCCTTATTTCTCTTACCTCCATCACCTCTTCGATCACCTCGCCCTTCTCGAGATTCATCCTCCTCATCATCATCCCAATCACTTCTCTCCACTGAATCTTCTCGACACCTCCTCTTCTCCTTCCCCTTCTCCCTGTCTTGGTACACGAACTCCTTAAGGTGCCCTGCTCTAATGAGGCGCTCTATCTCATCCTTGAGGTGTCTACATTTCTTCGTCACATGCCCGTAGTCCTTGTAGAAACGGCAGTACCTCTTTAACTGTGGTTGTGTGGGCCCCTCTCTCCTCAACTTAGGCCATGTCATCTCCTTGCCGTCAGTTTTCTTCTCAATGGCCGCCAATACTTCTCCCATTTTCGCATTCAATGGCGTAAAGTTATGGAATCGCTTTCCCACTATGAATGGTCGATCCTTCCACCTATCTTCTCATCCTAGATCGACCCTGCCACGCCCTTCTCTCCTGGGCGATCTCCTCCTTGGTGACATCCTTTTGCGCGAGTTCGCTCTCCCCTTCTTGGGCTCTGGCCGAGCCAATTCCTCTAACTTAGAAAACTCCGCCTCTATCTCCTCCAAGTTAATGTACTTCTTGCATCTCTTCAGCACCTCATCATCAGTATGAACAGGGGTTTTGGCCAGAGACGTTCGACAAGGCCTTGCTCGCAGACTCCTTATCAACCCTTCTGCTTTCACCTCATCTGAGGCCGAGTGAATCTCCAAACAGGTTTGATTATATCGAGCAACGTACTTGCGTAATGACTCCTTCTCTCCCTGCCTCATCACCATCAAAGTCAAATACGTTTTTTCTTGGGCCACAGCACTAGCATATTGAGTTTTCAACTTCTCCGCAAAGTCCTCAAAATTTTTGATCGATCCATGAGGGACCTGTTGGAACCAATCGAGCGCACCTCCTCTCAAGGTCGACAAAAATGCCCTGCAACTAATAGAATCAGAATAACCATGTAACACAGCCATATTCTCAAACGCCCTTACATGTCTCGACGGTTCAGAAGTCCCATCAAACACCAAACTCATATCCCAGAAATTCGCGGGTAATGGTGCAGCCAATATTTCTCTCGAGTACGGGTGTCCTCGAGCACGCCTCTCCGGTCGACTATCAATCTTGGCCTGCATTTATCTCACATACTCCGCGATTCTTTCCACTTCTCGATCTCGCAGAGCTCTATCTCCTCCATAGCTAGACACATCCTCTTCCACCGTCGTTGGTCCAGCAGCCACTCGAGAAAGGCTTTGAGTGACCAGTTGGACCGATTGTGCCGCCGCATTCGCCATCATCTGTTGCATCTCATGCCTGGTCATCACTACCTACTGGCCGTGGTGCTGCTCCTCCACCCGCGTCGGCGCTGCTCCTTGCACCGTCACTCCTTGCTGCTGCACCACGGCTGCTCCCTGCATCGCCGCTCCTTGCTGCTGCACCACGGCCAGATCTGGTTGTAACGGCATCGGGATCGCCGTTCCCTGAGTCACACGGGCCTCCTGAGCTCGGCTTGAGCCCACATATGCTTCTGGATGCACCGGCGTGACCCCTAAACCTTGAGGAGCAGGCGTTGGGGTCAGCGGTGTATACGAGAGTTTAGAGAAGCCCGGAGAATGGCCTTCTCCAAACGGCCTTGTCATTGTCCACTCCTCATCGAACGATGCTTGCAAATTCATTCTGGGAATTCCATCCGCCACAGCTACCAAGCTTAAGTAACCTCAGCACACCACTTTTCGATCGAAAGTCCCACAGACGGTGCTAAATGGTAATGCAAAACACTCCGACCGGCTTGAAATCGGCTCATCTTCCTCCTCCTCGCCGGTAGAACGCCGCTTACCTGCAAATAACTCTCACACTGGGGGGGTTTTTCCGGTGAAGAGCCTCCGATGCTTAAGTCTGTATGTATAATGCTTAAGTCTGTATGTATATCAGTCAATTCTTCAAAGTATAAAATGGATAAATCGTGGATAGCAAGAAAGGCTCACTCCTATATATATAGGAGTGAGATACCTACCCTAGGAGCTGCCTGGATTTGGTGAATTGTCTTCCCAACTTTGCCCGGATCTGCCCGTCCGTACACACGCAGTGTGTGTGTGTCAGAGGTGGTTATCGCCTATTGCTCTGCACCAATATCTTCTCGCCACGTGAGAGTTCTTTGCAGGTACGCAGCGTTCTACCGGCGAAGAGGAGGAAGACGAGCTGATTTCAAGCTGGTCGGAGTGTTTTGCGTTACCAAATGTCATGTAATGTATTACCCAGAAGACGCTGGAGTCTTGCAGACTTACGATGCATACGGGTTACAAGGGATTCCCTTTCGCGGATTTGAGAATGCGGGTCTCGCATTACTGTATTGATTTATTGAATGATGAGCTTAAGAGGATACGAGAGTTGAGTGTAGATATTTCGCGGCGCTACACTCATGGAATTCCTTGTGCCTGTGACCTAAGGGCGGCATACGTGATGGATAGGCCAATTACGCCCGAGATGATCCACAAGTTCTGGAGCACACTAGATGTATGGGAGCCAGGTATAATTGCAAGATTGATTAATATGTAGAACTTATCTAAATGTCATGCACAAATTAGAATTTTTCTAAATTCTGTTTAATTTTTTAGATCTTTTAGTATACTTCACGTATTGTTTGATTTATAGAATTTATAGACTATGTGGTTTAATTTTTTAAATTTTTTTATACGGACAGATCATGAGCTTTTTCGTAGCCTTAATGAAGAGGTTGAAATGGCCGATCCTGCGATGGTTCGATAAGTGAATCACAAAAGCAACTCATCAACTAAAGACCGAAAAGCCACTCTCAACTTCGCCCTGAACAACAAGGTTATATAGAACCTGCGGTGAAGGAAAATCTGAGAGGTCGGCCCAAGAAAACAAATTCAACAAACCATCGAAATCGAAATAGGAGCACAGTCAAAGAGACCGTCCATTGAGGCGTAAAATTACTTCTTCGTGTGCTCCATCAAAATCAAAGTACGCGGAAACAGGTCGTCGGCTGGGGCGTAAAAGCACTTCTTCATGTGCTCCATCAATATGGGAATACAAGGAAAGAGGTCGTCCGATGGGGCGTAAAAGGACTTCTTCGTGTGCCCCAACAAGCTCGTCTTCTCAACCTTCAGAAGATCCGACAGGTGCCTTTTTTTGTTTATCTGAATGATAACTAATTATGTTTATTAATTGGATTTTATATAAATTGTGACGTGAAATTATTATAATATTACAGATACATTCTCGACAAATTTCTTGCAATTCTATTATTGTCAGAGAATTCCTTACCTAGTTCACAACTACGTAGAGAGCTACTGGATGTTACGGCGGATTGGAACTGCGGATTGCGGGTGCTCGCGAGTTACGTGTATAGGGATTAAGAGATGTGGCAATTGACAAGAGCCAACATTGCAAATGAGATTGTAACCTACAGCAAGTTATAGGCTCCTTTCTATTTCAATGGTGGGATCGACGCCGCATTCGATTGGATAAGGTGGGAAGGGGGCGCTTGTGACAAGGAGCACTAGATGGAAGTTATAGGTGACCTCTTTTCTATTGCTACATTGTTTATTGCAGTTGTCGTGTTGTTAGGCTTGGGTCCCAAAAATGACATTATCAACCATTTTAGTATGACAGTATTGCCGCTCCGCGCACCATCCACGGCTATGCGACCTGAACGCGAGATTGTCATAGATCATCTAGGTTCATACCAACACTTCATTCGTCTGATTATGTCTCCTAATTTTCCATTACCTCCTATTTTTTTTTTTTTTTTTTNTTTTTTTTTTTTTTTTTTTTGGGAGAGATACTGAGATGTGACGATTCAAGGATACGATGATCTCTACCAGAACAGGTTCCAATTGTGGCGTGATATTCGTAATACAGCTGGAGTTTGATATATTATGATATTCGACCTATGCTTATGATATTCGATCGATTATGGACCATTTTATTTTATTTTTTAATCTATGGTAGAGGTATATTTGTCGTTACTTTTACAGGAAATATGCCCGAAAAAACGTTAGAATTGGAATCGGGATAAAAAATGGAGACAACTGTCGAGGGTGAGACAACTGTCGAGGGTACACGACTCGTGTGGCAAGTGAGACGAGTCGTGTAACGTCACACGACTCGTGTGGGATGTGACATGAGTCGTGTGGTTGAACAAAAATAAGAATTTTGCTACGGCTTTTTCACACAACTCGTGTGGCAAGTGACACGAGTCGTGTGGTTGAACAAAAATAAGAGTTTTGCTATCGTTTTTTCACACGATTCGTGTGGAAATAGACACGAGTCGTGTGTTGTCACACGACTCTTGTGGTTAAGGGACACGAGTGGTGTGGTTGAGCAAAAATAAGAGTTTTGCTACGGCTTTTTCACACGACTCGTGTGCCAAGTGACACGAGTCGTCTTGTAACGTCTCGTTTTATTTTAAAGGATTTACCGAATTTATTTATAAAAATCAGAGTTAATTTTTCGCAAAATCTCAAATTAAATTTAAAACTCAACGGACGCTACTTAACTACCAAGAATAATTTAACAAACGTACAACCATATCACGTTAAACCTACACATGCATAACTAACAGTTATAAAAAATTAAACCAAACATTTATTAGGTTCCAAAACCACCATAAAATTGAAAACATAATTCATATGTTCAATCCAACAATAATGAAATATCCAAATCCAAGCAGGCAAATAAATCAAGTCAAAGTATCAGCTCATCAAATCATAAACAGGCGGAAGCATAATATAACGATAACATAATCGACCAATGACCACCATCTCGCTCGTCTTCACGCCACCACCACCAGTTCAGCTCAACCTAAAAGAAGGAAAAGAAGACAACAACAGAAAAATGATATGGGTGAGCAAGACCATTATGCTCACCATTACCGCACAGTTTATCTCGTATAAAAATTTTAAAACATAAACACAGTATGCATAGAATCCAAGGTCTAACTCCCTATACGGCCCTATCGCAAACCTCCTATGTACATACAACAACCTTCCAATCACAACACTGCAAGGAAGTAACTGGAAACCTTCCCACCTCGAACTACACACGGATCATGGGATCCTTTCCAAGAGACAGTGGAGTTGTCCCCCCCTCCTCCTCCACCCCCTCCCCCCTCCCGCCCTCGAAAACACACGGATCAGGGCGTCCTACTCCCGGATACAACGAGCAGGTGACCTCTCACTGTTTATGCATTCATTAAAGGCACTACCAAACGGGACACTTAGACTAGGGTTCTCACGCATACAACAATTTTTTGAACGAAAAATTTATACGAATAATGAGCGCGATAATTGTAGATACAACTTAAATGTACCCACATGGTTGAAGCGACAAATCACGAATACAAGTCTCGAATGCAGGGTGAGGTCAACACCTCAAAACACCTACATTAAGTCAAGATACTTTAATCAACATTTTATCTTGACCTAAAAAAGAAATCACAATCACACTTAGTCGAACTTGATTCAACTAAGTTGTTCGTGAAGTCCTGTGGACATTAGAATTCTTGGACTTAGACTCGACCAAACCAAATTTGAAAGTTCACACAATTTCACAAAATGGATAATCAAACAAGTCACAAGAAGCAACAGACTAGCCAGTCATGAATTTTAACACAACACTACAATTTGAAATAACTGCCGAGAATTTCACATATTCATGATGGTGCAGCAAACAAACGATTTTGGCTCTAAAATTTTAACACAAAATTCACATCACTGGACTTAGTAAAATCACCAAGTTTCAGCCCTTAACTCAAAACACTCGATTTTATAAAATTAAAACAAGTTTACAGCAAAAACGGACATAAATCCAAAGCCTGACTTACTGAACGAATTAACATTTGAAATTTTTACACAAGTAGCTACAACATATAAAAATTCCAGTTCTGAACATTAAAAAAATGAATTATAAAAATTATAACAAGATTCTGCAGAAATCGAATTTTGAACAAAACCGAACCATAATGAATTCAATTAAATCTGATCTTCTTCCATCGTGAAACACTTCATAAAATGAGCCCAGACACCAATTTTCAGCAACTTACAACAACAACAGGTCAGTTTTTCATAATTAAATCAATGTTCTGTAGAATACTTCAAACAATTTTTAACCCTAGAAAACAAAGTCCAAAAATCATGAAAGTTTTACACAACATTAAAATATTCCAGAGCGACAACATATTCAAATTTCAGCCAATTTAGAGCATAACTCGATTTGATATGCAATTAACACGATTAATCGGAGGACATCACACACAAATAGCTAAAGTTGGAATTAAATTCTGAAATTTTTACACGCCCTATATAATCAACAAAGGACATCACACACAAAATTTCACATTAATTGGAGTAGTATGCGATTTATCATGAATTTAACACAAATACGGCAACTAGTTGAGCTCGATAAATCATAAACGACATATAATTCATTTAACTCAATTATTTCGTCCGAGGCCTTAACCATAAGGCCAAGGACTTCCAAACGTCCCATATCCACAGTATTCACACGACTAATAAGCGAGCTCTTTCGATTTCACACGAACCGAAAGGATCCCGACACAACCACATATAATTTAAACATGAAATATAAACTTTAAAGCTATAACATGATAACACGACAAAATAAATCGAACATAAAGAGGTGAAGTTCAAGCCGTCGATACCGTTCTCGGGAAGGCGCTCGAAAATGGAACGAATGAGGGTTTGACGCACAACGGGGCTCGACGGCTCACGCTCGGCTCGCCGGTGACCCATGAAGGAGCAGCGGCGGAGTGGTGGCTCGAGAAGGAGCAGCGGCGCTCGGGGTCGTCTTGGTCGTGATGGTCGTCGGGAGTTACGCGCGTAGAGAGTCACCGGGCTGCTCTCGGTGGCAGGGGTCGTCAGGGTGCAGCCTGGTCACGAAGGCGCTGCGACGAGGCAGAGCGGCAGCGGCTCGCGGTGGTCTGCTCGCGGAGGACGAGGGCGGCGTCGATGGCCTGCTGGTTCACGGTGATGTTTTTTAGTATTTTGTGGGTAGTTGGTAACCGAGCTACCCGACCTCGAGTCGTTCTCAAAGGAAGACGGTTCGGAGCTTTATTCGCCACTCAATTTTCCAAATTACACAAAATGAGAAAATAAAAGCTAAACATGCTAATCAATGGATTGGAGAGTGAATTAAGGCTAATGATGCTCGGAATTGAAAGAGACAAGTAAACTAGAGAATAAAGAAAATAACAATACCGGAGTCTCTATGCCATCACAACCGAACGAACTCAACCAAGAGAAATAAGTAAGTCTTAAGCACTAGGTCACTAACCCTAACCTTCTAACCTAAGTGATTAAGCTCTAAATAGAGTCCTAACCCTTAATCTAGATAGACAAGTAATTAATCCCTACTAAAACAAGTAAGAGCAATGATCAAGTCCAAACATTCCCTCCATCATCAAGCAAACACCCAAATTCACCTTGATAATCATCATAAGTAAAAACGAGGCAAAAATCGAAGTAATGAGCTTTAAAAGTAAATACCCAATCTTCTATTGCGTGCTAGATGAAAATCGGAGTCAAAAGCTCGGAACTTGAACAAAATAAGAGTCGCCAAAAAACTCGCCGGAAAATGATGTCATAGAGCTCCCAAGAGAGAGAAGAGAGAAAACTAAAAAGAAAAGAAAAATTCCTAAAGAGGAAAAGTGAGAAATGAAATCTAAATGGCCAAAATACAAAGGGCCAAAATATATTTATAGTAGAATCTAAGAGCACACATTAGGTGCACACACATTTACTAATCTACAGCCCGCAAGTCTCAAAAACAAGTTCGCAGCGAGTTTTGGAGTAAAAATGAACTAAAAACAGACGTTGGCGGGGCGCGAAATCAAGTTCCCCGCGAGTGTGCCCTGGGAGATGTGGAGCCTTGCGCTTCGCGGGCCGCGAGAAATGGTTCGCAGCGAGTTCCTAGGCTGATGGGCGCGGAGGTTGTCATCTCGTGGGACGCGAGTGCCACTTCACAGTGAGTGCACGCCTGGGTATGTTGCGCTTCGCGGGGCGCGAGCGCCTGTTGGCAGCGAGTGCGGGCTTGGGCGCGAGGAGGAACTGGCTGCGAGTGCAAGGCTTGGGCGCCTTGTGTCGTCGCTGGTCGCGAGTCCAATTCCGCTGTGAGTTCCTGGGCGCTGGTAGACTAAGGCACGCGCATCTTAACTCGGAAATGGCCCAAGCGGCTCGATCATTGGCTCGGCTGGTTCACCTTTAAATGGCTCGACATCAAAGTCATGAAAAATGGTCTCGTCTTCCCGATCGTGCAAATTGGACCTAAACAGCACACCAAAATACGCAAGAAAAACGGCCAAAATACAAAAACACATAATAAAAGCGAAAATACATAAAACACGACAAAATGGACCGATTAACACAAAACCGAACCTAAAAAGGCATAACTAAAACACATAAATCACACGAAAATAAACATTAAAACACAATAAACAGGCACGGTTTGCGAAGAAGGAGAGTCGGCGCTGTTCTTGTCGAAGGATCGCGAGGGCGGCGGAGACGGGGCCTGTGCGCGGAGGAGCAGCGATGTCATGTGGGTCGCCGGAGATGATGGCCGCGGATGAAGGTGATGACCGTTTCCTCACGCTGGTTCTCCATTCCTCGACATGAATGGAGATCGGAGGGGGACGTCGTGAAGGATGGTGGCGTCGGTTTTTCGAGATGGAGAGGATGAGCGGCGATGATGCACAGTGAGAGAGAAGAAGAGGAGAACGATAGTGATTGGGATTTATGCGAGAGATGAGTGAGGGAGAAGGTCGAGAGATTTTTCTCTCTTCTCTGTTAAACGAACGAGAGGGAGAGATAAATGACTGCGGCGTGTTGATCTATTGAGAGAGAAGGAGAGCGTATGATTTATTTAGCCTAGGGTTTTCTTCTCACACAAGAGCACACACACGCGCACGCGGGTCTCGGGCCGGCTCTCGGGCTCGATTTCTGATTTATTTATTCCGATATTATATATATACGACGCTCAAATAATAAATTTCGATATCCGAAAATATTAATTAATTCAGTAATATATACATATATATTTCACATTAATATGTACATATATAAAGCAATTAATAACGTCACTTTAGCAATTTAAATAAAATAAATAAATATTAATGCCAATAATATATACAAAAAATATGATAATTGAACGGGGCATTACACGTCTGATGTCACATGACTCGTGTGGTTTGTCGTGTGTGGGGTCTTGTGAGTCTGCAATTTCTTCTCTTTTTCAACTCTTATGCTATTTCTTCCCTTTTTCAACCCATATTTGGCTTACAGTAAAAAAGGGACGTGTTTGTACGTTAATTTCAACTAGTGTTTGTCATTCACTTCAGATCGAGTACGTATACTACGTTCATTATTATGAATTTTTTTTTTGTTAGAATGTAGCATCATATTTGGAAATAGATGGAAATAAAATGAGCTAACAACAAATACAATTAAAAAAAAAACATTCAACAAAGCGTCGACAGTACAGTAAAATAAAAAAAACATTAATTACATCAATGTTGCGCCCTGTCCCAATCCGCCTTAATTCGGGCCATCGTGTCTGCAAAACGTGCCGCCAAATACTGATCAACAATTTCGCATTCCCGCACAAAGGCTGACGAAGCGGCTAGACAACGACTCACCCACTACACAAAAAATAGAAGAACTAAAATATATGACATATATAAATGAAAAAACAAATATTGTAATGAAAGCACCTTAACTAAGATTTATTAAACGACTTACATATTCAGCATTGGTGCGCGTAGGTACCCTGTGGTCGTCCGGCAGACTGTCACTCAAAATAAAAGGATGAGAAACCTCAGCGTACCACCTCTGGTACTCCTCATTGGCTTCCCCTCGATCAGCTCTGGTGGAGGTGCAGACAGGCAAGTTTGTAGAACAATAATGCAGGAACTCGGTCTAGTTATCTTCTGCAGCAGTATCAACATGCTCAACCTTGTAGAACCTAGACTCCCATGCACGTACTACATTGGTTGGATGGAGCATGCGGGGAGGGACAGTCTGCACGAAGCCCAGCTGTTGCAAAAACCGCAAAGGCATGTACGGCTCCACAATATCATGGTACCTAAGGCATCCAAACTAAAGGGTCCTAGGCTCTATCTTCTCTGGCGTGCGGTCATATGGCAGCCAATTTACCTGTTCATAATTGCATTAAAACATGTATTAAAAAATTCTATTATTCCAAATAACTTTTATGTTAAAATGCAAATAAAATAACTTACCGTACCTCGACGGTTGTGAGAGTGTCAAGGCACCGACGAAGATATTTGATAGATGATCTTTCCTCTCCGTCATCCCCACGCTCCACGAGGCAGGTCGTGCAACGCAGTCAGGACCGATGGGCAGACGCTCTCGCTGGGGTCGTAATGTGGGGAAGTACTTGTATATCCAGGATTGCAGAAGAGTCAAGCACCCAGACAGTCCCTGTGCGTCCCCTCTGCTGGCAATATCTAACTGCCGGTACAGGTATGCCAGTTCAGCTGACCCCAGGTGTATCTCCCAACTCTACTCACGTCCTCCCACATCTCATGCAGGACTTTGGGAGTTACCCTGTTACAACTCTTGTCCACAAACAAGGTGGTACCGAGCAGCACCCACATCCATGCAGTTGCCTCAACATCAGGCGACCGAGCTGGCGTTCTCCCCATAAATGCCTCCAAAATGGCGGCAATTGTCACTGAACCGTGAACCAGTACGATGTCGTCAGCCGAGCCTTGGTCCACCCCTAGCATCTCCATGCAGTACGCATGACAGGTTGTCGTATCGGGGTCCCCTGTCACCATCTCTGCATCCACGGGAACCCCCAAAATAGTCTTCCCACTCTTGAAGACTGGTGGCTTCTCGGTAAGTTCCATCATGCTAAATCCAAAATTTAAACTAATAATTAGTAAACCGCCTTACAAAATTCATTTATCTAATTAATTATTGTAAGATAATTACGATTATTATTAATCAAAACTCTTCATAATATTAATTATTATTATTATTCCATAACATACATTATTAATAATTACAAGTAATTATTTTCGTGAAAAGTATTAAAAATCAATTTAGTAATTATTCTTAAACACAACATTAATATAACTTTACTTTTTTATTATATAATTATACAAACTAATTATAATCTTTTCAACTTATATTACACTAGTAATTATAATTTTACTAATATATTATATATAATATATTAAATTTATAAATATATATTATTTTAAAATATATATTAATTTTATTAATCTATATTAATATAAGATATATATTAATTTAATTATAATTATAATATTTTAATATAAACTATATATTAATTTCTATATTAACATATTATATTCTATATATAATATATTGATTTTATTCATATCTATTAATATATGGGAAATTATTAATATATATAATTCTAATTTTTTAATTAATTATAAAACTTATAATAATTATTAAAAATTTTAATTCATTAAAAATTATATATAATTTAATATATATAATATATAATTTTATATTCCTTATTAAATATATTTTAATTCATTTTTAAATTTTATAAAATATATATAAATCATTATAAAATACATAAATATTTCATTATATAATATATGAGTTTATTCATATATATAATTTAATATATATTAATATATTGATTCGAATTTTTTTATAATTAATTTATAAAATATATATTAATATATATTAATTATTAATTTTTTTTAATTCATTATAAAATATATATTTATATATATATCAATTTATTAATATATAAACTATTGACTTGTTGCAGTTTGATCCTTAGGGACTTTTTTGCAATTTCAGTAAATTATGAGTTATTGCAATTTAATATATATTTATATATATTAATTTATTAATATATTAACTATTGACTTGTTGCAGTTTGATCCTTAGAGACTTTTTTGCAATTTAAGTAAATTATGAGTTATTGCAATTTGATCTATGGGGTTAATCTATAATTTATTTAAAATATGAATAACTACACTACGGCTTGTTTGTCCCATTTTTGTTGCGTTTTTCCTTCTTATTTTTCATTTATTTTTCCCCGTTTTAGGACTTTTCGTTGGTATTTATTCGTTTTTATAGTTTATTGCGCGTTTTGTTTTATTTTGGTTTTCTTTGTGTTTCTCGTGTATTTTTCCAGTTTTTATTCGTCTTTGGTGTGCAGGTCAAGTCCTTTGTCGATTTTGATATGGAGGAGAAAATTGTTTTGGCACGTATAATTTGGTAGATCTATTCGTTGGCAACACACAGGAAAAAGCGAAATCAAATTTCGAGTCGAGACGAACCCGAACGATCCCAAAACGTGAAGTCGCGCAAGCAGACTAGGCACCAGCTCACCAGGCCGCCGAGCCATGCCCCGCGCCGTGACACCCGTCACGGGCGCACAGAGACTCGGTTCC
>BKCP01009515.1:1079164-1101943 GCA_008636005.1 Striga asiatica
GACAGAGGCTCCCAAACTCCGCATGCCACGCCGTTGCGCGTCCATCCCCACGCCACCTCCGCGCCGCGACCAATCTTCACGCCGCGATACACCCGCGCCCAGGGTAGCTTCTCCGCGCCGTTGCACTGCTCCGCGTCACGGCGCCTGCACTCTCCGCGCCGCGGCAGCCTCTCCACGCTGTGCCACCCGAGCACCTCGTGCCGTGCCTCAAGTATCTCGTGCCGTGGATCCCTGCTACTACTTATAGGAGATCGGGACTTCCATCAGATATCTCTCGACTCCAGAACATAAAAACCCTGCCCTCTCATCTCATCTCTCGCTCTTTCCACTTTCCTTTCATCTTTTTCATCTTAAACATAAATTGATTGTGGATTGCACTTGGGATTTCTTCATTGTTCATGGATTTAAGTTTGTCTTTCAAATTCTACTTTGGGATTTTTATGGATCGTAAGATTACCTCTTCTCTTAATTGATGAATATGAATGATCTTATTGAAATGATTCTTTGTGTTGAATTGATATGAGTAGCCAAATCCATATGCTACGGAATAGAGGATTAATGTTTTGGATTAATATGTGATTGTTGGGATTCGTTGATCGTTCAATTTGTGCGAGTTGTTCTTAATAGGGTTTCAATTATCGTACTTGAAAGTTGAGAATTGTGAAGGGTGACACTTCAATTTCCAATTGTTTTTCAATTGAATTCAATTCGTTCTTGCATGATGTTGTTAATGCTAAACGGACTAGTTGATTAAACACCCTCTAGTCTAATTTAATAGACTCTTAGAACCGAAAGGGGAGGAGTTGGTCAAAATAGGCTCGTATAAATTCGTAACTGTATTGCCTAGGTGTTAAATGACTCGTTAATTCGCCGTTCACGTCTTTCCTGTTGTTACGAAGAGTTATTGAGGATAAATATCTGAACGAGTGAGTTATTCAAATCATTTAACCAAACGATCACTTGCCCGATAATTGCAATTCGAACCAAAACGGATATCCCCGACTCCCTAGCTTCTTTAATCTTGCTTGTTCATCGTCTTTGCTTTGCTATTTCTATTTGCTTTATTTGATGTTTTTCGTAGTTGATAATCAAACCAAATTATCTGAATTAGAATATTTAGGAATTTTGTTTCTTTTTGTGTGGTTGAATAAACGTGCATAATAATCCGGCTTACCTTCCTCGAGAGACACGACCCGGTGTTCGAATCTTTTGATTCTGCTCCGGTAAAAATATTTACAGTAAATTGGCGCTGTTGTCGCGGAAGGTTTAGGACTTATACTCTGCGCTTATTCACTTTGTTTTCGTATTTCTCTTCATTTTTTGTGTTTTTCTTGTTTCTGTGTTTCTCTTTGTTTTATTTTCTCATATTTACTGTTGGTGCTCGTAACCTGTTTGTTGTTTGAGTGTATGCGTACCAGGAGTGGACGTATACTAGCACCGAATGACAAACCCAGTCACGAATGCTTGAGGGACCTCTTCGACAAGCTCAGCCTCGAGTCGTCTCAGAAAGTAAACAAAAGATGGCTCAACAACCCCCACGCGACCTTCTCCGGAACCTAGCCCAACCAATTATTGGGCCGATCACATCATGCATCCGGTTGGGGCAACACGCCCGAAATTATGAATTGAATATGGTCCATTATAACCAGCTACTGTCCTTCCATGGCCTTCTGAATGAGGATCCATTCCACTTCATCCGAGAGTTTTACAACGTCCTGTAGACGTTCCCTCTACACGGGCTGATCGAGGACCAGTTAAAGATGCGGTGCTTTCAGGAGACTCTGAAGGACTGGGCCAAGGCTTGGTTAAAGACCCTCACACCGGATTCTCTCACAACTTGGGCAGAAGTTTACACTAAATTCATCGGGAAGTACTATTCCCATCAGAAGACCCAAGATATCCAGTCTCAAATTGTCTCTTTTGCTCAGCTGCTTAATGAGCCTCTTCATGAGGCCTGGGAACGATTCAATGACCTCCAACGACAGTGTCCACATCATAACCTCTCACCAGGGCTATAGGCGAATTGTTTCTACGACTCCCTCCACCAGAACTTGCAGTACATGATGGATAATGCAGCTGGGGGGGACATCGTGGCCAAAACAGCTTAAGAGACAATGGAGATTTACGAGACGATGAGCGCGAACTCGTCTCAGAAAAGTATCCGAGGGAAGAGGTCCACAGTGAACGAGGTCGGACCGGGAAACAATGTCATGGCCCAACAGTTAACCGAGCTCACGGAGCAGATGTGGCTATTAAATGCAAGAGGAGGTTCACTAGTTCAGACGATAGCAGTAAATGTTTGCGGCGCATGCGGAGTTCAGGGACACAGTTCTGAGGTGTGCTCGTCGGCTATCGAGCCGAGCTACAGAGGACAGAATATCGAGGTAAATGCACTGCTGATGTATCATAACCGATCTGGAAAAGACCGCTACTCGAACACATATAACCCGGGGTGGCGAGACCACCCGAACTTCTCATGAGCCAATAGCAACTATCAACAGCCGCCTCAAACCAGCTTTGTTCCCTAACAGCAGCAAACAAGGGGACAAATGATAAGAATGCCAATGCCAGCAGCCGGACCAAGCCCACCAGACATGGACGACAAACTCGACAAAATCCTCAGTTTTATCACCAATCAGGATGCGTCCATTAAGCGTCTCGAGATGGAAGTTGGACAGTCGGCCACACGAGAAGTTGCCGAGTCAGTCGGAGCATATGAATGCAGTGACCGTGATTGTGCCCGAAGAGGGCCCGAGAAAGCAAGAATGGAAAGAAGAGGCCCTGGTGACATCGCTACCCGAGCCAATCTTGCACGTCCCCGAACTTATACAAGCTGAAGATTCCCTTCCCGAGCCGGCTCTTAGAAGAGAAGGACCATCAGATGATGCAGAAACTTTATGTGAGGTTAAAGAAGGCAAATGGCGACCTACCGCCTGTTAATGTGATGAAAAATATACCGGGATATGCAAGACTTTTTAAGGAATTGGGGTTGAAGAAGAAGCAACTCGAGAATAGCGATGAGGTATTCGTATGCGAGACGACAAGTCTTTTTCAGCATGACTTGTCAAGGAAAGAAAAAGATCCCGAAGGCTTCGTGATTAATATAGCCTTCGGGAGTGAGAAAGAGGCCTCGGGGATGCTCGACCTTGTAGCGGGCGTAAGTCTTATGCCTCTCTCGATTTATCGGCAGCTTGGGCTGAGAGAGTTGAAGCCTACTCAGATGCGCTTGCAGCTAGCCGATCGATCATTCCGTCATCCTGCGGGTGTAGTGGAAGATGTGCTTGTTCAAGTTGGGAATCTGATTGTCTCTGTAGACTTCGTTGTGTTAGATGTGGAAGAAGTACAAGGAAATGGGAAAGGGCACACTATTCTCCTCGGACGACCGTTCATGGCGACCACGAACACAATGACCGATGTCAAGAGTGGAAAGCTGAACATGATCCATCGCCATTTCTATTTGAGAGATCCAGCTTGAGCCGCAGGCAAATTTGGTGGAAGAATGAATGTCCATTCTGGTGATAGAGCAGATTGTTGACGAAGCGTGTATGAGAGAATACGAGAAAGGTCATTGCAGGACCGAGCTTGTGTTGATAAAGGATGCCACACCAACCGTCCCACTACCTCTCCCTAGCCGAGTTCGAAGGAGCTGCCCCAATCCGAATGGGGAGAGAGATTTGAGTTGACAGAGGTCCGCCACTGTTTGGGGCCCGATTACCTCCACCCTCCACCTGCACCACCGAATTCAGAGTGACTCGTCTAGTCACTATGCCCTGTACATCTGTATATTTTTCTTTCTCTTTATTTTCGTATTTGGTTTAGTGTTTTTATTTTTATGTTGGTTGATTATATGGGTAAACTTTCCTTACACTGATGATCAACAATGAGGACATTGTTCGGTTTTAAGTGTGGGGGTGATTATGTGTCTATATGGTTGACCAGGTCTAGTTCTTTGAGGGTGTTTTCATTTTCTGTTCTATTTGAGTGTCTTATCTTGAGTCAGTTTGTGTGTTTTGCGAGTATGGATTATGGTGAATTTTAAGATTGGTTGATGATTGTTGATGATGTTGAGGAGATGTGATTATGATCATGACCAACATATTTTGATGAACTTGATGTATCGTTTTGTTGGACATTTATTTACCTTATGTGAGGTTTGAGCCTTACGTTGTTTCTTGAGAGATATTGGTCAGAATCCTTGGTGATCAGAACGTGCTTAATGAATTGATTGAAGTAGTGATTTGTGAAAATGATTGAGGCATTTCTTTGACATTGCTCGTTTTAGCCTTTTTCATCGGCCATTAAAGTTATATTTTCATTAGTAGCCCGTTGAGCCTTGAACCGTATTTCTTGTCAACCCATGTGATTGAATTATTTGAGATTTAACAGTTTACTTGTTATGATGACGGAGCTTTCTAATATGTGTTTGGAGGAGGTTTAGAACTTGTTTGAGTTGCATTATAGTACTTGACTAAAAAAAATGTAATGATAAATAAGAAAAAGGGGAACTCGCAAGACGAACGAAAAGGATTCTCACCCTGCTTACAAGGGGGTGAATGTCATCCTTACGTCTCGATCTTGTTAGGAGAAAGACAAACCCCCTAAATAATTTTTTTTTAAAAAAAAAGAACAAGAAAAAAAAAACAGTCGAGCACTTAATTTGCATTTCTGGTTGAGCATGTGTGAGTGTTGTATGGAGTTTTTGGTGGGAATGATTAGATTCATGTTGATTACGGATAGATGGTGAGATATTCAAGTATTTATGTGCTCGAGAGTATGATTGTTCATTTGAGCCATTTTATCTTTATATTTGTCCTTCCTTTGATACCTACATTACATCCCGCTCTTGATTCGCAAATTCATGATCTTTGATTGTTTTGAAGTATGAATAGACAATAGGCAAGCTTATGTTGAAGCAGGATGATCGACCTATTTGAGCGAACCCATTCATATTCATGCAAGAAACTGAGTGAGGCATATATGTATTATACTTCCGTGCTTAAGGGTGTGTCTTTTCAAAGCGTAGCATTCGAGTTGTAGTTGACGTATGCGTTATTGGTCATTGGAAGTCTCTTCGGCTAAGTTGATTAATTTGAGACTTGTCTTATTTGAAACTGTTGCCCATGCTCGTTTGCTTGTTTTCATCTCTTTTCTTTTTTTATTTTTGTTCGGAACGAACAAAGGTCTTAGTGTGCGGGAGCTGTTTGTCCCATTTTTGTTGCATTTTTACTTGTTATTTTTCATTTATTTTCCCCCTGTTTTAGATCTTTTCGTAGGTTATTATTTGTTTTTATAGTTTATTGCGCGTCTTGTTCTATTTTGGTTTTCTTTGTGTTTCTCGTGTATTTTTCCAGTTTTTCTTTGTCTTTGGTGTGCAGGTCGAGTCCTTGGTCGATTTTGATATGAAGGATAAAATTGTTTTGGCAAGTATAATTTTTAGATCTATTCGTTGGCAACACACAGGAAAAATAGAAATTAAATTCCGAGTCCAGACGAACGCGAACGACCCCAAAACGTGAAGTCGCGCAAGCCGTCCAGGCACCAGCTCACCCGGCCGCTGCGCCATGCCCCGCGCCGTGACACCCGTCATGGGCGTACAGAGACTCGGTTCCAGGTGCCACGCCCACGGAGGGCCTCGCACCGCGACACTGTGATGCCCGCGCCTAGGGTAGCCTCTCCGCGCCGCGCCGCGGCGCCTGCACTCTCCGCGCCACGGCAGCCTCTCCACGCCGCGCCACCTGAGAACCTCACACCGGGCCTCAAATATCTCGCGCCATGGATCCCTGCTACTATATATATGAGATCGGGACTTCCATCAGATATCTCTCGACTCCAGAACATAAAAACCCTACCCTCTCATCTCCTCTGTTGTTCTTTTCACTTTTCTTTCATCCTTTTCATCTTAAACATAAATTGATCGTGGATTGCACTCGAGATTTCTTCATTGTTCTTGGATTTAAGCTTGTCTTTCAAATTTGACTTTGGGATTTTTATAGATTGTATGATTATCTCTTCTTTTAATTGATGAATATGAATGATCTTATTGAAATGATTCTTTGTGTTGAATTGATTATGAGTAGCTAAATCCATATGCTAGGGAATAGTGATTAATGTTTTGGATTCGTATGTGATTGTTGGGATTCATTGATCGTTCAATTTGTGCGAGTTGTTCTTAAATAGGGTTTCAATAATCGTACATGAAAGTTGAGAATTGTTGAAGGGTGACACTTCACTTTTCAATTGTTTTTCAATTGAATTTGATTCGTTCTTGCATGATGTTGTTACTGCTAAATGGACTAGTTGATTAAACACCCTACACCCTCTAGTCTAATTTAATCGACTTTTAGAACCGAATGGGGAGGAGTTGGTCGAAATAGGCTCGTATAAACTAGGCTTGTACGTAACTGTATTGTCTAGGTGTTAAATGACTCAATAATTTTCCGTTCACGTCTATCCTCTTGTTACGAAGAGTTATTGAAGATAAATCTCTGAACGAGTGAGTTATTCGAATCATTTAACCGAACGATCACTTGCTCAATAATTGCAATTCGAACCAAAACGTTATCCCCGACTCCCTAGCTTCTTTATTCTAGCTCGTTCACCGTCTTTGCTTTGCTATTTCTATTTGCTTTATTTGAAGTTTGCCGTAGTTGGTAATCAAACCAAATCATCTGAATTAAAATGTTTAGTAATTTTATTTCTTTTTGTGTGGTTGAATAAACGTGCATAATAATCCGGCTAACCTTCTCAAGAGACACGACCCGGTGTTCTAATCTTTTGATTCTACTCCGGTAAAAATATTTACAACATGGCTCTTGGATTTTTTTTTTGTTTGTTATCATTAGCATGTGTCAAGTGGGCCCCATATCTTATTCAACATTGTCTTCTATACGCACAAACACAACTCTCACGCACACAGTGCACACAGTAACACACACCCACACAGTACACACGCTTTAGGCTCGCACACACACACACCTCCACCGGTCCCCCGCTACCAGCCACCGTCGGCGCCGCCGCTTTCAGCCTGCCATCGCCTTCCTCAACATTGACACGCACAAACACAGTTCACGCACACACACTTCACGACACACAATAGAACACACGCCCCGCGGTTCTCGTCATATGCCGTCGGAACCGCTGTTGCGCCGCCGTCGGACCACAATCGCTGCACCTCCGTACGCCGCCTCCAACAATCCGATGACTGCTCCAATCAACGTCACCCTCCGCCCTCTACCTCTGGTCAGATCCGAGAAAAAAAACAAAAATTTCGGCTGCAATCCAAATCAGCGCCAATCACCTCCGACCTCAAGCGTTTGGAGGCCGAAATTCGGCCGCCCACGACGAGCTCGGATAATTCCAGCAAGCATAGCAAGTTACCCGGCCATATTCGATTAATACAAAAACAAACATAAAATTGATAACACAAAATCTAAAGAAGGTCGGCGGCTGCTCGGTGGCTGGCGAAGGTTTTGGGAAGAAGAGAGAGAGGCATTCTTTTTTTCGAAGGAGACGGAGCAATTTCAGATCTGTGTTGGGCATTTAATTTAGATTTTGATAATAATTTTATCTAAATTACAATTTAGTTCTTAGGGTCAAATATATAATTTAACTAAAATTTTAAGAGTTTCGATATAGTTCAATTTAGCCCGTGGGCAAATTTTGTAATTTATATAAAATATATAAAAATACTATTCTTTATTAATATTTTTATACCTTTATACATTTATCATATTTTTTTAAACCAAAAATAATATAAAATATTGAATAAAAATATTAAAATGCTAAATATATTTTATACAAATAGCCGCGTTTCGGGTGCACACATTAATGTTAGAAGAATTGCACATTAGTGAATGTCAAATTGCACAATAGCAGTCGAAACAAACACATAAAGTTTTGAGTTTGAATTTTATATTTTGGTTCGATTATTTGTGTTTACTTTTAAAATTTTGATTATCTCGGTGCGATGTCAACACTAGTACACTTTATATAGCAGACATTGCACTTTATAAGACAACACGTTGCACTTTATGACCATTCTTCACAATTAATGTCAACAACTCCTGCCGAAATATTACGCAATATAAATATAAAAAATTGAATGTCATATTACTTTACTACCCATCATATCATATTTCCACAAAAAAAAAATTAAAAAAAAAACACAATACTGATAAAAATACCAGAATTTCAGTATTGCACTTTATATATCGATACATTGCACTTTATACAGCAATTCATTGCACCTTATAACACAACACGTTTCACGTACTAAAATTACAGTAATTATAACATTCGATCGAATAATATTAATTGGTTAATGTCGAAATTCGTTATTTTTAAATAAACAAATTAACTGAATATGCCGAACTATATGAAAAATATTATCGATATCTTTTTATTTATTTGTATTTTTTTATTATAAATGATACTATTTTTTTCTCTAAATTTTTTATATATTATGAGTGCACATTAGGATTATACGGATTGCACATAAATGTCTATCAGATTGCACAAAATCGAACGATATTCCGAAGACCAGAAATTCGGTACGAATTTCTATATTTTGGTTCTATTATTATTATTATTTTTTATATCAGGAATTTCGATACGATGTCATTTTATTTTTATTTAAATAATTGAAATAAAAATCAAACTATATTGAAAAAATATTTTTTTTTGTACAATAGCGACCATAATTGACAAGACTAAAAATTTCGATTCGAAATTTTATATTATTAACAATTATCTATTTTTACTCTTAATTTTAAAATACTAACTACAATATTATAAATACACATAATAAGTTAATGCAGGTATTTCGGGTAAATCGAATAACTGGCTGAATAACTTGACCATTTATGTTCGATTTTAATTTGGATTGGGATAAAAAAAGTACCATCAGTATGATTAATGCGATTAATGACTCATAGTCGTGCACATTTACGACCAAGGCCATGCACATTATTATTATGCAAATAGCACATTAATGTCTCACATACTGCATATTAGCAATCGAAGCTGGACAAAATAATATTTTCGATTGAAAACATTATATGTTAGATCAAATATAATTTTCAAAAATTAAAAGTTCGTTTATTTGGGTTCAATGTTAGCTTTAGATTTTAAAAATTACTTATCATTATCTTTATATTTATTGAATTATAAATAATTTAGTATATTAAATTATTAATAATTTAGTATAAATATTTATTTCACTAATTAATTTATGTTGTAAATAAAGTTCAAAACAATTACAAAATAGTCCCTAACATTAACCTAATTTCCATAAACTAGCCCCTAATTCAATTCACACCCAAACCACCCAAAATTAGGGTTCTTTATTTAAAAGGGATTATCAAACCATCAAATTATTTAAATGACCCTTTGAAAAAGTTTTTGGTTTAAATAACATATCCATTAAATAAAGGTAAATTAAAAACTGATATACCTAAAATAACCTTAGATAACAAATGTCTATAATACCCTCACTTCTATTATCTTACCAACTTTGTAATAAAAAAAAAAATTGATCGAACAGAAAGCTCCTCGCTCTCTCCCGCTCAGCTCTGCTTTGCTCCTCTCTATCACTCCATCCTCTCTTCTCTTGAAAAAGTGAAAACAAAATATGATCATTACACATAAACTTTGGATTACATATTGCTAAAGAAATATGGTGATGGTGGAAGATCAACAATTAAAATAAGTTAGGGTTTATTGATATTTTAGAGATAAAGCATTTTGATTCATATTTTATGATTGATAAACATGTTGGTTTCATATTTATCATGTTTTTGTGGCATTGAGGTTTTTTTTTCAATGTTTTTGTACATAACAAATGTACAGTCGTTAAGTTGTTTCATAACTAATGTACATTCGTTATATGAAGAAAATCTCATAACAAATGTAGATTTGTTATCTAATTATTTCATAGCCAATGTAGATCCGTTATTTGATGTTTATTTCATAAGGAATGTAATTTCGTTATGACATATTTCATTGTTTTTAATTATAACATATCATAATGTAGTTTCGTTATGACATAACGAATGTATTTTCGTTTTGATATATCACAGTGTAGTTTGGTTATGACATATCCCAATGTAGTTTCGTTATTATACTTTGATATGCATTTTGGTTTCATTTTGGTTTTCATGTTTTTTGTGGCATTCACGTTTTATCTTCCATTTTTTTTAGATATAGTTGGTTAGTAAAATGTGTTTCTAATTGTCGAAGTAACAAATATTTTTTTCTTGTAGATTTATCTTAGCAAAGATGGTGTGGATACAAGTATGCCACTATGTTGAGTTTAAAAAGAGTACGGATGGCACTTGGACGTGGAGATATGTGAATGAAAATGAAGAGAATGTCAATCCTATTTATGTTCGCGACGACATATCTTTCTTGGAGCTTGAAGAAGCGGTCCTGAAACTCATAAAGTTTGATAGCATCTCACACGTAATAGAATTGCGATCACTTACCCCAAGAATGATGAAATTACCAGTAGCCCCCGTGAAGATCTATTCTGATGAGAAAGTGAAATGGTTTATATCTGTTTGTGAGGATCATCCTCTTTGCGTAACACTTGTTGAAAAACTTGTTGAGGAAGAAACGAACAATCAAACTTTAGAGGTGATTGAACCACTTACATAGGATACTGAAATTCACGAGCCGCTCGAAGGTCAATGGGACAGTATGATGGTGGAGAATAAAGATAGTCCCATCGAAAAAAATCTTGAAGTTGAAGAAGAAACGAACAATCACAATTCAGACGGGATTGAAACACTCACATGGGATAATGAAACTCACGAGTCGCTCGAAGGTGAATGGGACACTATGGTGGAGAATAGAGATAGTCCTATCGAAAAAAATCTTGAAGTTGATGATGAAAGAAGAACCACTTTGATGATAGAAGATGCGCGTGAGAATTTTTCAACAGAATATGCTATGGTTGGGAATGCAAGCTCTTCTATGAGTCCGCTTCATTGTCCATCTTCCGTGAGAATCCCAGAGAGTGAAGATTTGCAATGTAACAATCTCTTCTCAACCAAAAAAGACTTAGTAGATAAACTTTTGTTGTTGGCTGTGAAGTACCACTTTGAATTCAGAGTGGTAAAATCAACCAAGACTTTGTATGTTGTTGCTTGTATTGAGAGGAATTGTCCTTGGCGTTTGAGAGCGGTGAAGACAGAAAGTGGTGAATTTTTTGTAGTACGTAAGTATGATGGTAATCACACTTGATCTATGAGTGTGCGCCGAAAAGATCACAGGCATGCGACGTATAAGCTGATTAAGAATCACATTTCCGAAAAGTATAATGACGTCAATCGGATTTATAAACCGAATGATATTATTTTTGATGTCCAATAGGAGTTCGGAATAACTATCAGCTATACAAAACCATTTATGGCAAAGCATTATGGATTTGGTCTCATTCGAGGTTGCCCAGAAGAAAGTTACGTAAAGCTCCCTCAATATTGTTACGTTTTGGAGCAAAAAAACCCTGGGACGGTCACTTTCATAGAGACAAGTGTGGATGGCCATTTTAAATATTTTTTCATGGCTTTGGGACCGTGCATTCGTGGATTCCGCTTTTCCATCATAAGAGTAATATATGTGGATGGTACATTCTTGACCAAGAGATATCGTGGTACTTTGCTCATTGCAACATGTCAGGATGCAAATCTTCAAATTTATCCACTTGCTTGGGCAATAGTAGACTCCGAGAACCATCTTTCTTGGACTTTCTTCTTTGAAAAGTTGAAAGATATAACAGGTGATTCTCCCGATCTTGTTATAGTTTCGGATAGTGGAACAAGTATTCATGGTGCTTTTAATACAGTGTTTGAACATGCACACCATGGATGTTGTAACTATCACTTGCTGAGAAACTTAAAATCTGAGTTTCCAAGGCTGGAATTGAATGCATTCTTTTGGGCAACAGCCGAAGCATACACGATACCTGATTTCGAATCCAACATGGCAGCATTATGCAATAATAATCAGGAAATGCGGACATACCTAAAAAAAGCTGATTTGCCCCGTTGGGCAGAGCACATTTTAGAGCAACTCGTTTCAACATAATGACAACAACAATGTTGAATCGTTGAACTTTGTGTTGAAGCGTGCTCGAGAATTTCCTATTCTTGGCCTAATTGAACATATCAGGGTGACACTGCAAAAGTGGTTCCACGAAAGAAATCTTGCCTCTACAAATTGCAGTAGCTTTCTTACCCCACCATTTGAGGAGAAAATGCGGAATAAATACGACGAGTCCAAAGGACTACAAGTGTTGCATGTAACACCAATGATTTTGCAACTTGGTGGAAGACATGTTGTTGATCTCGACCAAATGTCATGCTCATGTCGAAAGTTTCAAATGGATCATTTTCCATGTTCGCATGCCATTGCCGCAATAAAAATTTGAATAACAATGGCTACAATTTCTACACTTTTTTGTATTCGAGCTCTGCTTGGAGAGAGGCATACTCTGAACCCATTCACCCTTTGCCCAATGAAACCGATTGGATGGTTCCAGAAGAAATTATGTCAAGAATTGTGTTGCCGCCACCATCACGACGTCCAAGGGGCAGACCTACATTCGAAAGGAAAAAATCGGCAGGTGAGGCTCGAAGAAAATCAACTACTACTAAACCTCGCCAAATTCGTAAATGTAGTAGGTGTTCCAAAGTCGGCCATAATCGTGGAAGGTGTCCAGAGAAAAACCTCAATGAAGAAACTTGAAGTTATATTTTGATTAGTGTATTGCTTTTGACTTTTTAATCTTTTTGTATAGTGTTTTGACTCGGCCATATAGTGTTTTAACTTTTTGTTTGTTGTTGTTGATGTGTTCTCCAATTCATTAAAGTGAGTTGCTAAAGCTTGAAATTATATTTTGTCTTGTGTATAATTTTTTATGTGTATCCAATGTAGTGATTGTTGAAAATATTAAGGGTAATTGATTCACCTAATGTACTTATTGAACAATTGTTATAGGCAATTTCGAAACAAACGACTATAGTCTCGTTTTATAGTATTATATAGTAGTAGTACAATAAAAAATGCTAAAAATAACATTAGAACTAATGTACAGTCGTTATGAACTATGAAATAACGAAGGTACCTTCGTTATCATCATCGCGGGCGCGACATCTGTCACGGACGCGACACTGAAGCTGTAGATCGGTCAGGCAGAGAGGTTCCCAGGTTGTCGCGGTCGCGACGGTTGTCGCGGGCGTGACACTCTAGTGTTAATTTTGGACAGAAAGCTATCCAGGAGGTCGCTGGCGCGACAACGCTCGCAGGCGCGATAGGCGTCGCGATCTCGACACCAAATATCGAGCTCCAGAAGCCCGCGACGGCCCATCCCGGGCGCGACAGGATGGCTGTCGCGGGCGTTTTAATTTTTTTATTTTTTTTATTTTTTTTTGTGAAATAATGATACTTGTTTTCTTTTGGAAATGCATAGATAATGAAGAATCGTTGTATTTTATCGCGGGCTCGACCCCAATACTTGTTTTTCTTTTTGAAGTCACGACATCAATAGCTGTTTTTCTTTTGTTTTTGAAAAACGGATATATAATGTAGATACGTTGTTTATTCTTTATTTTACACTAAAAATGAGTACAAGTAGACCTATAACGAGTTCAATATTTATATAATGTATTATATGACGAATACACGATCTTTTAAGGTAGATTTTGTCAAAAAAACAAAAATAACGACTGTACATTCGTTATAACAAATGTACATTTGTTCTAGTTGTTTTTCTTAACTCACGTGCTTTCTTTACGGTTTTTTTTTTCGAGTTACTTGATAATGCTTGTATGTTGATGTTACATGTCATTGGAACGATAGTTTGAAGTTATTAGAGCGTCGAAACACTCACAACGAAACTCTTTTTTTGAAATAACAACACTTGTTATTTGTTTTTGTTTTTCAAAAATGAAAGATGATGTAGAATCTTTGTAAATTCGTTATTTTACATGAAATAATAAATAAAATGAGACCCATAACGAGCTTTATAACGTGTTATATGACGGATGCACGGTCTTTTAAGGCGCATTTGTTACGAAAAACAACTATAACTAATGTACATTAGTTATAACTAATGAACATTCGTTATAGTTGTTTTTCGACCAAACCGCGCTTTCTTTACGGGTTTTTTTTTCGAGTTACTTGATAACGCTTGTATGTTGATGTTACGTGTCATTGGAACGATAGTTTGAAGTTATTAGAGCGTGGAAACACTCACAACGAAACTCTTGTTTTGAAATAACAACACTTGTTATTTGTTTTTGTTTTTCAAAAATGAAAGATGATGTAGAATCTTTGTAAATTCGTTATTTTACATGAAATAATAAATAAAATGAGACCCATAACGAGCTTTATAACGTGTTATATGACGGATGCACGGTCTTTTAAGGCGCATTTGTTACGAAAAACAACTATAACTAATGTACATTAGTTATAACTAATGAACATTCGTTATAGTTGTTTTTCGACCAAACCGCGCTTTCTTTACGGGTTTTTTTTTCGAGTTACTTGATAACGCTTGTATGTTGATGTTACGTGTCATTGGAACGATAGTTTGAAGTTATTAGAGCGTGGAAACACTCACAACGAAACTCTTGTTTTGAAATAACAACACTTGTTATTTTTTTATTTTTTTTTTTGTTTTTGAAAAATGGAAAGATGATGTAGAATCTTTGTAAATTCGTTATTTTACATGAAAAAATGAATAAAATGAGACCCATAACGAGTTTAACATCTTTATAACGTGTTATATGACGGATGCACGGTCGTTTAAGGCGCATTTGTTACGAAAAACAACTATAACGAATGTTCATTAGTTATAATTAATGAACAATCGTTATAGTTTTTTTCTTACCAAACCGCGCTTTCTTTACGGGTTTTTTTTTCGAGTTACTTGATAACGCTTGTATGTTGATGTTACGTGTCATTGGAACGATAGTTTGAAGTTGTTAGAGCGTCGAAACACTCACAACAATACTCTTTTTTTAAAATAACAACACTTGTTATTTGTTTTTGTTTTTGAAAAATGAAAGATGATGTAGAATATTTGTAAATTCTTTATTTTACATGAAAAAATGAATAACATGAGACCCATAACGAGTTTAACATCTTTATAACGTGTTATAAGATGGATGCACGGTCGTTTAAGGCGCATTTGTTACGAAAAACAATTATAACTAATGTACATTAGATATAACTATTGTACATTCGTTAGAGTTAATTACGACCAAACCGGTCTTTCTTTACGGTTTTCTTTTCGACACAACTATAACATTGTTGTTGGTCATATATCACCTATTAACGATAGTTTGGACCCGTTAGAGCGTCGAAATACTCATAAGAAACTCTTTTTGAAATAAAGGTTTTTTGTTTGTGTCGCGACCGCGACGGTTGTTGCGCCCGCGACTTCCTGAGAGGAAGTCTGTCCGCTCGTGTGTCGCGTCCGCGAGATGCGCCGCGCCCACGACATCCTGGGAGCCTGTCCGTCCGCGTGTGTGTCGCGTCAGCGAGATACGCCGCACCCCCGAGGTGCCGAAACTATATAAGGAGAAGAATCGTTGTTTTTCATTCTCCATTCCTCATTTCATAAATTTGAACTAAGAAGAAGAAAAAAAAAAACCTATCCGCCAACTTCCACATCCGGCCACCTACTCCGACCGGCGACAACACCACATCCGGCGACTTACTCCGACTGGCGAGGACACTCCCTCTTTCCGGCAACATAAATTCCGGCCAAGTTGTCTTCATAAAAGAGCCCTAATTCCCGAAATCCCATTTCGGCAAGGTTGTTTTCTCGACTTCACTGCACGATAAGGTCACTCTTATTGCTTGAAGAGTATGGTTTTTAATTTTTTGAGGTTGAGGAATCTTCTAACTCTTTCTTTATTAACAATTCTCAAACACATAATTCCGTACACAAGGTGTTCAACAAATTGCCACATCTACGGAAGAGGGCTATATTGTTTGAATCCACTATTTTCCTTCGAGAGTATCCAATAATCAAGCATGGGTAAGGCATCGTCATCGAAAGCTCCCAAAAAAGGCAAAGCCGAAGGCAAAAGAAAAGCAGTTGTGGAAACCCCACCTTCTTTACCGGAGTCGAACAATAGTAACTCGAACTCGGATACCGAAACTCAAACTTTGGCTCAAAAGCACAGCATTCCATTCCCAGTTTTCTCTCAAGATGAGGTGCACTCGTACAAACGCCTCATGAAGATGAAATGCCGGATCCCAAGGACACTTGATTGGGAGTTGCTAGATCGCTAAAAATCTCGGAAGACGTGAGGAAATACTTGAAGGCCCTCAATCTTGACAAGTACGAAGCCATGGACAATGTGGCATGCACGGAACTAGCGGTTGAATTCTTTACCAAATTTGTACCACAGGACAATGGCAAGTTTTTCACTTGCTGGATGAAAGGTAATGAATACAAGGTTGATAACAAGGTGATGCATGAGGTATTTGGTTTCTGCACAACGGGGTCTCGCAAAGTACCCGGTGATTTTGAGGTGGACAAGCCTTGGGCCGCTCTCTCTCTATGCGATAAATTCAAAGTCAATGGCCCATCGAATGGGCTAATCAAAGATGTGGCCATTGCGGTGGTACATAAATTTCTATGCTACAATGTTTTTGGCAAGAAAGATTCCAACAAGGTTAGCGAGCAAGAAGTTTATTTATTGTGGGCAATCTGTGCAAAGAAGCCCATATGCATGACTGCATTCGTTATAGAGACACTCTGGGGCACGAAAGTCTTCGCCACGCGCCCTCCGAGATTGGTCAATATCATCACCGGGCTCGCTAAGCACTTCAATGTTCAAATTGATGAAGTGCCGCTTCAACAAAAGAAGATTGTGTTGTGGGATTTGGTGAAATCCTATCTCGTTAAGGACAGCACCACGATCATTGATTTCAAACATCGTGAGTGCTACGAGGCATATTTGTCAGAGCTGAAGAAATCGTCCGGAGAAGGTGGTTCCTGGCAGCCACATCCTCATTCCGAGGACGAGGCGGAGGACGAAGGAGCACATACCAACCCGGCGGACTATTTCCTCCCTCCAGCAGTTGACACGGGCGTTGCGGACGCGCGATCTCAACAAGCCCCCGCTTGGTTCGATACATTCATTGAGCATAATGATAGGCGTTGGGAGGAGCACAACAAGAGGCTAGATACCTTTATTGAGCATAATGATAGGCGTTGGGAGGAACACAACAAAAGGCTCGATGAACGTTGGACCCAATGGAAGTCTCGGCAATTTGATCAGTGGATACAATGGGGCGACCAGTTCCAGCAATGAGATGTTCGCTTGAGTTCAGGCAGCAGGCTACCCTACCCTCCACCTCCACCTCCACCTCCAGCATCGGATGCACATGATGAACCGTGACAGTGCGTTGTTCTTAGGCAAAGACTTTTATTCCAGACTTCATAATTATCAGTTTTAGCTTTTGGATTTGGTTTGACTTATGGATTTGGTTTGTCTTTTTTGGATTTGTATTTTCTTATGGATTTGGATTGTCTTTTGGATTCGACATTTGATTTGGTTTGTCTTTGTGGATTTGATTTCTGATTTGTTTTGTGTTTTTTGAATCCAGTTGGCTTCAAACTTTGATGTGTTTGGTTTGTGTTTTGGTTTGTGTTTTAGAATCGACATTTGGTTTTGATTTGTGATTTCGTTTGTGTTTTGGAATCAACATTTGGATTTTCAGCGTTATTTCTTCTATTGCAATGTGGATTTGATTTCCAGTTTTATATAATGTAATATGCAACCAGGTCCTTGCGGGCGCGACTCGTCTCACGGCCGCGACACTGGCCCTGTTTTAGTTGGACAGAGAAGTTTGCCTCCATGTCGCGACCGCGATGGACGTCGCGCCCGCGAAACTCAAGTTATATTTTTTTTTTACAAACTAACAAATGTACATTAGTTATTTTGTACAATATAACTAATGTACAATCGTTATATTGAAAAAAATATATGTCGCGGTCGCGACTCGTCTCACGGCCGCGACACTGGCCCTGTTTTGGTCGGACAGAGAAGTTTGCCTCCATGTCGCGACCGCGATGGACGTCGCGCCAGCGAAGTTATATTTTTTTTTTTACAAACTAACGAATGTACATTAGTTATTTTGTACAATATAACTAATGTACAATCGTTATATTGAAAACAATATATGTCGCGGTCGCGACACGTCTCACTGCCGCGACACTAGCCCTGTTTTGGTCGGACAGAGAAGTTGGCCTCCATGTCGCGCCTGCGACACTCAAGTTTTTTTTTTTTTTTTCAAACTAACGAATGTACATTTGTTATTTTTGAAATGACTTGTAGTCGTTATCTCGATTTCATTTCGGGAGCTCGACATCGAACCCCTCGTTATTTATTACATTAAAAATTATCGTTACAGTAATATTTTTTAACCATTTTGATAAAATACTATTATAACCACTGCATTGGGATGTACGTAAAAAATACAACTTCAAAAATCGACCACCCGCATCATTGTATTGAAAGACACATGAAAAATAATACAGAAATGTATTATCCAAAAGATCCCTACAACCCGTTACATTATTGAATGTTTAAAACAAACTATGGATCAAAATGAGCACCAAATATTTCAGACTCTAGTTTAACACGCCAAGCACTAATCCGAGATTGATCGACGCCTTCAACATTCTTCCCAGCATGCAAAAATTCTATAAACTTGATAGTAAACATCCCACAATCAAACCTGCAACATAAATGTACAAATTCTATTACTTTACCAAGTTTCATAATACACTTAAAAACCTAATATGATCAAAATATATATTATACGTACCCATTGCTTTGGCTAGGAGATGTCAACCGTTTGTACTCAAACTTTTCACCACTGTAATTGACATTCAGCTGCGCCAGTAGCATCGGTACGACAACTCGAATGGGCTCAAGTTGCCTCACCAGTTTTGCCCTCCGCATGACACTTGTTTCGCTATCGTAGACGTAAATACATCTCTGGGATAGATCAATCTCCAGTGCGATCCAGTGGCTATCGCCCTCTTTGCAGAAAGGAACATAAAATTTTGTACAACCAGTCCACGACTTTCCATTATTGGGTATCTCCCCTGCGGCGTAACTACATAAGGCCTTCGGAAATTTTTTAGTCTTCGACATGTCTTTGAAGAAGCTTCTCACGTACGAGACAAAAAACGTGTCCAAGACAGCACAATCTTGTCTAAACAAGAGAGGGAACTGTTTACCACACTCTCGAATGTGAAAAAGCGCTTCATCTACATGCTAAAAATATAATGTTTATTAGATTAGTGAATATTATATTTTTCAAAGGTAAAAATATTGAAATTTTTTTTGTAAATAGTTTACCTCACTAGTAAGCCATCCATCGTTCACAAGTTGATTAAAAAAAACTTTACGTGCTGGACCACCAGAGGACAACTCAACTTCAGCACTACATAAAAAATTGATACGTTAAATAAAGACATACAATCTTATATATTATGATAAGTAGCCAACAATTAACTTAACACAACTACATACCTTTCAGGGTAGCTCGAAAACCACGTTTGGAGATCTTCAAGTTTAGCTGGATCCACTGGCCTATAAGGGTCATACTCCGTCACATTTCAAAATTTTTATTCTTTTTTAATATTCCTCAACGGAGTACATAGAACGGCAGCCTTCCTTTTCTTCCAGTGCCGTCTCCCCTTAGGAGACTCAAGATCTTCAACGGTTTCCTCTATCTCGATTGGTGTCGGCGGTTGTCTCTCTTGGTACACAACAATGGTTGATGACGAGTCGGTCACAAAACCTACAATAAGCAAAAAAACAATCAATACTCATTTATTTACAAGAATGCACCATCAAATTACGTAGTAGTTACAATTATACTTTACATACCCGTATCAAATCCATGAAGTCCAACCATTTCTTGGTCGGACATCGGAGATGGGGATTTCATCGTGTCTGTGAAATAGAAAAATAATTATATAATTCAATATTTTGTTGCATTTGTTTTAAAATATATTTTTCACTACAAAAAATATTACAATAATTTGTCCTATTTATTTTAACTAATAATCGAGTAATAACATTAAAATGATGCATTGATTCAAATAAAATAACTTTACCACATTCAACGGTCTCCGTATCCCGTACATTTTTCTCCACCTCAACATCCGGATCATCATTTGGTACATCATAAGTAGCACGGCTAGATGGTTTATCTTTTGCTTCAAAAAACTCATTCTTCATTCTCTCAAAGAAATTGTTCATCTCCTCCTTCACCACTTTTCTCACCCATCTCCTCCTTCACCACTTTTCTCACCTCGTCCTTCACCACTTTCCTCACTATATTTGCGATCTTTTCTTCATCCAAAACATGAGGTTGTGGTTCATCATCATCATCATCTTCTTCTTCTTCTTCTTCTTCTTCTTCTTCTTCTTCTTCTTCTTCTTCTTCTTCCTCTTCTTCCTCATCATCCACATCATCATCATCATCACCATCATCATCATCAGCTTTAGAAGATGCACTACCTTCTCCCTCATCTTTGGTCGCAGTGCCTTCTTCATCCTCATCTTGACGGACACTATCTTCTTCCTCGACAATTATACCCAATTCGTTGAAATACGAAGACTCAAATTCATATGGAGAGGGTTCCAACGTTCGTCGAACTTGAATCTGATTGTAATATAATTAGTTTTTTAAAAGTATAAGTATAACAATAAATAAGAAGAATAATCTATAACCAAAATTACCTCCGCCCTCTCGAAAAAAGCAGTAAGCAGTTCGCCTCGCAACTGTTTCTCCATTTTCCAATAGTACATTCTTGGAAATTGGACACCAATATTTATTTGGGCAAATTCTCTTCCTAAGTCGGGTAGCGCCTCAACTGCCCAAATCTACTTAGCAAATAAGAGAGCATAATTAAAAATACAACTAACACAAATAAATAATAAAGAACATAAATATAGATTTAGATGAAAAGTACCATAATAGCTAGGGGAAATCCATGCAAAGAATAGTTTATGGACTGTGGATTTTTTCCTTTCTCGAAAGAGGTCCGCTTGAACAACTTTACAGTCTGCTGATACGACAAGTTGCCCCAAGGATAACTGTTGAATTTTTCTAAATCTTCAACTAAATGAAACCATCTTTCATCTACAAGAATCTCGCACTGTAGACAAAACAACATGCTCCAAGACCGTCACGAGTCCCAATTTGTACTTCGTCTTCGCGTCTTTCTTATTATCCAGCTTACGAAATTTCTCGAGTAAGTCACTGCGTTTGATCTTCCCCTGCTTCTTCTTTACAGTTGCAAAATTGAACTGTTATTTTTGGGGACCTCGTACGCATTTTCATCATCCGCCGCAATCTTAAATCCGGTTACAAGACAAAACTCTTGTAACCCGAATCTAGCTTCTTTTTCCCCAAATCTAAACCACACGGCATCTTTGTCATTTTCGGACGCTTTCAATGTCCTACGAAGTACCTGGTGGACTATTTGCGAGGACAATATGATCTCGGGAATATTTATTAGTAGCCGGAAGCAAGACTCTACAAATCGATCTTTATGTGCATCGTCTAGATTGTCAAATACTTTTCTGACAACTTTGAGGTTGCACCGATTGGTCACGTTTGCTTTGCATTTGGAAGGTATATCAAACGCATATTCCTTTTTGGTTCCTAAAAACAGAAAAGAAAGACAACATAAGTCATAATAGATCAAGCAAGCAATAAGTACTTAAAATAGTGGCATAATCCTTTAATATAACCCAACTGGGTATTTTAGACCTGCAGTTCAAAAGTGCGTAAACTTATTTTAAATAAATATAATAAGATAATGTAATATACAACCAAGAAATCCAATCCTCTATGTTCAACTGTTAGGCTCCTTTGGTACCCTGGGCAATGCCTTGAACTTTTATATTTCAGTGGGTCTATAATTTGTTTCCTACTAATTTTACTATCAATGTGCATTAACCAATGAAAATACTTCTCCATGGTGGCTTTAGTTTAAGAGGGCGTTCAAAGTAAGAGTAGAATAGGACTTCCTATTTGGATCTCAATTCCACCTGATAGACATATATTAAATTTGTGGTGTAAAATAATTCATGTTGTCTTCTGTCCCATAAAGTACACACAGTGTCAAACACACACATACACATGTATGTCCTGTTTGAAGTTCTGAACCATACAAACACTACCATTGCCAGAAATACAGTGTGGAAGAATTTGAAGGCGAATTTAGGTACTCTGCTATTGGTAAAAGAGGTAAGATTTGTTAATCCTACAAGCATTTCAACAAATTAACCCCACTTTCATCTCTTTAAACCACAATATCAAAAAATTCTTCTTCAACATCATTCTTCTTCTTCAATTAACATATAACAAATAAACTCATTTTTCTTCTTCAATTAACACATAACACATAAACTCATTTTTCTTCTTCAACTTAATAAATCTAGCATGCTTGGAAAATAATTATAAACACAAAGGGTTCAACATCATTATACCCTTACCAAAAAAATATTAAGAAAAACTGAAAGAAAAATAGAACCCTAATAAATTCTTACCAACATTGACAATAGAGAGTTCCATGAGACAATTGAGAGAGAGAGCCGAGAGAGCGTGAGAGAGAGCCGAGAGAGCGTGAGATTTGAGCCGAGAGAGAGAAGGTAGCGAGAGAGGGAGGAGAGCAGAAAGAGTAGACAGAGAGAAAGAGAGAGAAGAGGGAATGGGCTATTCGGTTTTTTT
>BKCP01009515.1:1101991-1120385 GCA_008636005.1 Striga asiatica
AGTCAAGGGTCATTTGGCCAATTTAGTATTTTTGTTTTTTTCCAAACGACAAATTAATTCATTAAAACTCAAAACAAGATCCGGTAACCAAATGGCTACAATCATACAACGTCTACAAATGTAGCATCTAAAAGCACGAGCAAGGCATAGCCTAACTCTAAAGGCAACATACCCTATGAAGGGCAACAAGCCATAATATCCAAAAACAATATTTAAAAAATAGTACCAACATGAACTTGACAAGACACAATCAATTCCTTAATGAGGAATGGCCAATTTAGTATTTGAGGAGGGTTATTTCAACCAATTCCCTCCCCAAAATTACATTTCACCTCATTCACACAATTCACCCAATTATTTCGAATAAAGCAGCCAAAATCATTCACATAGGAATTCACCCAATACTTTCACCTACATCATTTTCAGAACAATTCACCCAATTCTTTCGAATAAAGCATCCAAAATCATTCATATAGCAATTCACCGAATTCGTTCGCATAAATCAGTGCACCTAAATCAAAATTCATCCATAGCACCAAATTCATTCACACAACACTTCATGATGCAATTCCTTAGCCCTAATAGCATTTCTGGCCGCCTCTTCCCATCTCCCGTTCAAATCGCCGGCGATCTCATCCTGTTCAAGTCGCCATCCCTCTACTATTCCTCTGCAACTCGCTGGAACGTGGCGCTCGACGGGCGGGCTGAGTGGGTTTGAGACAGGGGCAGGTGACAGTGGTGGTGGTGTTGGGTTCTCGACGGGATGTTAGCGGCGGTGACAAATCGACAGCGACGGGAGAGATTAGGCAAATGGCAGTGACCGGTAGTTGTGGCGGGTTGACTCCGGTGTGTTCGGGAGGACGGGAGAGGGAGGGCGTTATTGGGGATGGCTGACAGTGCTCGACGGGATGGTATTGGCGGCAACGGCGACAGTCCGGTGACGACGATGGTGACCGGTGGTTCGTGGGCTGATTTCCGTCGGGCCCGCTGGAGTGTGTGTGTGTGTGTGTGTGTGAAATTGGATCTGAATGTGAAGGAGAGACGTGAATAAAAATAGAAAGTGTGGGTCCATATGTGGTATAGGTGTAATTATCAACTTACCCTTAATCATGTGTGGTATACGTGTAATTATCAACTTACGCTTAATTATTGGTCAAATACATATATTTGACCACAATAGTTCAAATAATTACCAAATTGCCATTAATGAATGACCATTATTTATGAAAGTTTGACTTCATCATGGCCATTACCTTAATGGATCCAATGGTGTAGATTCATTCTTATTTCTTTCACTATCTTTCTTTCACATTTGAACCCTTCTCTCTCTCTCTATATATATATAGGGGCTGGTCCAATAAAAATTAGTCTTTGTGTGAGAATCGTGAGAACCATATTTGATGCTATTTTTAATTATGTATACTGTTATTTTTAATATTACATGGTGCTATCATTTTCATAAAATGATAACATACATTTTGTTGTTATGTTTAATAAAATACTTCATGATTAAAAATAGCATTAAAACACAAACAACAATAGCACTACGTACAATTAAAAATAGCGGTTCTCACTCTAAGACTTGGTTCTCATTGAACCACATCATATACACACATATATATATAATATTATGAAAAATGCTACAAGTACATAATAAACGTATATAGAGGAGTACATAACACTCACATGGAGTAGGGTCTACTTGATTTTTTATTTTTGGTAGCTCCCACTCAGTGCGAGTGTTATGTACACCCTTATGTACAATATTATGTACCAATAGCATTTCTCTTTTTATTTAGAAAAATATTACAAGTACATAATAAATGTACATAGAGGTGTACATAACATTCACATGGAGTGGGGTCCACTTGATTTTTTATTTTTTGTAGGACTCATTTAATGTGAGTGTTATGTACACCTCTATGTACAGTATTATGTACTTTTTTATAATATTTCTCTTTTATTTTTGGTAGGTCTCACTCAATGTAAGTGTTAGGCATACCTCTATGTACAATATTATATGTCTATAACATTTCTCATCATTATTTACAATATGTATTTTTATCATTTTCACACATCGCAACCTAAAACTAACTCTCGTACTAACATCACATACTAATACAAAAAATTACACTTTACAACCTAAACTAAATTAAAGTAAACAAAACGTATTATTGGAAGAATCATAGTATGCGGCCTCCAAATAGTTTGAAACTAACAAACAAGCAGCAATATACAAAGGTGAAATCTTATACATGCATATTCGAAAAATAAGATTATGCATTAATTTTTATATTAATATTTATATACATTTATATGGTCCACCGATAATATCAGCGATTCAGCGCTAGTAATGGTCCAGTTGGTAATATCCCCTACCAAAGGCTATAGACAGGTTTGATTATCAGGGGGACGATTAGTCGACTAAAATGATACAAGTTGCATTCCAGAATGTACTTCTCGAATTTGGCCTTAGCAATGCTCAAAGAAGCTAAAAATGCATTCATCAAGTTTATATTTATATATTATTATTGCATATGTTTTAGCTTCCTTATAATTGAAGGTTGCAAACTGTTATTTTTTAAGTAGCAATTATTCTTATTTACTACAAACTTTAGTTTACTTTGTAAAATACGAAATTAATAATTATGAAAATAAAATTTTTCTATTGAAAATCATTAACAAATAAATATTATTCCAACCACTTGTACGAATAGCGAATCATTGGATGCTTGGATACAAATATGATAAAAAAAATCTAAACATTTTTTTAACTCAACTCCACTATCATCAATATTATCAATATAATTAAATAATATCAATCAGTCATTTCTACACACTACATCAATTTTAATTTACTCACATAATTTTAACAGATTATGGTTTCAAATCATTTCTCTCATACTTTTACATCAAATCAACTTTAATTATTATTTTAATATACTCACTACCAACTAACCATATCACTTTTTCAAAATTAACCAAATCAAACCAAAAGAATCCAACCAAAACCAAACATTTTTATATCCAAGCATCTACCTCTATATTTATCGATTCGATTATAGATATTTTCACAATCTTACATATAAAAGTATTTAAAACAGCGAATCGAATCATTAAACCTCTATATTTATTGATTCGATTATAGATATCTTCACAACTTTACATATAAAAGTATTTAAACCAATGAATTATTGAATTTTAAAATAAATAACAGTATCTATATATATAGTAAGAATTACCATATATCAAAAATAGTAACCTAAATTTTCGGACAACATTAATTGCTTACTATTTTTGGATTTTTTTTTCTTTTTTGAACACTAAATCAGCCACCGTAAACAAAATCATACAACAATGCATTTGAATTTGAATTGAAATTTTGAAACAAAATCCTTCTTAAATTTGTTTTGCCACCAAATCGGTATCAATCCAAAATTCCTCCCTAAAATTAAGTATTTTGTTCAAATTGATTTAAAAAATATCTTATCACATACACCATTGTTGGTCGGCCAAATAAAATCATTCCTTAAAGAAAGACTTTTGCACTATTTTAAATTGACAATCTTCTTGATAAATATCCAATCTGTAGAAATTCTTAATAGATTAGGAATTTGAAATCAATTCAAAATCATCTATTTGAATATATAGATTGGACGAATTTGAAATCAATTCAAAAGTCCACATAGGACGAATTTCTACATAAAATATTTTTCAAAATTTGAATACTCTTTTCAATTATCAAAATTTATAATAAAAATTAGATTTATTTCAGCCTATTTTCTTTCACAACTCTAAATATCCTACTTTTATAATATTTTAGGTGTTTATAATATTTTAAACATATGTTTTTAATGTTCTTTATTATAAAAGATAATTTTATATTGTTTACAATTGATATACGATAAATTATATCACATATTAACTCCACATCTTTAATTTATAATTATTAATTAATATTATTTACCATTATCTTTACGTTATAATTATTAGTTAATAAGATTTTCCCTTATCTTTAATCTATATCTATGTATATCTATATCTATATATCTATATATATATATATATAAAAAGATTAACATTTACCAAAAATAGTTAGTAAAGATTTTGGACAACATTTAATTCATATACTTTTGAAAATTTCTGTAAAGATTTTCAGACAAGATTAAATGAATAGCCAAAAAAACATTAGTTTTTGGTTCCATACACGTCTGTTGCATTAAAAATTGGAACTATTATTGTATTTTTTATTTAACACGATGTAAATCAGATGCAAGTAGTTTAATACTGGGTTTTGGTTCTTACTACTACACACGATGGATTGAAATAAGGAATCTGAAAAATCGGACCAATAATATTAGATAACTCTTTATTCTATACAAGCCTGAAAAATCGGACCAATAATATTAGGCTACTTTTATTCCATACAACACAACATCCTAAAATTTTGGATTCTCCGAAATTTTGGGATTCTCTGATTTTGAATACCAATTTTTCAAACCTTCAATCAAAATTCGAAGTAGATTGCATACAATATGCCATCCAAAAAATTCAAATTTCTTATACTTTAAAACTCCCAATTTTGAATTTTTTTTACGTAAGTACTTAAAAAAAACTAATTTTTATGTTCTCTCAACAAATTTAGGGTGAGATAATATGTTAGGCTCATAATATTTAATATGGTTTTAAACATATTGTTTAGATACATTTTTTACACATTCTATCTATATATACATTTACATGTACACAATACATATACATATAAATTTAAATATTTTTACATATTTTTTTAAAATTTTAAAATGTTAATTTAGAAAATTTTAGGTGACTTAACATATTTCAACAATGATATATAAAATTTTAGATATTTTTACATAAGTTATATAATATTTTAGGTACTTTTAATATTTTAATCATACATTTTTTTATTTTTTTTATACTAGATAATTTTATATTATTTACAATTGATATAGGACAAATCATATCAGATATTATATCTACATCTTTAATTTATAATTATTAGTTAATATTGTCTACCCTCACCTTTAATTTATAATTATTAGTTAATATTGTTGACCCGTGCATCGCACGGACAACACACTAATTGATAATATAATATTAGGGGTCGGGTGGGCCGCTAGGGCACCATAAGATCCACGTCTTGGGTACTTGCCACTTGGTGGTCAGTTCAAAGTGGGATGAAAAGCACACAATTAACTAATAAGCCAGCCTTTCCTGAAATCATCAATAGTACCAAAACAGAAAAGAAATTAATGTCTGTGTGATTAACACTATTTGCGTAAGTAATAATGATTACCTAAGTCCTAACCTTGATCACCCTAAACCTACGACGAATGATTGGTTTTATGGCATATGCCTCCCATGTGGATCTTAATTAAATATTTTTTTTTTTTTACTTTATTCATGTCTTCCATAAAACTAAATGGTGGGACATCTTATAATATTGATGTCAAATTACAAATAGGGGAATCAAATCCATGTCTCGTAAGGCCCAGATCATGACTGCCGAGATATCATTGGACCACAGTGAAAATTAAACTGTTCGCTCAACCCAAAAATTAAGAGAGAAGAAAAATATGTGTGTTAGTGGTTCTTAGACAATGAGGTATTATAGATGAAAAATACCAAAAAGAAATTTTCAATTTGGCTCCTGCTCCTGACTCCATGATCATGGTTCTCGCTTGGATAAATACAGTTCGTTGATCTTACAACATGTAGTAGATCCAACCGCAAAAAATAAAAATGACATTGGTGGTCCGATCGGGCCCTACCCGGCCCAAAACCGAACTTCTAAATTTCAATTTAAATTTGTTTAATTCAAATTTGACAGGTCGCTGGTCAGTCTTAAACACGTTGAAAGAAAAAATGACAAAAGACCCAAAATTAGCATGCATAATGGGTGGTACTATTTATCGCCCCCATTTTATTACTCACCGCCCCCCTTGGACGATTTTGCCCTTTTCATTTTTTCTAAACATCTCAAAGGAAAGTGTACGGTGAAATGTCGTCAAATTCGGAGGTACGGAAATTTTTGTGTCCGGCCGCCGGAACCGGACGGCTTTTAGCCCGTCCGGCCACTGGAACCGGACGGTTTATAAGCCGTCCGGCCGAACTTTTCGGACGGGTTAAAAGCCGTCCGAAAAGTTCGGCCGGTCGGATGGGCTATGTCCGAATCGGCCGGCCAGACGGCTTAAAAGCCGTCCGAAAACGACAGCCGGTCGGAACCGGTCCGTCCGGTTCGACCGGCCGGACAAATATTTTTTTATTTTTTTAAATTATTATGTTATATATTCGAAATAATTATGTTATAAATTGGACTATATTATTATGTTGTAAATTATTATGTTACATTTTAGACTTGATGATGCTATAAATTGGACGTTTATCGTGTTAGGAGTTACAAATTATTATGTTACATGTTGATTATAATATAAATTGGACGTTAGATATTATCGTGTTACGAGTTAGAAATTATTATATTACATGTTTGTCTTGGTTATGTTATAAATTGACGTTAGATAGTATCGTGTTAGGAGTAACAAATTATTATGTTACATGTTATAGTTGATTATATTATAAATTGGACGTTAGATATTATCGTGATCGTGTTAGGAGTTACAAATTATTGTGTTACATGTTAGACTTCATTATGCTATAAATTGAACGTTTGATAATATCATATTATGAGTTACAAATTATTATGTTACATGCTAGAATTAATTATCTTAATTTAACATGTTCTAAAAATATAAATATTGTACTATATAGAACTGGCACACACAGTTTTGAATCTCCTGGGGTGACTCATGAATTCTGCCTTCCTCATCAACCAGCCTAGTGATGGCATTCAGCTTCCTTCTTTGAGCTGTGTAGGCATGAAAGAACTTAGTGTTCTTATCACCCTCTTTGAGCCAAAGTTGTCTTGATTTTTGTTTCCAATGGGCTTCTTCCTCAAGGTAAGCTTTGTTCAGAGAGGCGGTTAGAGAGTGCCAAGTATCCCAGTCTCTAGGGCCAGTAGCAGTTCTGAGAGATTCTAAGTCTGAAGTGAGAGAAAGGATCTTCTTTTGATTATCTGAGTGGTGATTTTTACTCCAGTGCAACAGAGCTTGTCTGGTAGCTTTGATTTTCTCCTTCACTTTGAACATAGGAGTCCCATCAGGTAGGTGGGCCCAGGCTTCTTCTACCACTTCTTGCACCCCTTCTTTGTGAAGCCATCTCTTATCAAATTTAAATCTGCTCTTTGGCTTAATTGAAAGGGGGTCTGAGATTATCAGCAGCATGCTACGGTCAGAAGAGCTTCTGAAAATGTTCTCAACCAAAGCATTAGGGTGGGTTCTATGCCATTCAAAGGAGGCAAAAGCCCTATCCAACTTTTCTGAGACAAGCTCCCCATCCTCCCTGTTGTTAGTCCATGTGAATGGATAACCATGCCATCTAATTTCACACATTTCCATCTCAGAAATAAAGGAGTTAAATCCTTCCAGGCTTTGTAATGTTCTAGCAGCACCCCCTTGCTTGTCCTCTCTACAACAGAGGTCATTCCAATCTCCAGCACAAAACCAGTTTTCCCCCCATTTAGCCTGCATAGCAACCAATTGAGCCCATTGAGTTTCTCTGACACCTCTGGTAGAACTCATATATACAAGGATGAGCCAAGTGCTCTGGTTTTGAAGATCAGTGGTGAACTCTATCTCCATACAAAAATCGTGACAAATAATTTGAGATATATTGATTTCCTTACTCCAGATTAGTAATAACCCTCCTGACAGCCCAGTGGGATCAACAGCCTTCCATCTATCTTCACACTTTAGACTAAGATAAACAGGATTTACAAAGGACAATTTTTTTTTAGTTTCAGATAAAAAAGTAAATGCTGGGTGATGGGTCCTCATGGACTCCTTGAGCTGGGGAATTGTAGAGGGGCCACCCAAACCTCTACAATTCCACACCAGAACTCTCATTGATCTCTGGTTGGCCCATTAAGGTTGGCCAACTCTACCTTTTCAAGAGCTAGTTTAGGTTTCTTACTTGAATCAGCTTTGTAAGGGAGCCTCTCATTCTGATGGGTTTGAGGTTGATCAGCAGGTCTTCCTCTCTTGAGTGTCAATGTGGATGAAGGACAAGCCATGTTCCTGAGAGAGCTCTGCACTCTCTTTTTAGAAGGGTGTGCTCTTCTCTTCCATTTTTTGCCTTGTTGCTTTGAGGATGAGGTGTTTTCTGGAGAATCTGTATCAAAGATTTTTTCAGCATTGAGGTCTTGATTTGAGAGTAGTTCAGCCCCTTCCTCGATTCATGAGTTCAGTCTGTCTAGGTGGAGAGTCAGTTTTCTGTGCCTCAGGTCCAAGAGTAGTCAGGAGCTGAGCAGGAGAGCTGTTGATTTGTAGTTCTTTTCCCCTCTGGGAATCTAAAACAGAGTGGACATGAACTTCTATTAGGCTTGATGCGGATGCAGTTTGAGGAGAATTATTCTGAGGAGGGTGGTTAAGACTAGTATGGATAGGCAATGATGTGGAATGATTTTGAGGGCCTGAACTTTTAGATCCCATAGAGCCTGAGGTGAGCTGAATGTGAGGCCTGAACACCTCCCCCTACTTTGAGCCATTCCCCATATTCTCCTTCTTTCAGTGAGTGCTTAGCAATGTCATCAATCTTTTTCTTGCAATCTCGTTCAATATGTCACGGATACCACAGTAGAAACATAAACTAACTAATTTCTCATATCTGAAGCTCACCTGAATAGTTTGTTCTCCTAGCCTGACATTGGCACATCTCAAAAGTGGCTCATTGACGTTGATATAAACAAGAAGTCTGATTGTTCTGTCACCTCGAAATTCTCCTGCTTTTGGGACATTAGTAGTTGTAAATCTTTTGAAGAGTTTGCCAATCTTCAATCCTACTTCTGTGCTGAGCCAATGTAGAGGAATTTTATGAACATGAACCCATAATTGTAGCTCTTCAAAGCACTTATGCCCACTATTTATCCCAGCAAACCATTCATGAAGAATGAGATACTGATTATCATAAATCCAATTGGTGCCCGAGACTACCTTCTTCATATCAACAATTTGCTCAAATATAAACTGGAAAAAATTAGGGCTAATCTCCCTTATTTCGACCGCTTGTTGAATCTTCCAGATAAATGCCATTGTTCTTCTCAGGCCGAACAAGCTAGCTTTCTTATCTCCAATAATCTTTCCAAATAGGCTTCTCTGACACTCATCCTTGCTCAGTTCAATGTCGTCGTTCCCAATATCAACAATGGAATTTTCTGCTTCTGAAAGCGAAATTTTCTGTAACTTAAGCTCCAAATCTTCGCCAATCGCCGAGGACTTAGTGCCCTGGGTTGTCATTTGAGAATTGCGATTACAGTAACACAACAATGAGAAGATCTTATGCAAGATAATCGGAAGAAGAGAAGTGAATCATGGTTCCCAATGGGGAGAATTAGGGTTCCCAGTGAGGAGAATTATATGGAGTACAAAATTATGTTGTGTAGAAATTTGTATCAGTAAAGAAATTTTGAACTTTTATCAAATTTGAACTAATAAGTTTTGGTGATTGCGATTGGTAACTTAACGGTCTATACTTATCAAACTTTTATAAAATTTGAACCCATTGCTACGACGATTGCAATTTGCATTTCGGAGTGAATAATACTAGATTATTTCTCAAATTTTGTTAAACTAATCTTAATTTCTACAAAAGCATTATATCTATATATATTGAAAGAAGTTGATAAAATAATCTAAAATGGTATTTTTGACTTTGGAATGAAATATTTTGACTTACTATTAAAGAAAATATTGTAAAATAATTTTAATAATTATTAAGAAATAAAATTAAATTATTCCTTTTTGTTATAAATCGTGCAATTCGATTAATAGCATGATTTTTTTATATAAACAAATTGGTATCAATTTTGAATTTTATTTTGTGATAATCATCGCAATAAAAAATTTGATTATTTATATTAATTACGAATCACTATAATTTTTTATTCTTTCGGTAACCAACCATACAACATGTCTTTAAAAACATCTATTAAATATATTTTATTCTTAAAATATATTGTTTGAATATGCACTATAAAATTGTAAATAACTACATTAAAATCGATTATGAAAATTTTATTATAATATTTATCACAATGTTACAGTAGGATCTTATTTATCAACATCAATAACAAATCACAATGATTTCTTATTCATTTGGTAACCAACCATATATCAAAATATTTTTTATCGTATCTTCAAAAGATCATTTAATCAAGAGGATTAGTTTAGAATACTTTGATTTATCAATAACCCAACCGTTTTAAATTTTTTCAAAAATTATAAACCCAATTTTTCAAAATATCAAAAGAATTCCAATATTTATCTTTAATATTAAACAAATCTTTATCATTAATAACAAATCGTGTGTTCTCCTGTTTTGTTGAGTATCCAACCATGTGTAGACCGAAACACGCATTAGAACATTGCAAAATATAAGTACAAATAAATTTAGGAATCAATTGTAAAAATCTGATTGATATAATCAATGTTACAATAAATTCTTTTTCAATTCATCCTGTAACGAGTCATATAACAAAAATCATGTATTCAAGGAGAGTTAAAAAATATCCTTTGATTTTATCAATGAATGGGCCAAATCAATTCTTTAAAAAATCATATTGTGATTCACAATATCATAACAAATCTCATATAAATTAATAGATTACAAAATTTTATAACATTACAAATAATAAAATAAAATAAAATAATATTGATTTAATTAAAAATTAATAATTGTTTTTAACTTCAAAATAATATTTTTTTTTTGGAAATGATAGGGATTTTATAGATCAAAACGCACAACTGTGCAAAAAAGCAGTCCCTGGCTGAATATTACAACCAGGAACTAGAAATTGGTAGGACGGATCGAAACCGCCTAGAGCCTCGCTAGCCACGCTAGAAAAGAAAACACACAACACACAACTAAAAGACACCAACACACCAACTACGAATGCTCCCCCACAGGAGAATAGAAACGCCCTCCACAGGGGAATTAGTACCGGGACCAACAGTCCAAACCTAAAAAACAAGACCAAAAATATCACAACCACAGACTCAAAACATACGAAAACTAAAAAGACACAAGCCCTAAACAAAACAAACACAAAAGAACAAAACAACCGAAAACAAAAAAACCTAATCAACCAACGAACAAACAAGCCCTTCCGCGGCAGAAAATTCGAGTCAAATCGGCAGTAAAACAATCGATTTCAGGGAGTGATCCCAGGCCCAGTAACTGCAACCGAAATTGTCGAACCGCCTAGCTGAAGCTGATACCAAGCTCAGAACCAAACCCCAAAAGGATCCATCCCCCACCGTGGGAAGCCACCACTCCTCTACCGGCTAACACCACTAGCCGAGACCAGCACCGCCACACCCGCCTAACACCACTAGCCGAGTATAGCCGCGCTGGCTCCCCCGAACCCAACAGAGGAGAACCGGAGAGAGAAGGGCAGGCCAGCCCCCCACTCAGACCTCCCCGACGCGAACGCCACGGCTACCGGAACCTCGCCCCTTGCTCTAACCAAATACATCAACCAGCAGCCGAGCCTTTCCGGGAAGAGCCGGGAAGTCGGCGACCAGAACTCGCCCGACCTTACCTGGAGAAGGGAAGTCCGAACGAAATCCAGCAGCAACCAACACGAATGAAGTGGGGAAGACCACCGGAACAGCCACCGTCGCGAACGGAACAGGAGAGATCACCGGGGCAGCCACCATCTCGGACGGGGAAGAGAACCACCAAGCCACTGGAGATGCACCAATCAGAGAGAGGGACGGGACGCTGAGGGAGGCCACCGGTTAGAGCATCGATTTGGCCGAGGAAGGCGGATGCCGGAGCTGGGAGAAGAAGACGAGCGGCGGAAGCAGATAATTTGGGGGTAGGGTTTTAGAGCGGCGGAAGGTTAGATAGTTAACTTCAAAATAATATGTATTACAACCTTTTTCAATTAAATGTTGGTTATAATATTTGACACAATTTTTTAACTTTAGTCTAACTTATTTAGAAATCGAAACATTATATTGTAGCAAGGTATTCTGTGAGTATTGTTTATTGATAATATTTGAATATGTTAAATTTTCAGTGTTCCTAATTATAAATAGGATCTATAATGACAAATGTTTTATAACGAGTGAAATAAACATATAGATCATATATTAAATTATTATATATCATAAAATAAAAGAAAAAATAATTAGTAGTATGAAAAATATTTTGGTACTAATGAATATTTCTTCATTGTTTTAATCATGCAATTTATAATTATTGTCCCGTGCATCGCACGGGCTACGTACTAATTGGAGAAGATTAGAAAATATAATTTTAACTAAAGGGAAAAATATTAATCTTAGAATAAAGACTGTACTTATTAATTTAATAATTATGACTTAAACGAGTTAATAGGCCTTTTTATTTTTTTTTTATTTTTTTCGGTAATCAAGAGGATATCACTTAATTTTTTTTTATAGGAAATAATCAAGCACAATCACTAAAAAGTAACCAAGACAAAGGCATGCATGAGAAAGATTGTCATTTTCCTTATCTTGGTAGAAGAAACTCCATTAAGAGCACATCAAGAGAGGTAGGCGGGCCATTCCAAATTTCCAATTCATCATCTTAACTTGGCCCCTCCCAAATATCAAACATTCCCAAGTCAACCCCTAGATGACGTCATTCATCCAGCTTTTCCACGCACGCTCTTCTCTTTAAGTAAACTGCTCCATGTGCCCATTCCATTTCATCCCAAATACTCCCTTCCCCCACTCACTCTCCCTCTCTAAAGTCTAAACCCAAAAAATAAAAAAAATAAAAAAAAAAATGTATGGACAAAACAACAACAATGAGAGCTTGTTCCCCTACAACTACTCCCCCGAATTAATCCAAGCCCAATTCCCGCTTATCCTTCCTCCACTGGCAATCCCGGACTCGTTATACACGAGCTCCGGCTGCAGCAGCTATGGCGGGTCCCCCACCTCGAGGGCCAGCTGTTACAGCCCCACCATCATCCCCCATACCATCGATGAGTCCACCTCTTTCAGTAAACCCGGAGATATATTTCAGGTTAAATTAGTAGTGCATTTCTTATTACTTGTTTGCTTCAATCATTAGCCACATCTCCCACCATGCAAACAGATATGTTTTTTCTTTTTTTGTGTTTCTTCATTTTGGGTTATGGGAATGAAACAGGGGATGAACTTGGGACAGCGGTCCAACAGCTCTTTAGCAACCGAGAGCAGCATAATAGAGAGCATGAGCAGAGCCAGCCCATACAGCCCGGAGGAGAAAAAGGAAAGAATCGAGAGATACAGAAGCAAGAGGAATCTCAGGAATTTCAACAAGAAGATCAAGGTTTAATTTGAAGCTTTTAGTGTGAATATGTCCGACCACACACGGCAAAATTGCATTTTTTTTGACTTGTTGGTTTAACACCATAGCAATTTTAGTCTCAAAGTTCCAACATTTTGCTTTTTGGACTGTGATTTAATATTTTGGAGCAATTTCAGTCCTTTCAAAACTGAAATCGCAACAAATTCCAAAATTCTCAAATTTTCGATTACCCATTTAAGTCCTGTAATTTAAAATTTTATTGAATTTTTATTCTCAAAAGACTGAAATTGTAGCAAAATATTGAAATACTGGGGTCTAAAATTGCTATGACCGGAAGGACTACAAATACATTTTAGCCACAACAGTAATATATTCTTAATCTTTAAAAGCTACATTTTATGCGTCACCACAAACTACTTATTCTTTTCGTTTAATGTACGTTTAAAACAGTATGAGTGCCGAAAGACTCTGGCAGACAGCCGGCCGAGAATCAGAGGAAGGTTTGCAAGGAACGATGAGACAGAGAAAACGGGGCAGAGTCAGTGGGAGCAAAGTGGGGTTGATGAAGATGACGAGGACGAGGCGAACTGGATCAATCTTCTCGATGCATTCTCAGCGAACATGATTCCTTGAATAATGAATTAAGATTAGTTAACTAATTTTCTTATTTGGGTCCTAAAAAGGGGCTTCCCCCACAAGTTTTTACACGTTAAGGAGCTCCATGTTTGTGTGGTTTATTTTGGATTAGACAATATGATCAAGTATTTTTCACAAATTGTTGTCGTCGAAGAGAAATGCAATTCCATCTACATCCCATTTTTCCGAACCGTACATAAGTGTGTGCTGGTACATGAAAATGTCAGTTGTTCACATATTTTAACATCTTCTAAATTTAAATTAACCAATAGAAAATCTGAGAAATTAATACGAGATGATATATCTTTTTTTTTTTTTTTTTTAATTAACTCTATTTTTCTCCTTAAAACAATTGGAATTTGTGGGGTCAATATGACAGTTCTGAGGTCAAAGTGCACAGTGGCACCAGCAGAATTAAGCACTCAATTAGTCAATTTATATATATACAATCATGTTGTTGTTAATTTCATATTTTAATCACTACATGAAGAAAACATGATGAAAGTTTTAATATGGTTGCATTATAAAACTAGTGAAACCCATGCATATTATTTGGAAGAGTTTATAGCTTTTGCTTCATGTGTGATTTTTAAGGAAACCGCATGCTGAAAGAAGTTGAAAATATCTTCATTGAGGAGAAAAATCAGATCTCAAAATCTGTGTATTTCTTTCATTGCCATATGCTTGCTGTAACACTCCGTCTAAACTTTCTAAAATCATAGTAAATTTTTCACGCTATTAATTTTGAAAACATTGATTAAATTTTCGAAAACTCAATTCAACTTTTTCGAAATACTTTATCTGACTGCGGGATGCTACTCAACTGAACTGAATTCTCATTTACTATTATGCATGCAACCGAGTATAATTCATTACTCTACTAAGGCGCCATGAAAATCTCAGGATATAAGCATGCATAAACTGAAATCTGAATACTGAATATTGTATACTGAGTGCGGAAGCAAATGTAAGCATGCATCAACAAAACATAATAATTCAAACATGTTCAAATATACATGATATGTTTACTCAAAAATATCCTCGCTATGATCACCACCACATCATCGGCTCACGCTCCACGCTCGACACCATCACCTGAAAAATAGTTAGTGGGGAGGCGTGAGCATAAATGAATCAACGATGCTCTGCCGGAACCGGCACTGATTATACAGCTAATATAATAACATATCATGACATTGGCATATATGCAAGTATCTACTAGGATTAGTGGAAATGTTACGATGATAAACATTATACTAAAGCATCGCGAACTAAACATACATCTGATATGATAAAACATCGCCAAAGGCAGATAACTGCGTAAACTACCTACAACTACCGCTTAACTAACTGTCTATAACTACTGCTCGATTGACTGACTATAACTGCTGCTCAATTGACTGTCTATAACTGTTACTCGACTGACTGTCTATAGCTGCTGCTAGACTGACTGTCTATAACTGCTACTCGACTGACTGTCTATAACTGCTGCTCGACTCACGAGAAGGACGCTTGACCTTCACACTTGATGATAGCTAAATGTAGGACCTAATCTGTAGGTCATTGCTCATTCTTAGGCAAATACTAACGCTTATGCACATCTATATTCAGAGCTTAACTCAGAGTTGTACTAGAGTCTTTTCTCATCTTAACTAGCGTTCGGTTCACTTAGCTAGAAAAGACCTATTCGCTAGGTTATTGCCCCTATTCGGGCAAACTAACTCTTACATACATACCTCAGCCAGGATATTGCGATTATAGAAAATGTAGTACCCAGTACAGGTCCCCACCTGATATGCTGAAGTGCAAGTGCTGAATGGATTGCAACTGTCGGAGGCTCTACTCCCCACAAGCTACAAAACATACAAGCACAACATATATTCTAACTACTTAGCTCGAACTGAAAAACTTGAATCTTATTATCAGATCTGACTAGGTTCGCTCACTCAGTTTTAAATTCATTTAAAACTCATTTTAGGAATTTACGAGCTAATTTTGAAAATTTATTGTCTTCGAGGCATACTAGCGTTCTTGAAATATTTCTAAGTCTGGAACTATAATCTGACTGAATCTTAAATCTGACTGGGTCTTAAATCTGACTGGATCCTAAATCTAATTGGATCTTAAATCTGACTGGAATTTCTCGAACCGTCCGGACTGCCCAGACTGATTCGGCTGAACTGGTTTTCTTTTCGAATCGTCCGGACTGCCCGGACTAGTTCGACTGGACTGGACCGGCGGCTCACTCGGAACTGACCGATCATTCGCTTCACTATGTGCAGCTCGACTTAACCGTGGTCCGAATTCGACGTAGCAACTCGGGGCACTCATGAGCACGACTGACACGGCTTTGCTGACGCACGGGATTTAAATGGTGCCACGGTCACTGACGCAGGGGTGTGCTTGGACCATGGCTACGGAAAATAAAGCGTTGACGGCAGATCGGACAGACGCACGGGAGTTGAACAGAGCGCAGGGGCGCGGCTCAGTCGGACTCGGTGCATGGGCACACACTCGGTGGCTTGGTTCCAACGTTCGGAAAAAAATGAGACACGTGTGCAGGGCGACGATACGCGTTGAGGATATGTGCTAATGCACGTCGGTTGGATAACTCCGATTGCTACGAGGCACACGGCCTTGTTAGCCTTCTTAGGCTCGGTTATGGTCCCGTCGGCGACTAACCATCCGACCAACAACTTCCCGAAACTCAAGGACTCTGTTATAATCCTAGGATGTCTAAAGTTGTTTAAGCGGTATTAGGGTTCAGGCGTTAAACTCGGATCAAAATTTACCCGATTATCGAAACCGGATAAAACTAGGGTTCTCGATCCCGAAAAACCTAACTCATTTAAAGAAGATATTTAAATCCTAAGATCTATGTGATTTATAAGAAATTTACATTCAACAACTGCAGTTAAATCGCAACTGGACTAATTTCTAAAACTATCGCAAATTACACCTAAAGTCCCGATTTTTAATATACATCAAACGACCACCAAAAATCAAGAAATTTAAAACACAACCTTCTCAGCACATACATGATTTATGTTCAAAATATCAAATCCAAATTCAACTCCTAACTCATTCAACTAAAAACGAGCATTAACGGTCCAATATCACAAAATCGGTCCGCCAATCACACGAACTCCAAAAATACCAAATTCACACCTAACTCTCAAGACATTTAACGTGATTCATCAACTTAGAATCATAATTTTCTAATCAGCTCACAATTTATTACGAATTTCTTTCCATTTAACTCAATAAATTCATATAAAATCATATCTAGCTAAAAAATACTCAAACTCATTTTTATAATTCATCATAATTCATGTCTAATGCCATGGAGTATATGTTTAGCCATTATTCCTATCGAAGGACTCAAATCAAAAATCGAAAGTCTAAAAAACGCTAGAAAATGCTCGATTGAACGAAGCGGGTCGGCTTTGGAGCAGCACAACCCGGTTCAGAACTGATGCGGTCGTATCTGGAGAGGGTCAACTTTGTTCAGGCTCAACTGGGTTGGTTCTGGGCGCTGGTCACGGATCTGCCCGGATTTGTCGGCTCGCGCGCGTGTCTGGGCTTAGGCGTACGGTCACGAGCTAGTATGGGCGCTCGGGTGCAGGTGAACGGGAGCAGCGTAGGAAATGAATGGGATCTGGACGAGTTTGACAATGCGAGCTGTACGGGCGTGGAGCGGGACATCCCTGACCTCCGATCCCTCAGATAACTCGCCCCTCGACATCTCTGACCTCCGTCGGACACAACCACATCGTTCTATATCTCACTGTTACTATGGCACCATCTCGCTGGAAAAATCATGCCGGATTTCCACCGTCGTCGCCGCCAGCACATACGTTGTCTCGTCGTCAGGTCCCCAACAACCCAGCACAGCTCTGTCGTATCCCGCACTCAATAGTATCCGGCAGAGAAATCCGTCGTCGATCCACCGGTCGCCGTCGGGGTGGCCGCGACTCGAGAACGTCCGTTGGGAATCGCGGGAGAATGAGTAGTTGATGTGATTTTTGAAAATCTGCCGCAGATGTAACCACCGGCGCGGCGAGATGGTGATGTGTCATTCGACGGCCAGGTGGTTCCCAGCTAGCGGCGGCGGCGGCTTGTACGGCAGAGGCGGCCGAAAAATGCTTGTGTATTGGGGTTGTTGTATTGAAAATTTGATAACATATAGGGGCCTGGTTGCAATTGTAAAAATTTTAGTTTATTACAATTAAGTTCATGGGTGATAGTTGTAATTAATCGAACATTTTAATTTGGACGGTTTTGATCGCTATTGTGCAATCTAATAGATTTTTATGTGCAACATGTCTAACAATATTGTGCACTCGCAACACGAAAA
>BKCP01009515.1:1121321-1193282 GCA_008636005.1 Striga asiatica
AAGTTGTTATTCCTCTACCCCACCTCCCCAGCGCAGCCATCCTTATACATCCGGCATTGCTTTCTCCAGTTGTCATTAGCCGTTCTCTCTGTAAGTCTTGATGTCCGGTGACTTTCAGCCTTTTTTTAAAGAAAAAAAATATGCCATTGAAGCTCTACCTTCGAGCTTGAAGGTCATTTTTCCGGCGTCGTTGCATCTCAATCGACGAAGTACAGTAAAGATGACGAAGACAACGGCGGCCGATTGTCGGCGTGTCTGAGCTTGGCAGTGGAGGATGATGTCGGTGAAGTTGAGTTTAAAGCCGGCGATCTGGATCTCCACCATGTCCGACGGTGCCTGTACCTGGTGACTTGCGGCGGCACCTAGGCTGTCGGTCAGACACGTATACCAACGAGAGTCGAGGCAGCAATGAGGTGCACCAGCGATGGGCGACGGGATGGCATGGCAGTCACGGCAAGTCGACGAGAGTAGGGGCCACGGTGGAGGTGCTGTCGTGAGAGTTGTTCCAGGCGATGGCGGACGACGGTGAACGGATCTGCGTGTATTTGTGTGTGTATCTGTGGGTGTAGTTGTGTGTAATGTGTGTGTGTGTGGTATAAACAGTGAATTTATTATATTAATTATATTAAAATAAAAATGGGGGGATTTGATTTATTACGAAACTACTAGCAAAACAAGAAATAAACTAAAACTAAAAATAAATGAATTATATGCCAAAGATGATGAAACTGAAAATAAATAAAAATAATCTAGCAAAGATGAGAATGGAATCGGTTCCAGGTCGGTCTACACATGGAATCGGTTCCAGGTCAGTCTACACCCTCGAATAACTAGCCCAATTAATGCTTTTATCAAATTTCACTCGTCTTCTAAAACTACCGGTCCTAGATAGCAGTAAGCTCTGCTACCCGAATTTTCCCTTAATTTATACTTAATCGAAATAGACTCTTCAATTAATTCTAACTAGCGAATAACTCGGAATAAGCTCTCCTAATTTAACCCACTAGCCGCATTAAGATCTAGGAAAATAGACCGATAAGCCACAAACACGTAAGCTCGGTTCATGTAACTTATGTTGTGCTATCCCTAACAATGCACGACTGTTAGCTGCTACAATTGAATTAAGAACTACGACAATTACGGATCGAAGCCTCAACTCTAGCAATTAACATGCAATTCCTAACTTAGGTGATCAAGCAAAATTAAAAATCACACATTATGACATGAAACTAGAATAACACAAACAATTTTATACAACGAGCAAAACGAAATAAATTGCATTAACCAAACATAGTCATCGAGGGTTCAACGTCCCTAGAACCGAAATAGTGTTTAGCTACACATAGCTAAATGATAAAAATAAAAATAAAAATTCATGTTCTTCAATCAAAATAAAGAAAAGCAAATAAAATAAAATAGCAAACTCCCAGCAAATAATTCACGGTCCAATGTCACTGTCTTCTCGCATGACCAGCTCTCCGAAACTCAATTCTTCTCTCCTGGTAGCACTCTATTCACGTACATAAGTCCCCGCATGAATGAATTAATTTTTTTCTTTTCTCCATGTTTGATGCCACCTAAAGATAGGAATTAAGAGTCCCACCACTTTGAAATACCCTTCCAATTCCTTAGCCCAACAAACTTAAGAGTCCATCTCCTAGAAATATTCTACCCTGCCGCCACATAAGTCCACCATTCCAGCATGCTTCTTTAATTATTTCCCAATCCTCCCAATAATGCCACGTCACAAATAGATGTAATAACTGCAAAATAGACACAAAATCGAATATTGGTGTATGTCCATTCACAAAATACAATACGTGAGAAAACTTGAATAATACTCTTAACTCAATACTAAAATATGCAAATTCGCTCATAAAATAATACCAAATTTCACACATATCAACTAACAATCTAACTTTTTCTCCTCGGGAAGTGCGAAGGTTATGCGAATAGACTGCATAACTGTCGCATATCAATTGCATAAATATCGCATATTCATCGCGCAACGCCTTCGCACTTTAACTTTTTCCACCCCAGAAAGTGCGAAGGGATATGCGAATGCCTTTGCACTTTTAACTTTCGCACAATGTCATCGCGCAACTATCGCATATTCATCGCACAATGCCTTACGCACTTTCTGGGGTGAAAAAGTTAACTTATCTATGGGCGGTGTGAAAAAATTAATACATTTCCATAGTGGGGTGAAAAAGACTATTTTTTTGTTTTTTTTTTTGTTTTTTTTTTCTTTTTTTGAAATGATAGGAATAACTATATATCAAAACAAAAACCGGGAACAAAGTTCAAATACATCGGGAGCACCTACTCAAATCAACCTCACACTAAACATCAAATTGAGAGACACACCTGTCGGTGGTCTAGAAACAAACACAGACCATAGCCAAGGCAGGTAGACTGAACCCTTGGTCTATTTCAACTCCACACACCTAACTAAACCCAGTAGCAACCACTATCTAAAAGACCTAGTCACCAACAGAAAAACATCAACAGAAAAAACTCAACACCAACAGACTCCAGAACAATATAAAGCTAAAAAGGATCAAGCACAGAAAGATAAAAACTAGATCCTACAACCACCAACTACTATCTTCAAGCTTTCTGAAGCTGCACTTGATTGAATTCCTTCCATTCTTGCATATCACACTTGATCACCATCCTTTCTGGTACTCTTTCTTTTTTAAACAGCCAATGGTTTCGAGCCTTCCATAGCCACCAAAGTAGGTATTTTGTGAGTTGAATCCTTTCCACTGCAACCTCTTTCTTGTCAATTGAGCACACCTGTGTCCATCATGCTTTGACGGAACATCCTACTGTAGAGATACCCTTCCAGTTAATAGGACTAATAGCCCACATCTTTTGAGTCCTGTCACAAGAGAAGAAGATATGTTCTATGGATTCTGCTTCCTCACCACAACTTTAGCATCTGATATCAACTTCCACTCCTCTCTTCCTCAAGTTCACCTTCACTGGAAGTGTTCCTGTCATACACTTCCAAAGAAAGTATTTTAACTTTCCCTTCACTATGAGGTTTCAATTTCTTTTTCTGGCATTAAAATTTTGGGTATGAAGACTGCTGCTTTCAGGCAAATCCAGGCTTTGAACTTTTTGGTGCACCAGATGTGCATAGGAGGCTGCAACTGAAAATTGGCCTTTCTTCCCAACTTCCCACACCCTTTTATCTGGCTTGGATGGATTAAGAGTTCTGATTTTGAGGATGGCCTCTCCTTCTTCATTATTGAAAACTTGCCTTACCAACCATTCATTCCAAGTGGCCCCATTTGCTGACATCAAATCATTAACCCATATCAAATGCCCCCTAGCCAACTCCATCAACTCTGGTTTTTGGTTGACCAAAGCTGGAACCCAGTTAAAGTCTTCAATCTTGGTTGTAAGTCCATTCCTAATTTCCACTTTTGCATATCTAGAGAAAGTAAGTAGGACTTCCAACCAGTTGTGCCAAAGCCAAGAGGCTTCTTGTTTTCTTTCAGCCTCCATGATTGAGGTCTCTGGAAAATATTTACTCTTGAGGATCCTGCTTACCAATAGATTAGGTTGGGATGTGATCCTCCACAGCTGCTAACATATCATTGCTTCATTGGACATCCTTATGTCCTACAAACCCAGACCACCCTCAGATTTAGGCACACTCAGGTACTTCCATGCTCTCCAATGGATCCCTCTCTATTGGTCCTTCCCCTTGCTCCACCAGAAAAGTGCACAAAGTTTTGAGATCTCTTTGCATAATGACACTGGTATTCTAAAGCAAGACATAGCAAAGATAGGGATTGCATTGATGACAGCTTTAATAAGGACTTCTTTTACAGCTGTAGAAAGCCAACTGTTCTTCCAGTTCCCCAGCTTCTTTCTGATAGAGTCCACAATGTATGCAAAGGCTTCCTTCTTTGACCTGCCTAACCCAAGGGGTAGGCCCAGATATCTAGTTGATCTATGCACCTGCACTCCTTGCAAAACCCCACAAATCCTCTGCTAGAGATGTTCTGGTGTATTTCTGCTATAAAAAATAGCTGATTTGTTCAAGTTAACCCTTTGACCTATAAACAATCTATATCTCTCCAGAATATCCAACAAAACCCCTGCCTGATCCACACCTGCCTTGTTGAAAAAGAGGGAGTCATCTGCAAATAGTGGATGTGATATTGCTGGACCTCCTCTTGACACTTTCATACCTGACAAGTGATTCCTCTCCAATGCAGACATAAATAAGGCATAAAGCACCTCTATAACCATCAGAAATAAGAAGGGAGACAGTGGATCCCCTTGTCTCAAACCTCTTGAAGGTTTGACCAGTCCTTTTACTTGCCCATTCAGATTAAAAGTAAAGGTTAAAGTTGAAACACACACCATAACAAGGTGCACAAATTTAGAGCTGATTTTCAGAAGCAATTTATGAACACAAGACCACTCTACCCTGTCATAAGCCTTCATCAAATCAAGCTTAAGAGCCATAAAATAGTTCTTTCCTGATCTATGTCTATTTAAAAAATGGAAGGCCTCCTGAGCTATAACAATATTGTCCATCAATTGTCTTTCCTTAATAAAGGCAGCTTGACATTCATGAATATTGTCTCCCAAACACCTTTTAAATCTCTCAGCAATGATTTTAGACAAGATTTTATAGAAAACTGAGCAGAGACTGATTGGCCTGAACTGACCCAAATTCTCAGGATTAATACATTTAGGAATAAGAGTTATTAATGTATGATTCCAATATTGAAGCAAATTCCCTGATTGAAAGAAACTTTGCACAGCCACAATCATATCACTCTTAATCACATTCCAGAAATGTTGGAAAAAAATTGCAGTCATACCATCTTCCCCTGGAGATTTATCAGGATTCAAACTGAATAGAGTAGTTTTGATGAAGTTTCACATCCCACTACTTGGATGTATTAAATTACTTCATTACTCTTAATGAAGGTATATTTTTTGCTTTTTTTTAGCCATTGGATCATCTGAACGAATGACTATGATCTTATTACTTTCACGAAGAATCATTCTCACTTGAACTCAATTACTCGAAACCTCAAATACTCCTATACAATATAATTCTCACTACTTATGTATTTAACTTTTCAAAATTCAGACAACCTCTATGGTTTAACTCAATTACTCGAAACCTCAAATACTCCTATACAATATAATTCTCACTACTTATATATTTAACTTTTCAAAATTCAGACAACCTCGGTCATAAACCATTTTCTCAAAGTTATTTTGTAAGAATTAACCCCCATTTCCGTTTATGATCAACAATTTTGTACTAAATAAAAGTTGGGAGACAATGCCCCCAGCAAACATGGAAAACAACTTGATATATCATCATTATTTTTTGTATTAACAATTTGCGTAAAGCTTAGCTACGAGAATTCACCCCTACACTTTCCAACTATCTTACAAAATGAGAAAGAGCATGTTTGGCTTTAGGAGCCATGCCGCATTTTATATTGCAAAAGGCACAAAAATTGCACAATCTCTTTACACTAATCATTTCGTTCCCTCATGTTACTTGAATCATTTATTTCAGCATACAATAATGTAAAATCAGGAGAAAATATTTGACTTAAGAATCTGAATCTGATCTCTCTTTTGGGAAGGGATAACTTAATTAACAATAAATTAAGAAAAGTGATGGCCACCTACAAGTAGAAAGCTAGCCTAGGATTGTCCACTATATAATGCCTATTAGACACACATCAGTATGAAAATCACGTACATTCTTGTGTGATTAAAATAATTGTAATCTGAATAGTCTGATCTTTTCCTCTTACAACAAGATCCAAGGAGAGTTGACAACGTAACTTCTGGACTGTCCTGATTGGTGTCTAACTAGCATGCAAACTCGTATACTTCACTGGAATAAGATCCAAAAAGGTATAGGGTGCCACTCACAAAGAAATTTAAATAAATAAATAAATAAAAATCTCGACGTTAAGAGATGGAAAAAAATAGAAGAAAAAAATAATATTTCACCAAACAAAAGAGATAGGAAAGATGAGAAAAATCAGGGGCGGATTTACATTAGCTTAAGGGACATTGTCCCAAAAACTTTTGCTTAATATATATGTATATATATTTTAAGGCTTTTAATTTTTAATATATATATATATATATATTATAGATTAAAAATTCATAAAACATATTCAATTTATACTCATTTTCATATTTATTACAAATAATTGTATCGCTCTATTTGTTAATTAATTTTAACTACATCATATTTTGAAGGTACCTTTTCAACAATGTTTTATAATATTTGTGTTTGATCTTAAGTACAATTAAATAATTAAAAAATAAATTTTGAATAGAAGAACATTCAACACATGCAATTCAATGGCTCGAAATAGAATTGTTAGAACTATTAATACGTCAGTAGACATTCTCTTGGCTATTTAATAGTTAGACAACTACACTCTTCCAACAAATATATTTATACTTTAATGCTTGAATGTCTAATTTTACAGACAAATAAAAGTATGACATTTTTCATATTAGCACAATGCATTTTTAGTAAGAAAATATATATGTCTAACAATTAGATAGCTTACCAATTATAGCATCTATACTTATATTAAAAGATATACCATTTACCAGATTTAGTATAAAGAAAAGTCAACAACATTTATTGCATTATTATTTCCGTATTATACAATCTATACTTATATAAAAAGAGATTCATTTACTACATATACTATCCAGAAAAGTCAACTGCATTAAATGTCATTACTATGTTGGTATTATAATATTTTATTTATTTAATTGATTTATTTATTTGTTTTATTTTAAAAAGGTAAGTATAATAAAAAAAAAATTAATAACAAAAAAATCAAATACCAAATAAAAATGTACACTTTGACTTATTTGATTATATTTGGTATTTGATTATACCAAGTATATTCCTATTTAATATATACATTAAATACTTACTAAAGTATTTATTTGTTTTATTTGTCAAAGTTAAGTATAGATTTGTTTATATTATCAAATCATAAAAAATATTAAATCCATATTGTAAAAAAAAATATATATAATTTTATAACAATTCTACTACACTATTTAACAATATTTTTTTTATTATATAATAAAATAATAATTAAATATTATATGGTGAACAACAATAAGTAAAACTGTTACTTTCTCTTATATCAAGGGATAAATTTATATGCTAAAATAAATTTTTATTAGTATAAATATTTTAGTGAGATAATATATTAATTATTTTACAAGCTAGCCCTAACATGCTCATATTTAATGTTTTAAAAGATGTAGAAAAAAAACATATAATAACTCTATTATTTTCTAGACTTAAACGTTGATTAGAAGAGGCAAAAATTCTTAATTTTTTAGACTTAAACGTTGATTAACACCATAGATTGAGAGTTTATATTTAGTAAAATTCCTAATTGTAATAAAAAAATTAATTTTTGTTATATTTTAGAATATCTTTAAATTCATTATAAATAAAAAAAATTAAAAAAAAAACTACAATGAAAAAAGCAAGTCAGCTATATATCGATTTGTTGTACTCCTCAAATCACATTCACAATTTAGCTACAAGGAAAGGAAACTCATTGATTAAAATATTATTTTGTCAGTAGTCTTAATGTACAAGAGACTTTAAGACTCCACTTGAATATTATAAAACTTTTATTGAACATTGTACAATTTTCTTGCCTATTATAAACTTTTATTGAATATTGCATCTTATAATATAATATTCTCCAAATAAATATATCTCGTGCTTCGCACGGGTCACGTACTATATATATCCCGTACATTTTTCTTTATTCATGTATATAATTATAAGCATGGATAAATAGCCTTAAAATTGTGCACCCCGTGCATCGAGCTCTGTACTAGTCAATACTTATATAATAAGGTGTACCATTTATGAAATTTAGTAAGTTGAAAAGTCAATGCAATAAATACATTACTATTTTGAGCAACATAATATAATATCATATCTATACTTATATAAAAGGAGATTCTATTTACTACATTTACTATCCAGAAAAGTCAACTGCATTAAATGCCATTACTATTTTGGTATTATAATATTTTATTTATTTAATTAATTTATTTATTTGTTTTATTTTAAAAAGGTAAGTATAATAAAAAGATTTTAATAATAAAAAAATAAAATCCCAAATAAAAATATACACTTTTAATTATTTGATTATATTTAGTATTTGATTATACGAAATATATTCCTATTTATTATATACATTAAATACTTACTAAAGTATTTATTTGTTTTATTTGTCAAAGTTAAGTATATATTTGTTTATATTATCAAATCATAAAAAAAAATTAAATCATATTGTAAAAAAAAAATCATATAATTTTATAACAATTCTACAACACTATTTAACAATATTCTTGTTTTATTATATAATAAAATAATAATTAAATATTATATGGTGAACAACAATAAGTAAAACTGTTACTTTCTCTTATATCAAGGGATAAATTTATATGCTAAAATTAAATTCTTATTAGTATAAATGTTTTAGTGAGATAATATATTAATAATTTTACAAGCTAACCCTAACATGCTCATATTTAATGTTTTAAAAGATGTAGAAAAAAACTTATAATAACTCTATTGTTTTTTAGACTTAAACGTTGATTAAAAGAGGTAAAAATTCCTAATTTTTTAGACTTAAATGTTGATTAACACCATAGATTGAGAGTCTATATTTAGTAAAATTCCTAATTGTAATAAAAAAAATTAATTTTTGCTATACTTTAGAATATCTTTAAATGTATTATAAAAAAAAAAACGCACAATTTGGCTACAAAGAAAGGAAACTCATTGATTAAAATATTATTTTGTCAGTAGTCTTAATGTACAAGAGACTTTAAGACTCCACTTAAATATTATAAAACTTTTATTGAACATTGTACAATTTTCTTGCGTATTATAAACTTTTATTGAATATTGTATCTTATAATATAATATTCTCCAAATAAATATATCCCGTGCTTCGCACGAATCACGTACTATATATATCCCGTACAATTTTCTTTATTCATGTATATAATTATAAGCCTGAATAAATAGCCTTAAAATTGTGCACCCGTGCATCGCACGGGCTCTGTACTAGTTTGTGTTAATATCGAGCCAATAATCAATGAGTTTCGTGAGCGTAAAGAATGCTGAGCATTTAAAGAAGTTATGTATTTTGTAGTGCAACTTATTAATTATTTTGTCTATTTTAAAATGCATAGTACAACTTATTAATTGTTTTATCCATTTGAAAATGCAATTTTATGCCTACATATATGTTTGCGTGTGAGAGAGATACTATAAATTATATAATTGCCCTCGAAATGTCATCCGTGTCGAGTCATGTTAAATACCTCATGTTTAAACTTCAATCTAGTCGATTTGTTTAATAAGAAAGTTTAAATAGTCGTTCTAGCTTGGCTCATTTAAATATATGAATGATATGAGATCAAACTATCACAAGTTCAACAAACACAATCCGATTCCAATTAACTACTTTGGCCCCTCCCAAATTTTTTTTCTGGATCCGCCCCTGGGAAAAATAGACAAAGAATGTAATATTTTTTATTATTTATATATATATAATAAGAATAATTATTTATTAAAAATAGTAGTCAGGATTTAATGGATACTACCTTTGAAAAAATTTTAAATATATGTATTAGTTCCTTCAATATACAATACGTTATCAAATAAGAACAAATAAGAGATAATGACTATATATATTAAATAGTTTTCATAATGCTTAAAAAACAAAATTGAAATATATTAACTATTATTTAGAATTTCTTTTTACATTATTGTCAACTATGTTTATTTTTTCCTATCATTAAAATATTTTCAATTGCAAAGTATACTAAATAATCTATAAAGACGCAAATTAGAAAATTTTTTGATTATAGAAGGCATTGAGTTTTTAGCATTTGCTAAATCCAAAATTAAATTTAAAAAAAAAAAACATGTGTGTATTTTGTAGAATATTTATGCATTATATAATTTTAAATTTATTTACATAATTTAAATTAATTACATAAATAAGTAATATTAACGTCCATTAAATATTTTTCATTACATAAAATAAAAGAATAAGAAGACGTACCACTTTTATACTATAAAAAATAATGACATTATATGACAACAATGTTTGTAATAAAATAATAATTAAGTATGATATGATGAACAAGAATATATAAAACTTTTATTTTCTCTTATAACAAGGAGTAAATATATATACTAATATCAATTTTATATTATTTTAAATGTGTTAGTGAGATAATATATTAATTAATTTACAGGCTAGCTCTAACATGCTCATATTTAATGTTTTGGTTAGAAAAACAATGCTAATTAAAAGGGGTAGAAAATAGATGATCCAGCGCTATTGTTTTTTAGGTTTAAACGGATATTCTGTGAAAATGACTCATTTAATATACGTGTCTCGTGTATCGCACGGGCTACGTACTAGTTAACCGGTATAAGAAAAAAAAAGTATAATAATTAAATGTGATGTATATGAAAATAATAAAATATTTAATAATTGATTGTTCAAAATATATAAGTACGTAAGATTTCTAGTATTGATTTATTTTTATTTTTAAAATATATTTATGAGATTTAAGAGAAAAAAAATTAAGATAGAAAAAATATTTTACTTTTTGAAAATATTTTTGTCCACATACAATTTCATCGATCGAGAAAGAAGTCTGGCCAAACGAAAATTAATTTTTTTCTGTATCCAATCATCTTTCTATTTGTTTTTTCCAATAATAATGGAATTGATTACTAAATCTCAGTCAAGTTGCAATAGATTATATATAGTTAAAACTTGAATTTTCACTTTCTCAGATTTTTTTTTTTATTTTTTTTTAATCTCAAAAGTATCAAGGACGAATGCAAATTCTTTGTGCTAATAGAATCCAGGTGTTTGTCATTTACGCATATATATGTTCACATAACTTTGAAATTTGGAATGCATTTCTACTGATGGCTAATAATGATTTGAGATTCATCGTGTTATTACTACTATCCTGAGCCTCATTGGTATGTCATTAGAATTTCCAATTTATTTGGTCCAAACAGAAATCCTTTCATGATTATGTAGTACAAGAATGATATATAAATCAATGCACCCAAGAAGAAACAAATATTATTAATTAATTCCACTTGTGGTTTGAGCAACTATGATAATAATCTTCTCACATGGAAGACATTATTTGATGACAATTAATAAAAATAAAAGTATTTGAGAAGCGGCTTACTATAGTTGAATCCGAGTCGATAATTGAAAGCAAAATAATTAATGGACTACTGGGCTGATGCTAGTGAGTCCCTATTATGTTGGAAAGGGGAGATGTCTAAGCCGAAAAGTAACCGACAGAAGCTACAGTCGCCATTTCTAAATTAGAATATAATTTATAAAGTGTATATAATTTGTAAAGTAACAATACAATTTCTATTGTGAAAATTTCCTGGCACATGCCAAGCATTAATCAGGATTCAAGAAGTATATTATGATATTTGTTAAACAATCAAGAGGGATGGGCCCCTGTCATTTGTGAAAGAGAACTTAAAAATGATAATGCAGATTGAGTTGAACAGTTAGTTATTAGAGTCCACTAGTATTCATCTGGTGCAAAATAAAAAAAAAAAATTATATATTATATGTATGTATGTATACAATAACAAAATTTTATATTAGATAATGATTGTATTACATTTTAAATTAATCTTTATATTGATGTCATAAACTTTAATGAATAATATAATTTAGTAATTTAGAGGGACCATACAATTAATTAGTTAGAAAAGTATTACAATTATTTTTATCATTGTTATAGCAGTTGTTTATGTGATTTTAAAGTGTTTAATTATGACACTCATGCCAATTAACTAATATTAGATAAAAAATCATTTAAAAAGTCAATAAATATTTTATTTTAGAAAAAGTATTTTAAAGAAAAAAAAATTGCAATACAATTTTTTATAAGTATGTAACTTCCACATACTATTTAATGTAAAATTATAATCAGTTAGTGTTAGTAGTAATATTATATAATAAATTAGTTTAAAATTGTTACTACACTTTACTTGTTAGAGTATCATTTGTGAGTTGTCCCACATTGTTCATACATGGAAAATAGACCCACTTTATAAGTCTAATGGACTACTCCTTCTTCCACCAATTGGTTTTGGGATAGAACCCCATTTGGGCTTCATATGCGTTTTTCCCCATTCATGGTGCGCTTCATGATAGTGGGCATGCACCCGTTTTCCCCTAGTTTCTGGCATGGTATCAGAGTCGGTCCCCATTCATGGCGCGCTTCATGATAGTGGGTCTGCACCCGTTTTCCCCTAGTTTCTGGCATGGTATCAGAGTCGGTCCCCATTCATGGTGCGCTTCATGATAGTGGGCCTGCACCCGTTTTCCCCTAGTTTCTGGCATGGTATCAGAGTCGGTTCTATGTGGTTCCCCATTCATGGTGCGCTTCATGATAGTTGGCCCGCACCTATTTTTTCCCAGTTTCTGTCATGGTATCAGAGTCGGTTCTATATGGGACCGTGCGATGACGTGCCCGTTTATCCCCCACGTACTCGTATATGGAAGCCTGTTTTTAGTAGGGCTTGGGGCACCCAGCTCCGTATATGGGCTTGGACTTTCAAAGGACTCCTAAGTGAGGGGGCGTGTTAGAATATCACTTGTGAGTTATCCCACATCGTTCGTACATGGAAAATAGACCCACCTTATAAGTCTAATGGATTACTCCTCCTTCCACCAATTGGTTTTGGGATGGAACCCCACTTGGGCTTCATATGAGTTTTCCCTACTTATGGTGCACTTCATGTTAGTGGGACCGCACCCGTTTTCCCCCAATTTCTGCTTTATTAATGTAAAATGTAACGTTTCTACATTAATTGAAAAAAATGAGTAGGAAAATTATGAAAGTTTTATTAATTAGGTTTTATTTATTGCTCTGCCAGCAATTATATATATCTATAGATTTCAACATAATGAGATAAAGCATGAAAAATATGGCTCCCTTTGATCATAAGGGTCGAATGTATAATTGAAACANATATATCTTTTAATCAAATTTGAATCCAAACGTTTAAATACAACTCGGTTGCAGACTAACTCTCATGCGTCATTGAAATGCTCTAAAGTAATATATCTTTCAATCAAATTTGAATCCATACGCATCTATATCTATATATATATAATTACTAGCTAAAAACATTTAATAAAACCTATTTAATTTTACTTATGTGGCAATATAACAATTTTCCTCCAAAAGCCGTTACTTTGAATTTATTTAACATTTCATTTAATTATTAGATAATTAACAAACTAATCACTTCAAAATTACAAAAATCATTTTAAAATTTTGATTACTGATAGTTGACCATATAACGTGTTGACCGTATAATGTGATTAGATATTATTATGGTTACATTTAATTTTTTATTTTTTTTGAAAAACAAAAAAAAAATTGAAATTCCTAAATAAATAATAAATAATTAAAAGATACATATCAAAATATACATTTCATTCAATCTGATAAATACAATTTAAAAAAAAAATATTCCAGTTCTTTTAATTGTAAATTTGACCGGCAAAAAAAATAAAAGCAAAATCATTAATCATTATATGAATACAAATAACTCACAATACTTTATTTACATATGTGCAAATGCACATGATCAAAATCTAGTAAATAATTAAATACAACACCGTTGCGAACTAACTCTCATGTGTCCTTGAAATGCTCTCAAGTCATCAACTGGTTATCATACGTTGGAGATGGAAAACATATAGCAGTCTATGCCTTTTACTAGCTAAGCCAAACTAGAATCAAGTGATTTATCAAACCAACCCATCAAATGAAATCAAATAAACTCGTAATGTTCAACTGTCCAAGAAAAAAATTGGCCTGACATGCTTCATTTTCCGGCAAGATTTTCTCAGTGGGAATACAAAACTGAGGACCAGTATTGTCAGGATCTCTTAGTTGTTTCAAGGTTTGAAGTTTCTGGTTTGCTGCTTTGTTGGATCTATATGCTGTAGGGAGTTGCTCGTGTGCCGACTTTCGTGGTGATGCGTTATGCCTGTTAGGTGTAAGGGAGGTCTTAGTTTATTTGTACGTTAAGTGTGCGTTTTTCTTTGTTATTCACTTTGTTTGTCCAACTTCGTCTGGTTTAGACTCCATGGAGTTTAAGTCACTTTTATGGAGTTTTGTTTTGAGTTTGTGGTTGTCTCCTTGATGAGTTGTACCCAATGTTCTGAAAACCGAACCGTTCATCGAACCGGTAAAGCTATCGGTTCAATGGTTCACTGGTCGAACCAGTGGTCGAACCGGTTTAATTAATATATAATTATTTTATTTATTTTATATGTACAATATATAATTACATATATTTTTATCATTAGTTTTATAGTGTATAATGACATTTCTCTATACATAAAATAATTGTATTTATTTTTTATCATTTGTTTTATATGTATAATATATAATTATATGTATTTTTACCATTATCAAATTAAACGTTAAAGTGTTAAGTAAGGTTTGCATTTATTTTATAAATTGTGAATTTGTAATAATAATATAATATATGATTTTTATTTTTATTTTTAAGTTGTGCTTTTAGTTTTGAATTTTGAGAAAGGTTTGGATATGAAACACCTTGTACATTTTAAGTTTTTTAATTATTAAAGTATTTGCCGCTTCAAAAAAAAAATATTGTCAGAAACCGAAAACATTAGTCTTTCAGACTCTTCATAGCAATACTTCATTGATGAAATCAAAATATCACAAAACCGAACTCCACACATTGAAATTGCTATCATAATTGTATCTGCTTTTAGATGAAATTCAGCTCTGTTTAATTGTAAGAATCCAAGTATTGGCAAAGAAATTAAAGAAAACATTATACAAACCTCATATTCATATACAACATATTCTACCCTTCTGCTTTCATTTTCTTTTTTGTTTTCTCGTGTATGTGTTCGCCTGTGGAATGCTATTTTTTTTTTCTTCTTTTTTTGGGAGGGGAGGGGGGCTGTTCTCGGTAAATATATCTCATCTGTGGTAGTTAATAAAGATCATGCTCCAAAACAAATAGAAACACACAGAGTCAAGATTTCCACTTTCCACTATTGAGAAACCGATGGCAATAACATAATGAAAATGAAGTTGAAATGATCGAATCAAAATTTCATAACTACTCCCGAATATTAAGCAGTAGCTGTATCTAAGTCGCACATATTTTAGAAAACAGAAAAATCTAATAGTCGATATTACATACTAGATAGTTTGTGCCTTTCACTTCCGGAACATCCTCTTACAAAACCTATGATTCAAAAAACGCTTGAACGGAAACAAGAGAGGTCGGTGACGAGAATTTCGTTTCCTTCTTCTTCCTACAAAAGATAAGAAAAGCACGAAAGTTAGTCATAATGGTGTCTTACAGAATTATATATATTACTGTACTGGAACAGATGATACAAACATAGCCCCTTAGTAAGGCAGGCATCATTGGCATGCCAGAGTAATAAGCAAAACAATTTTAGTTTTGACGCAGAAAATGAAAAAGAAGTGTAAAGCATTTTCAAGGTAAAACTAATAATAGACAGAACAGAACAATACCTGCTCGACATTCAATAAGGCCTCGATAATTATTAGTGACAGAATCCAATTGCATCCTCTCTTCCACCACAAGATTGGGAATTGGATCATTAACATCTGCTTCTAAATTTACGAGTCCCGCGGTGGGAAAGCCATCAGATAACTCAACTGTAAAATGATTATTTTCAGAATTTTTTCCTCCTTCCAGATTTACATCTTGAGCAGGGGCATCAGAGGATAGCAGTTGTTTATTTTCACGGCCAACCTCAGTAGCCCCTAAGTCAGCAGGAACCACTTCCCTTTCACATAAACCCACACCACAACGATTTTCAACATTAGAAACTTCCAATGTGAAGTCAGGAAACTTATTTACATCCAAAGAACTCGAAATTTCTTCCAAAATACTACCATCTGTGACAATTTTTTGAGCAATTATAGTATCTTCTCCTCCATCATGTAAAATGTTTCCTGCAAATAGCGCAGATGGTGAATGGATTTCAGATGCAACAAGGTTTGTTTTCAAGTCATTTAAATATGTCACGTTTTCGCTTGGAATTGGTATAGTTTCTACAGGATTAGAACAAGCGCCATTATGAGTTGGTAGAGCTGGCACTGCAAAACCTTCAGTACCATAAGCCTCATATCCAAAAGACGTTTGACCCTCTTCTCGAAGAGCCCGAAGACCAGTAGGCACTTCAGGAACATAACCTTTCAAAGTTTTCGGACTTTGACAGCCAGTGGGCAGATTTATATCTGTGACATCAGATGACGAAATTTGGCCTTCAGCTACTTGCTCTTTACTCGAATAAGTAACAGTGGCTTGATTCTCAGGCGGGCTGCCTTGCTCTTCATGCAAAGAATTAATGCCACCCAAGTCTTGTGGTTTTTCCACAGAAGCAAATTTCTCAATTTCCATTGTAGTAGGCTCAGAGTCTAAAGTTGGCTTAGTCACAGATAACAATTCTTTGATCTGCAAACCATGAGCCGGCAGTCCATTCATACTACAGGTGAAGTTGATGGCTTTCGCTGGTTCCGTTTGGGTGCAGGAGATGGCAAAAGACTTCTCCATTTCATCCAATATCAAATCTCCCTCGCCACTAGAAATAGGGTCCCATTTAAGCCAGTCACTGAACATGGAGTGTTGTTGTCCACCTAAAGGTACTTGTTCGACCTTAACAGCCTCCTTGTAAAACTGTTTTTTCCTCAATGCATTTTCTAGGAGTGATCTGACCATGAAAGCAGATCGATTGTGGAAAGTAAATATACGAGAAATATACCAAGACGATTTAAAAGAAAGTAATGCAACGAGTTTAGCAAATCTACCTGCAGTTTTTGGAAATAGCTGCTTTGGCACGTTCCCTGTTGAGCCCAAGCAGAGAGAGCAAATTTGCAACATCTTGAGGCCCTCTAAATTCGGTTACAGAAGGGGCAGCACTAGAGATTATCAGATTTTTTCCCCGTGTCCAATCTACAAGTAGCTGGGCTTAAACAGTTATAACAGATATAAAAATTAAATTATAAGTGATGAGAGTCAAAGTTTTTCTTCCACTCTTTGTTCTCCCTGGTTGAAATTAATGCTATATAGGTGCGAATGATTGATCGAGAGATTAGCAAAGAAACAGGGGATACATTCAATATCAAAATACTAGTATGCAGGCATTGACACATAAGCTACTATCTCTCTTTAGATTGTCATGGTGGTATAGATTAAAATAAGAAAACTGGCATTGCTAGCTTTTAGTTACTTCAGTCTTCATAGAAGTAGTTATAACATGCTTCTTAGAAATTTAAATAAAAATATCCCCAATTAACTCTGCTCTTTTTTTCCTCCATTTAGACATGTTATGATTAAACTACTGACTACTTACTCGTAGCATTTCAAAACTACATCTCTTACCTTGACCAGAAGTGGAGCAACGCTACTAATATTTTCAATCAGTAGAAATTTATTACTTCTATTATTACAACTAAAAATATTCCAAATTTCTAATAATGAATCTATGTTTCCACAAAATATCAAGAACCCTTCCAGTGAATATCCTATTGTACAATTATGACCTTGTGACCTTTGCATCGAACCTTTGTGAGAAAACATGCAAAATCTGTAATCATTCTTCATTTCAATGACAAAATCATGCTCTAAGCCAACAATTCAGCAGCCAAACAGTTCGCTGTTATTTTAAATATGTTGTACCTAGTAAGAATGGCAGGCAGATTATGCTACATTCCATGTATATATTGGGCGACCCTCAGGCCTTAGCTCTCAATCATGTCATTGAGTTACTCCATGTATTGATTGACGTAAAACAGAGTGCCATATGTATAATAATCTAATTGAAAATATGATTGCTCAAGTGGAGAAAATCGTGAAAGATTAGAACAATGTTTTTATAAATTCTATATACTCACCTTGCAATTGGATATTATTTGCCGTCTTGTTTGTGCATCAGAAAGAAGACCAGAGTATTTGATCTCAAAGTACACCCCCCGCTGCACATCAAAAGTGTAGTAAGGATTCTGGAATGGTGAAAACTGAAACATGTTGATCCCTCACCCAAGCTAACGCGAAGGATAAAGAACATCTAAGTTCCATCACACGTCATACAAACTAAGAGTTCTACACAATCAGAGAATTAATCACATCACAACTTCACAAATAAAAATTAACCTCTACAACCTTATTTGCGTTCTCACTTTTATAGGCCAAATTTGAGGAAAACCCTCTTATGGTATCTCCTTGTTCATTCAAAATTGATTGTATACTTTCTAGTGTTGCTTCTAATTCTTGTATCATCACTAGTAACTTTCGGTAAAAGAATTCAAAAACGAGTGGACAGGTATTTGAAGAATCATATTGGGTGTGGCTATATCTTCCTGAGATACCCAACCAAGTTATTAGACTTCTTATACTCGTTATCTTAGAAGTAAAGGGTAATAATTTTCTGTTTGTCAGAAGATTAGCATGAATGAATTGGTTGTTTGCCTTTTTACTTTTGCATTGACGTCCAATTCTTAACCTGTATGCTTGTCTTCTCTCGGAACTAAAGTGCTGCCATGATCTACCTAGGTATTATTTACTTGAAGATATTCATTAATCAAGTAAATAAAATCACTAATCTATGCAATAATGTCATCAACTAAGAAAGGGAGAAATGACATCAACTTACTGCATAGGCACCAAAATCTCATTTTCTGATGTTATATGTATGCTCAAGCAGAAGTTTAAATAACTCAAGTAATATAACTTTGTTTCAAGATCCAAGCTAAAGGAGAGAATTGTTTCACAAAAGAAAGCTTTACCAAATACGTAATCAAACCAGCCATGATCTAATTAGTGCGATCCCGATTTGCATCGAACTTTTAGCAATCATTTATATACAGCAATTCTTAAGCACGAAACAAGAGGCGGCAATAGCAATAGAAGAAAAAGGAACCTTAATGGCGGCTTTGATCATTGGTTGCTTCAACCTAAATGGCAACTTGTCCGAGAAATCAATCGCGATCATATCCACCTAATTATTTAACAAGAAAACATGACATCGATTAAACATATTACAGCGGATAGTAAATTTACCTCAGATACTCAAAGACATAATATACAACCTCTGCGGTTTGACAGGCCTGGTCGAAGGCATTCTGGTTCATAGGTCTAACAGCAACAATATCATAGCTCCTGAGGATAGGGTTCCCGGCATTAAGAGCCGAAGCCTGAGAGGCAATATCTACGATTACCGTGAGACGAGTGTACTGGCGGAAAGAGAAAGAAACGGCGATGTTCATGAGGTCGCGGTGGAACTTAACGGCAGAGAAGAACGCGGAGGAGGAAGGAGTGATTTTAGAGAGAGGGAACAAAGGAGTGGAGCAGCGATCGGACTCGGACATGACGCCCTTGAGGGTGCGATTGTATGCGACGCCGGTGTAGCCGAGCTCCATGGCTTTCAGGGCGAGCTTCAATCGACGACTCTGTAGGGAGGATTTGTCGACGGTGTTGCGGTCAGACTCGTGGTAGGGTATGTTCAAGTCGAAGAAACCCATCTGCTCTGGAGCGGGAGACGGATGCGACAGTGGTGACGGCGATGTGCGAGGACTAGGAATGTCCCAGTATATAGTAGGTTTAAGAAGGTCATTGATGCCGGGATCCGATACTATGGACCTTATCAAGTGCTTAAGAGGGTCGGCAAAGGCAAGGTGGCTTATCGACTCGAGCCGCGGGATCACAAATCTACCCGGTGATCCATGTTTCGCAATTAAAGAGGAGTTTGGGCGAGGCGCACAAGTTGAGTGATCGGCTACCCGCAAGGGCGTCGGATGGAAAAATCATTGTTAGCCCAAGTCGAGCATTAAGCTATCGTGAAGTGAAGAAGGCCGGGCGTTTCTTTTGGGAGGTGTTAGTCGAATGGGAGAACTTGCCGAGGAAGAAGCAACATGGGAGAACTTAGCCGAAATGCGCGAACAATTTCCATCTTTCATCGAGGACAAGGAAACACTTGAAGGGGACGAGAATGATGAAGACGTGGCTAGAAGACTGAAAAACGCGTCAAATCGGGCTTATCATGCGCGCAAGAGATTGGCTCGGTGGGCCGCGGAGGCTAATGCGATGGACACGGGCAGTGGCGGGCGGGGCGACGCGCACAAGGAAAGCGCACACCTACTGGCCGGGAACCTTCTGGGAGCGTGCGGACACGCAGGTACGTGCGAACACGCGCATGAGGACGGATACCCGCAAGAGCTGCGTGAGAATATCGCGCGCACAAACGACACGCGCATGCAGGCGGGACGCGGATGCGCGGAATGGGCGACTAGGGTTGATTGACGGACAAGTCAAGGACTTTGTTGATATCTGACTTGGTTGAGAGGTTGAAGATAGAGATTAATCGCTTTATACATGAGATAATCTTTCGAGAAAAAGGTAAACTTAAGACAAGTCGGTTACAAGGCAGTATTTATTAATTACCGACTTCCGAAGACTGACAAAAGAACCGATATTTGAAGCCAATACTAGAAGACCGACTTCAGCCCAACGAATATTATGACGAAAATAAGTTCTTCTACTTCAACCGACTACCATAAAGTCCAAATATCTGAACAGAAAGTAATCATTGGAAGCATCTGATTGGACCAGCAAAACAAAAAGTAATCATTGATGTTTCCCACCGCTTAAAGTAAAGCAGCTCAACATTAAATGCGTCTTTATCCGTTTCAAACAAGAAGACAAAAGTTACCGTACTATAAATAACAGAATTTATGATAGTACGAGGATTTTATTTTCCTTTTTAGACACACATGGTACACGGACTTATGATGATCTCAGTTTTCAACAAATAACCGACTCCTGTACTCTTGTGAACATAATAAAACCAATCCAATTGAACGATTATCTTTGTTTTCTTTACATCAACTGTATTTAATTTTGAGTTGTTAATTCAAGACAACAACAGTTTGGCGCTAGAAGGAGAGCCGGCGGCCACCTCTACTCTTTCGATTATTTGTCTTGTACACAACGTATCAAAAGGATGTCGAATTCTGGGCGAAATGAACGAAATCCAGATACTGGAATCAATCGTCATCCAACTCATACAACTGGAAATTCTGTTGTGCCATCAACATCAATTGATTATTCAGCTTTATTTCAAGATCCAGAGTTCTTGAAAAATTTAACTGATTTTATGGCACGAACAAGAATAGAACCAACCGCAGCGGTTAATCCACAAACACATCCTACATCAGCTCCACAAAGAAATAATATTCCTGCTACATCACACGCAACTTCTCATCCACGCACACATGAATCACAACATGATGTTGCGTCTCAAAATCGTGGAGTAGTTCCTGTACAAACTCATATTCCAGAAGCAGTTCGATCGGAGGCCACTGCAGAAAGTCACTCCGGACGTCAACCACGACAACCAGCTCCTTCGTTACCAGAGACATTGCAACACGATCAACCGTCTGATTTGCGGCGAACTTTGGAACAAAATCATATTCGTCGTGAACAAAACGAGTTACGTCGTCTAATCGAAAGAAATCGTCTAAGACGCGAATCTGAAGAGCTGGAAATGTTAAGAAAAAGAATTGCAGAGTTAGAAACTCAACAAGATGACCATGAGGGATCACGACGACAAATTCCATCAATGGAAGGGACGTACCAAGAAGTTGAGACTCCCTTAGCCCCTCATTTGACCAGGGAACTTCTTCCAACCAAGGTAAAGGTTCCACAGATCGGTTTATACGACGGAACTTCCGATCCTGATGCTCATCTTGGTCAATATACTTCATGGATGGATCTACATGGGGCAACTGAAGCGCTCAGGTGTCGGATGTTTTCATTAACTTTGGGACCTCGAGCACAAAAGTGGTACCATTCCTTACCTCGATGTTCAATCTCTACATGGCAACAATTGAGAACGGCTTTTCGATCTCATTTTATCGGGGCTCGAGTCTCTTTAATTCCTAAAGAGTCAATTGCAAATATTGTGCAAAAAGACGATGAGAGTGTAAAAGACTATATTACTCGGTTTAATGAACGTATACAGAATATGGAACAATGTCATCCCGAGACGTTGTTAGTTACAGCTATAGCTGGGTTGAAGCCAAATTCATTGTTCCGTTGGAGTATCTGCCAGAATAAACCGACTTCGTTTCAAGACTTCTTGGTCCGGGCTCAACAACATATTATAGCCGAAGAATCAATGTCAGTTCCTAATATCGACTTCTCTTCACCAAAGTCGGATGTCGGACAAGAGTCGAAGAAGAAGAAAAATAAATTCTTCAAACCAAATAAGTCTCGATTTGGGAATCCAAAGATGCCCGAGGTGCAAGAAGCTAGAACTAAATATCTTAATGAAGTCAAATCTAGCTATCAGACGGTATTCTCGGCAGGGGCAGCAACTATATTTGAGGAACTAAAAGGAAAAGGAATTCTTCCTGACCCTCGACCTGTCAGAACTCCTGAAGAAAGACTTGATAAAACGAGATATTGTTCATACCACAAGTCGGCAGGCCATAATACTGATGAATGTCTCGGTTTACTTTCTGCCTTACTGCGACTTATTGGGCATCCTCAAGTCCAAAAGTTTGCCAAAAATGTAGATTATAAACGAAAGGGAAGACTGCCGGATTTGCCAGATGAAGATGAAGATGAAGGACATCCAATTAATCCGAAACGAGTAAGGTCAAGTGATAAAGAGATATACATGATGGATCAAGAAGAAAGTGATTTGAAGAAGAATGCTGAAATGATGTACAGAGGAGGATACCACAATCCTGATAATTCTCATCATGTTTCTCGGGTCAATAACAGTAGCAATGTGACGTTTGAGTCACGGCGGCAAATGAAGGCGTATGCTCGAAAAGCTTTCAATTCGGGCAAAACTGTTTTGACGACCGACCTCCGAGATAAAATTAACGCTCGAAATAATTGTCCAATAACATTCAATGTGGATGATGCTAGTTATTTTGCTCACCCTCATGCTGATCCCTTAATAATCACGGCACCCATTTGTGGTATACCGATACATCGCATGTTAGTAGACACAGGAGCATATTCAAGCATTTTAATGTTACGAACATTCGAGCAAATGGGAATTGATCCCGCCGAATTAAAACCCTGCAAAGATCAGGTGCAAGGCTTTAATGGCACGATTACATCAACCCTCGGTGAAATTACAAATGCCAATTCGGTTTGGAATCCCTGGACAAGCTTCTAAAGTCATTATGGAGACATTCAAAGTGATGGATCTCAAAAATCAATATAATGCCATCATTGGAAGGACAGCTCTGTATAAACTTCGTGCAGCCGTCTCGATTTTCCATTATGCTTTGAAATTTCCTACTAACAGTGGAGAAGGAACTCATTATGGAGATCAATATGAAGCTCGTGGAATGGTGTGAGTCAAACCTTGGCATGAACCGTGCGTACCCATACACATGATGGAGAATATCAAGCAGAGTCAAGAAAATTCAACTCTCGTCAACTCGGAATCTATCAATACCGAGATGGAGCCTGACCTGATTGTGGAATTAGAAAGATATAGCAATGATTTGGCTTTTGATTGTGGGAAACGTCCAGGAAAAGAACCAATCAAAGAAGATGAACTTGATCCCCGAACCCAATTCAAGGAGAAAAGTAAACTTGAACGAGCTCAACCATCAGAAGAAGTTGAAGTAATATTCATTGACGATCCTGTCAGTCACAAGTCGGTTCAAATTGGGGCAAACCTAGAAGAACCGATACGAACTCGGCTCATTCAGTTCCTCAAAGCTAATTCCGATGTATTTGCCTGGAAACATGAAGATATGAAGGGAATTGATCCAAAGGTTGCATCTCACCGACTAAATTTGGATCCAACGATCAAACCAGTGGTTCAAAAGCGGCGCAAACTTGGTCCAGATCGGCAAAAGGCTCTCGAAGAAGAAGTTCGGAAATTGATCGATAATAAGTTTATTCAGGAAACAAAATATCCGACTTGGGTGTCAAATCCTGTTCTGGTGAAAAAGAGTTCCGGTGCATGGCGACTCTGTATCGATTTTACCGACTTAAATAAAGCCTGTCCCAAGGACAGTTACCCTTTACCACATATCGATTACATGGTGGATGCCACAGCTGGACATGAATTAATGAGCTTCATGGACGCCTATTCGGGATATAATCAAATTCCCATGGGTCCTCAAGAAGCGGAGCATACATCTTTTTATTCAGCCCGAGGATTATATTGTTATACCATGATGCCGTTCGGCTTGAAAAATGCTGGGGCCACATATCAAAGATTGGTTAATAAAATGTTTGCCAAGCTTATCGGCCAAACAATGGAAGTTTACGTTGACGACATGCTTGTAAAGTCGGTTTGTGCAGTCGATCCTATTGATCGCTTGCAGGAAATGTTTAATATCCTGAGGAAATATTCTATGGTACTAAATCCGAAGAAGTGCACTTTTGGTGTCGGCTCTGGTAAATTTTTGGGCTACATCGTAACCCAACGAGGCATCGAAGCAAATCCCTTGAAGATAAAAGCTATTATGGATCTATCACCTCCTACGTCGGTAAAAGGAGTTCAAGCTCTAACCGGCCGACTTGCTGCTTTAAATCGGTTTCTATCAAAGTCAACTGATCGATGCAAACCCTTTTTTGGATCGATAAAGAAAGGAAAATGCTTTGAATGGACCAAGGAATGTCAGCAAGCTCTGGAACAAATAAAGGAAACACTCCTTCAAATCCCAACTCTGCAGAAACCAATTCCTGAAGAGATGTTGTATCTATACTTGGGAGTAAGTGATTCTGCTATCAGTGCTGTTCTTATCCGAGAAGAAGGACGTCAACAGTATCCGATTTACTACATCAGCAAGGCTTTACATGAAGCTGAGTTGCGATATCCACCGATGGAAAAATTGGCATATGCACTTGTTATCGCAGCTCGGAAATTACGTCCTTATTTTCAAGAACATTCAATAACGGTACTTACTTCCTATCCTTTAAAGGCGATTTTACATAGACCAGACACGTCGGGAAGACTGATCAAATGGGCCATAGAACTCGGTCAATATGATATTCATTATAAACCGAGAACCGCAATAAAAGCTCAGGCCTTATCCGATTTTATTGCCGAGTTTACTCCTGCAATCGAGACAATTAACGAAGATCAATCATGGACGTTGTATGTTGATGGCTCATTAACTCAACATCGAGCCGGTGGAGGAATCATTCTGATAGATCCTCATAGCAAGATGTTTTGTCATTCTGTCAAATTCCTTTTTCCGGCAACAAATAATGAAGCTGAATACGAGGCCTTCCTGTCTGGATTAAATCTTGCAGAATCCATGAACGTAAAGAAACTAAAGGTGTTCTCAGATTCACAGTTGCTAGTGAACCAAGTCCATGGAGAATTTGAAGTTAAAGAACCTCAGTTGCAACCATATTTGACACTCGTAAAGCAGAAGATGTCTCGATTTAATATTCAGTTAGAACACATTCCTCGTTCACAAAACATTCCAGCTGATGCCCTTTCTAAACTTGCATCAAGTATCGGATTAGAAGATGTTAAGTATATTCAAGTCGGTCATCAAAAAATGCCTTCTATTTCTCCAGCTGAAGTCTTAAATACCGAGTTACCAAAATCACCGACTTGGATGACACCGATAATAACATACTTGCAAACAGGAGCATTACCTCCAAATCCGAAAGAAGCTTGAGCTCTTCGAATTCGAGCAGCTCGGTTTACATTGGACAATGGAATCCTTTATAAAAGAGGATATTCAGTTCCCTTGTTGAAATGCTTAACTGAACAAGAGTCAAAGTATGTCCTTGAAGAAGTTCATGAAGGAATTTGTGGAAATCACATTGGTGCCCGAGCATTGGTATACAAAATACTTCGACAAGGTTATTATTGGCCGACTCTGAAAATGGATGCAATGAACTGGGTCCGCAAATGCATGAAGTGCCAAATATTTGCCCCGAATGTCAATCAGTCACCAGAATCTCTAAAGTCGATTTATAGTCCGTGGCCATTTGCTAGATGGGGGATTGACATTATTGGTCCACTTCCGACCGCAAAAGGAGGTGTTCGATTTGCTATTGTAGCAGTTGATTATTTCACCAAGTGGGCCGAAGCTGAACCACTAGCCACGATAACCGAACAGAAAGTAGTTGGATTTATTTGGAAATCAATCATATGTCGCTTCGGTGTACCGAGTTCGATAATAACCGACAATGGCCGACAGTTTGAAGGAAAACAACTTGAAGCTTTCTGTGAAGAATATCAAATTAAACACTTCTTCTCTTCACCATATCATCCTCAATCCAATGGACAAGTTGAAGCAATCAACAAGATTATTAAAAATGGTTTAAAAATTTGGCTTGATGCTGCAAAAGGATCTTGGCCAGAAGAATTACCACACGTACTGTGGGCTTATAGAACAACAGTTAGCCATGCAACAGGAGAAACACCATTTTCTCTAACTTATGGATCAGAAGCAGTTATCCCTGTCGAACTCGGATCTCCAACTTACCGAGTAACAAAGTTTCAAGACAAGACCAACTCGGAGAATTTAAAAGCCAACTTGGATCTTTTAGATGAAACTCGTCTCATGGCAGACCTCAAGAATGCTGCGTATAAACAAAGAAGTGAAAGATACGTCAATTCAAAGATGAAGCCTCGATCATTTCGAGTCGGTGACTTAGTGCTTAAAAGAATTACTGGACCAGATCCGGGGCCTTTACAACCAAAATGGGAAGGACCATTCAAAATCAATCAAGTACTCCCAAAAGGTACCTACCGACTTGAGAAGCCAGATGGACTTACTCTTCCATATCCATGGAATGCTGTCTATCTGAAGAAATATTTCCAATGAATGATCATAATGTAAATATGACTCTGTACACATTTTGATGAATATAATAAAATTGTGTGCTAAAGAGTCTCTTCAAAAGAACCGAGACTTAAACTCGGTATACAGTTAGTCTTTATGTAGCCAAGCTTATAACTTGGACAAGACTAATACTTAAAATTTTTTGAAAGATATTCCGACTTTAAACCGAGCCCAATTAACTCGGTAAGTTATATCTTTCTCGACCAAACTGATAACTTTCAAATACCAAAGTTCAGTGACTTGGGAAGGTTATGGACAAAATTGAAATCAAAATTGGATTGTCTTTACATTCAAATCCTGAAGATTGATTTGAAAAAAGATAATATCTAAATTTCCATCTAAAAAAGGTGGTGTCCACTCGTAAAATTAAGTTTGGCCGACTTCTAAACACTTGAAATATTCAGCAAAAGTAAAATGTCATACTGGATATAAATTATGGATGAGAATAATCAAAAAGAAATTTTCATTCATACTTGATAAAATTATCCATTACAATAGAAACTATATGCCTCGACATACCGAGAACACAAAAAAAAAACACAACAAAAAAAGAAAGAAAAACAATAAAACAAACGATCACATCGACTTCGCCGGATCATCAGCCTTCTCGGCAACATCAGCTTCATTCACATCTTTCGTTGCTTCTTCAGCATCTTCCTTTATAATTTGATCGTACATAATGCGGCTGATAACATCGAAGACTCGATCTTCTTCAGCCTTAGCAGCCTTTTCAATTTCGGAGAGTGTCACCGGGATATGTTTATCTAAAACAGCACCATCTCCATCAACTCTGGACACCTCGGAGACTGTTGGCTCGTCAGTCTTTTGAGATAACTCGGCAACTTTTCTCTCTAGAAATGCTATTACAGCCTTGCGCAGTTGCTCAGGAGTCATTTTCTCAATTTCTTCCTCCATGTTGACTTCAGCCAAAGTTTTAACGTAAATATTGGCGAGTTCCGACTTCTTCTCCTTCTCGCCCTCGAGCACCATATTGATGAAAGCACGACGCAGACGAACTTCCCTTTCTCGGTCCGATTCAGAAGCCTCAGAACTTGCTTCAGTCCCAATAGAAGCAAGAAGACCCTCACAGAAGCTCTTTTCGTCCTCGTCAGCTCTGTACGGATCACCTCGATATCGTACAGACCTTCGTCAAAGCGCTCAATCATCCAGCGCAGATTGAGACAAGTATTCATTTCGAATTCACGGTCTTCGTCTTCAGAATCCGACTCAGCATTGACCTTAAGTTTGTTGGCCTCCGCCTCGAGAATCCTCCCAGCTCGGAGACCATCATTGTACTTCTCTTCACCAAACTTCATTTTTTCCTCTTGAAGTTTGCTAAGCTTAGCAAGATGACCATCTCGGTCTTTCTTCAACAATTCTTCAACTTCAGAGCGACTCCTTCGGGTGACCTCGTGAGCATCTTGTTCTTTGCGAAGGAGATTTTCACACCGAGAGAGCTGTTCTTCAAGCATTTTGACGCGCTGCTCTGATGTGATTACTTGACTTGTCAGTTTTAGCACGTCTGAATCAAGACTAGTCTTATCAGCCCTTAAAGCCTCAATTTCGCTCTGAGCGATCAAAAGCTGCTCATTTTGCTCGTCAATTTTAGCCTGCAACCCTTTCTCTTTCGCTGCCGCTTCTTCTCTCAGAGATGCAAGAGCTCCATCTCTGAGTTCAAGAGTGTGCTTCTTCTCGTCAACTTGGGCCGCGTTAAGTCGGAAGTCATCCTCGGCCATTATTAAACTGACGAGAGCGCGACCAAGACAAGCTTTTGCATATTTGAACTTATATGTACTCGGAAGCGACGACACGCCAATCTCGGACCTCGGATCCCACACCATCATTGGGACCCGAGCAGCATCAACGACATGGCCAGGTAGTTCAACCGTACTTGAAATCTCGGGAATCTCTACCGACTCAAAAGTCGAGAACCATTTCTCGACCGATTCCCGCGGTTGCCTGAAATTTAAGAATCTTTCTTCATCAATTGGCAAGAAGGATCGATCTACAATGGGTTCCTTCTTTTTCTTTCCCCGATCGTCTGTATCGTGTTTCTTTTTCCTTCGCTCCTCGGCGGCTGGAACATTTTCTGCATGCCTTTTCTTTGACCGAGTAACTGGGACTTCTTGTTCTGCAATGATTTCTTGGCCACCATCAGGCTCATCAGAAGCAATTTCGATAATGGGCGGAATCTCTGTTGGAGTAGCCTCAACAACCGGCTCAATCTCAGGTAAAGCAGCGGTAGCGGCGGCAATGGCAGCCATAGGACCCGCAGCTGCAACAACCAAAGGATCTAGTTGCGATATCTCAATAGCAACCGCCGACGTCGCGCCATCACCGACATCGATTTTAGGAGGATTCATGATTGGATTCTCCAGATATGCCTTCACCAATTTCTTGCGACCCATTCCGGATAAGCGCAATTCTTTACTTTTTCCGACTTTGGTTCGAAGCTCCAAATTCGGACTCTTTTGACGAAAAGCTTTAGCGTCACGGATGGTTTTAAAACCAAGAACTCCGAGAAGTGGATAGTACACTGCAATCATAAAACCAAGTTACTACGGCATTCAAAAGCTACCGACTTCAAATGAGACTGAAAATTCAATTCAAGCTTACCTGGTTGAAAAGAACCGTCTACAATTTCTGGACACAATCCAGCAGCTTTCAATCTCGTATCTTTTAGAATCAACTTGAAGCCGCGCTGTGCCTTTTTAAGTTTGAACAGCTCAGAAATCCTTTCTCTTAAAGTTACGCTGAGTTCAAGTCCTTTGCTTTTGGCTGCAAACAGTAAAATTGCCGACCTGTTAGTACAAGAATAAAGGACGAGTTAGAACAAACTCGGTTTAATGAAAGAGAAGAAAATACTTACAAACTGCAGAGTTAATATTAATAGGAATCGACATTCCATCAATCAAGGGTTTATTGAAATTTGGGGTCTGCCAATCCCCGCCAACCCACAGCCATTCCTCTTGGAACCCATGAAGAGAATCCGGGATTTCTGTGATTAAATCACCAATCTTAAATCCACTTTGAGGTCTTCCCGCGCAAGCATAACAAATCAAGGGATCTGTTACTTGTCTGTCGGCACATCGCCTAAACGAGTAGAGACTCCTTAATTCCTCAAGGTTGGCATGTTCCAACCCTTTTCCTTTAGCAACACCATAAGACCGATGATTCTTTTCCACGAATTTGGCGCTATTTGGCACAAACCGATCCCCCAGTTCCTCAGATAGTCGGTAATTAAAGCAGGGAGTGGAAATCTTAAGCCTGACCTCAACGAGTCAGCAAAAACACCAACACAGCCCGGTGGAGGACAAGTTATTCTTTCACCCGGATATGGAGCAAATAATTTAACCGAATAAGGAATGTAAACTTCCCCTCAAAGCATGACGATGTCGGCGTCAGTAAGAATACTCGGTTCTCCCCTGTATTCGTCAATTGGTTCGGGCCACCGACGAGCATGACGTCTCCAATAATCAGGGAGTGACATAGCATCCTTCTCAACTCGTTCATCCTCTTCAATGATGTCTTTATTAAGATTCAGTTGTTTCACCAGAAGAGGATCCCATCGATAATATTCCAAAGGTAATTCCAAATCCTCATCGGTGAGAATCGGAATATCAGAAATCGTTCGGCTACTACTATCATCCGCTTGAGCAGACATCTTTTCCGAAATTGATAAAAATGAAAGAAAAGTCGAAACAGAACAAGAACACAGAAAAATTAGGGCAAAGCCTTACCGAGAATCGATTGCAGTCAATTGACGAAGAGATGAAAAAATCGCACAAACAAACGTGAAATGAAAATAGTGAAACTCGAACGGAATTAAACAGAGAAATGCAAGTGAAGAATTCGAAGATGAAAAGTGAAGAAACCCTTTGCAGTCAAAATCAATGCCTATTTAAAGGTTTTGATTTATTACCGTTGGCAAAATCTGGAAACGACGCGTGTAACGGACGTGTCTTGAAATGGTGTAACGGTACAGTAATTATTAATACACGTGGACACGCTCAGAAATGCCATGTCGTTACACATTTATATCCGTTGGACCCATTAAATGTAGACACATCTTTTGAGAGCCGCCATGTCAGACCACATGCCATACAAGAAATTACAAATAAAGTGAAGTGTTCTCATGTCGGCAGACAAAGCAAAACAAGTCGGAATAATACAGAACAACAAACGACATCAGCAGTCATTCAAAAAGTTCTAAATACCTACTAATGTCGGGGGCCTCACTGTTGATATCCGACTTGGTTGAGAGGTTGAAGATAGAGATTAATCGCTTTATACATGAGATAATCTTTCGAGAAAAAGGTAAACTTAAGACAAGTCGGTTACAAGGCAGTATTTATTAATTATCGACTTCCGAAGACTGACAAAAGAACCGATATTTGAAGCCAATACTAGAATACCGACTTCAGCCCTACGAATATTATGACGAAAAAATAAGTTCTTCTACTTCAACCGACTACCATAAAGTCCAAATATCTGAACAGAAAGTAATCATTGGAAGCATATGATTGGACCAGCAAAACAAAAAGTAATCATTGATGTTTCCCACCGCTTAAAGTGAAGCAGCTCAACATTAAATGCGTCTTTATCCGTTTCAAACAAGAAGACAAAAGCTACCGTACTATAAATAATAGAATTTATGATAGTACGAGGATTTTATTTTCCTTTTTAGACACACATGGTACACGAACTTATGATGATCTCAGTTTTCAACAAATAACCGACTCCTGTACTCTTGTGAACATAATAAAACCAATCCAATTGAACGATTATCTTTGTTTTCTTTACATCAACTGTATTTAATTTTGAGTTGTTAATTCAAGACAACAACAGACTTCTTCTAGAAGACCTAAGACTTATTTTCCCACATGCTTTGTTATTATTCCTAGATTGTTTAGGAGTGCATTAGTTTGGATATTTTAGGATTCTAGTGATTTACTTTCCTTAGAATTAGAAGCTTATTTCGGTTAGGACTAGATTAAGTTATCTCTTTCAATACTCATGTTACTAGGGCATTTTTTCATCATCGTTTATGAATAAGAAACCGAACTTTTGTTCAACTCTTGCGTTAGATTTCTACTTGAATTTTAGAGTAAAACCCTTGTGGCGAAAAGTGCGTTTCACCGCATCGTTCAACATAAGCACGAGTTTGGCAAGGGCAATCCACCCGAGCTGTCTCAAACTGACGTCAAGGCAAGGAAACCTCTGAGACCTTCACGTCAATCGCCGAGAAAGGAGCCGTCCGCACGCAACTTCGAGCAACCAAGCTATTGGGATACGCGATCTTCATCAACTCGGTCCAACGATCATCCCCGAACATCAAGGGACCGTAAATGTCTCGGTGTCACGCTGGCCGAGTCATCCTGCCTCGCCATGTGCATGCTGACTCTTGTAACGGAATCCGCAAATCCTCACAACCGCTTGGACGCGTCGTGCTCGCTCGAATGCACCATACAAAATGCTTGGTCTGCAGCCCACACTAACTGCAACCCTCACCAAGCCTGACCTAGTCTCATTTGGCTAGACAATTCCCTCAGTCCGAGCCCATTGGTGCGCATAGGCATCGCCCTGCACGTGCCTTACCCGACTAGCGTGCAAAGCATCACATTGCGTCACACTGTAGCCCCTCTCCAAGTTAAGCCCACGTGGCCACAAGGCCATGCAAAACCCCCAACAATCGTGTCCGGCTAAACCCTCGACTTTTACCAGACCCCATAAATTGAGTATTTTCTAACGGGACCCACGATCCGAACCGACTCTATGTACGTCAAGACCCCACACTAGGTCTCGACTCATCCACACGTGCATCTCACATAATCACCCCAACACCCTTTTGAGAGCACTAACTTCCCCAAGAATGGAAAAGAGAGAGAATGTCGACTCTAGCTACTGGACATGAAAACTGAATATCGCACAAGTCCCCGTTGCCCCACAAAGACTCGACTGAACCCCACGTTCAACCTAAGGACACGCCACTCGGCCCTACAACTTAGCATCCTCTCCAAGATAGCCTGGGACGTCGTCATAGTCATTGATGCATTCCTCCTTTACTGGCCACAGAATCCCTCAAAACCGCGCCTCGTCGTGCCTAGACGCCCCCAGCCGATCTCACACTTGGGGGTGTCACATATAGTCATTTGAAGGCTTTAATCTTATTTGTTGGAATGAGTATATCTTTAAAANAAAAAAAAAAAAAAAAAAACTTTAAATTTTATATTTTAGATGGAAAATGTTAAATATTTATGCAACTTTGAAGTGTCACTTAATGTGGTGGTTATAGAATTTTCCTTAAACATAAAAGAGAAGGTACGTGGAAGCTACACATTGAAATAGCAATCGCTTTACGATTCCACGGAAGAAAACACACTCGACAACAGTGCACAGACCCTGACAGTTTCTGGAGACAGATTTCAAACCATGCCTTAATTTCTCTCTCGCTCCAATTCTGATGTTGATTCTGAGCCTATAAGCACGACTTATGCGTGTATTGATACAGTATTCCACGGATCGGGTGGCCTCTAACTGTTAGTGGATGCGGTACGTGTGGTAATATTTGTGATTGTGGTATTTGGGTTAATCTGAATTTTATGATAAATGTAGCCATTTTGCTGTAGATCGTTCATCTTTAGACTTTTGCGAAGTGTCCGAGATTTCTGTAGATTGATTTTTCCAACCAAGTTTGTGATTTTGGTATTTTTGCACTAACCATTTTATTTATTTATTTATTATTATTATTATTATTATTACTTTTTCCATATCTGCTTCAGGATTGCTGTTATTGGATTTAGCGACTTGTTGATTACTGGCATTAGATATATTATTTTGATTCTCCATTGATGGGCAAAGGAGGGCAGAATTATGGTAGGAAAGAAAATTCGGATTCTAATCTTAAGGAGCCAAAAGGGGATTATTATCCGGCATGGTCGAAAGATACAAAAGAATGCAAGGAGAAGTATCAAGTAAGGAGGGAACATGGCTTGTCAGCTGATGATGTGGAGAAGAGGAGGCAGATCTATGGGTTCAACGAGCTGGAAAAGCAGGAGGGTCCCTCGATTTTTAGACTAATTCTTGATCAATTTAACGACACTTTAGTCAGGATTTTACTAGTTGCAGCAGTGGTTTCTTTTGTTTTGGCTTGGTATGATGGGGAGGAAGGTGGGGAGATGGAGATCACTGCCTTTGTGGAGCCTTTGGTGATATTCTTGATATTGATAGTGAATGCCATTGTCGGGGTTTGGCAGGAGAATAATGCTGAGAAGGCATTGGATGCTTTGAAGGAAATCCAGTCTGAGCATGCAACCGTTATTCGTGAGGGTAGGAAACTTTCTAATTTTCCCGCCAAGGAGTTGGTTCCAGGAGATATTGTAGAGTTGCGAGTAGGGGATAAAGTCCCAGCAGATATGAGGGTTCTAAGCTTGATCAGCTCGACCCTGCGAGTCGAGCAGGGGTCATTGACTGGGGAGAGTGAGGCAGTTAGTAAGACAACTAAGCCTGTTGCTGAGGATGTTGATATTCAGGGAAAGAAGTGTATGGTTTTTGCTGGGACTACAGTGGTTAATGGGAATTGCATTTGTTTGGTGACTCAAACTGGGATGAACACCGAGATTGGTAAGGTGCATTCGCAGATTCATGAGGCGTCTCAGAGTGATGACGACACACCTCTGAAGAAGAAGCTGAATGAGTTTGGAGAGGTTTTGACTGCTATCATTGGAGTAATCTGCACTTTGGTCTGGCTGATCAATGTGAAGTATTTCCTTTCGTGGGAGTTTGTTGATGGGTGGCCGAGGAATTTCAAGTTCTCGTTCGAGAAGTGCACTTACTACTTCGAAATTGCTGTGGCTTTGGCCGTGGCAGCTATTCCGGAAGGTTTGCCTGCGGTTATTACGACATGTTTGGCGCTTGGCACGCGCAAGATGGCTGCTAAGAATGCACTTGTTCGCAAGCTGCCTAGCGTTGAAACACTTGGCTGCACAACTGTGATTTGCTCGGACAAGACAGGTACTCTAACCACCAACCAGATGGCAGTGGCTAAGCTTGTGGGTATGGGTTCTAAGGTGAATCTTCTTCGGTCCTTTGACGTGGAAGGAACTACCTATGATCCTTTCGATGGAAAAATAGAGAACTGGCCTGCTGGTTGGTTGGATTCAAACCTTCAGACAATTGCAAAAGTTGCTGCTATTTGCAATGATGCTGATGTGGAAAAGGCTGGACATGATAAATCTGGGCATTATGTGGCCAATGGGATGCCAACTGAGGCTGCACTTAAGGTAACGATTAATATGTCAGTTATAGAGATGTTCTGTTTGAAACTTATGTTGTAAATTTTGTGTGTGTGTGCGCGCGCGAGTTGTTCTGGTTGAATTTAGTGGATATATGTGATGCTTTGTGACTGTGGTGTACATTGCTCAAACTTGTAATGTTGTCTTATTTGTATCATTTATTGCTGTTCCTTATATCTACATTTTTCTGATGTATGTTTTACCTTAAAACAGTAGTTTTCCTTTTGCGATTGTCTAATGAACAACTAGACATGCATATACAATGAAAGACTGCTCTTGATACAATTGTGCTTTCAGGTTCTGGTTGAGAAAATGGGCCTTCCAAATGAACTAAGTTGTGGTCCTCCTTCAGGATGTGATGGTGTCTTGAGTAAGTTCTTATCCAGTTATCACTGACTGAAATTATTGTAGAGTATGTCTAGTTTTTATGTACTGATTCTGGAGTTCCAAATGGCTCATTTAAGGGTGCTCCTACACTTGGAATAAACTTAATCCTCGGATTGCCACCCTTGAATTTGATCGTGATAGAAAGTCCATGGGAGTCATTGTGAATTCTAATACTGGAAAAAAGTCCTTGCTTGTAAAGGTACATAATACTGCTCGCTATTGCTTGCATATTTTCCTTTTTTTTTTTTAGGGATCTAACATGTAGTCAATTGTTAATAGGAAATTGGTGTTTCCATTTGTTATTTAACTTCTATTTGAATTCTTTAAGTGGCATTCCAAATATTACTGAACAGATGTGAACCTTCTGATGTTACTCTGTTTACCAGTGTATTTATGTGTCCTTTAGCACAAAGTAGCTCACATTTAACTGCTCATTTGAGAGACTAATCACTGTAGAAAACCCCAAAAATGGTTATCAAATCGAACTTGTAGTAGTTAATTTATCTTTTGTATTTATTTTGTATTTATTACTTCACATTTGTTAAGAATCTCAATTGCCGACTAACAGGGTGCAGTGGAGACATTATTAGAAAGAAGCTCTTTTGTGCAATTGCATGATGGCTCTATTACCGAACTAGATCAGAGTTTAAGAGAAATTATACTGGGAAGCCTTCATGAAATGTCCACTAGTGCGCTGAGAGTTCTGGGTTTTGCATACAGAGATGACCTCCCGGAGTTTGCCACATACAATGGTGATGAGGACCATCCATCTCATGAGCTTCTATTGAACCCTGCAAATTATTCCTCAATTGAGAGCAAATTAATTTTTGTTGGCTTGGCTGGCTTAAGAGTGAGTGTGCCTTTTTGTTTTCTTTAAGTTTGTCTTGGATTCCACATTTCGGATTATCAGTAGAGAATCAATGAATAACTGTTTTTCTTTTGTCATTTCCAAAGGATCCTCCTCGGAAAGAAGTTCCTCGAGCAATTGATAATTGTAGAACTGCCGGAATCCGAGTTATGGTGATTACAGGTGATAATAAAAATACTGCAGAAGCAATTTGTCGTGAAATTGGTGTTTTTGGGCCCCATGAGAATATCAGTTCAAGGAGTTTAACTGGAAAAGATTTTATGGAGCTCTCCAGTCAAGACAAAGAAAGACATTTAAACCAAAGTGGCGGGCTTCTTTTCTCGAGGGCCGAACCAAGGCATAAGCAAGAAATAGTGAGGTTGCTTAAGGATTTAGGTGAAGTTGTAGCAATGACTGGGGATGGAGTGAATGATGCACCTGCCCTGAAGTTGGCTGATATAGGAATTGCAATGGGCATTGCTGGGACAGAGGTGATTAATTTTGAAATAAAATTTGTGGCACTAACATGATATTTGTTGTGAATTGATTTTATGAACCTTGTTTTAGAATATCCAGTTAGATGGTGTATTATTATGTTCCTCGTTGCTACCTATGAGTTTTCATCGTTATCTGAATTTACCTTCGGTTACTATGTGTTTTGGGCCCTTTCTTTTTCAAAGTAATATTCTTGTTTGTTTGAGCAGCAAACTTCAAACTTTTGTTTGATCTCTCCTTATCCTTCTGCCTAGGTTGCTAAGGAAGCTTCAGACATGGTTTTGGCTGATGATAATTTCAGTACCATTGTTGCTGCTGTTGGTGAAGGGAGATCCATTTACAATAACATGAAGGCTTTTATTAGGTAATATTCTTTTGCTAATATTCATCTTAGCATATATACTAGAATATATAAATCCTGAGACAATTGTCCAAATGGTAATTCTCAGTTACTTCCAAATATTTTTACTGGATGATTGAGCCTTGAGGCACTATTTGCTAGGGTGGTTTGGACAAAATTGTGAAATATCCCGTATATATTTGTATGTGCTTTTTGTACCACTATCTTTTAGGGGGGACGTTTAGTTAGGGGATACTTAAAATCTGAGCTAAAAAGAAGTTAAAAGCAGATTGAGATGGCATACCTTCAGCTATTGCTCGCATAAGTGAGGTGTTATGTTTACATTGACTAATATACTTTGCTAGGCAGTGACCGGAGTCTATTTGCGTGGATAGTTGTATATCAATGTCCTGGTGTGCAATTTTTAATTGTGCTTGGGTGTTAGAAAAGGGCACTCTATTTTAGAGGAGTTAAATTCGTTTAATCAATGTCATCAATTTGCTAGTATGATTATTTATTAATATTTTTTAAATTCTTTAAGGAACATAAGTTTTGGAAAATGCTCAATTTTACTTGAATCATGATATGGAGGAACTTTAGAAATACTTTTCCAGATTGATGTTGACAATCTTAATTTTAAATGAATTAGCAAATTCTCAGCTCTATATAGAGTTTCTTTTTCCTTGTGCTACAACTTTTACAATGTTTATGGGTACATTGAGTTAAGTCTTCCATGATCTGCAATTAGTATTGATTTTAGTATTCTAGGAAACTATAATGATATGCTCTTGGTCCTAAATTCCATTATATCTATTAGCTGTTGCAATTATATGCATTAAACTTGTAGAAAGATTTGAAACTTTTGTCCTTTTCTGTGTCTATAGTAGTAAACATAGAGATGAAAGCAAAATACTGATTTGGGTTTTAGACAATGATGCTTGGATGACATTTTGTAGTTTGATAAAAATAGTTAGGACAAAAGCTGACTTTATTAGTAGACGCCAATGATAGAAAACCTGCTAATTAGTTCTTCCTCTTTTATGTGCTGGAAGTGCTAGTTCACTTACCATGCCTGAGCTTCTATAATTATTTCCTCTTTGCAGATACATGATCTCCTCAAACATTGGTGAGGTTGCCTCAATATTTCTAACTGCTGCTTTAGGCATTCCAGAAGGTCTGATACCTGTGCAGCTTCTGTGGGTTAACCTCGTCACTGATGGGCCACCAGCTACTGCTCTGGGATTCAATCCACCGGACAAGGATATTATGAAGAAATCCCCTAGAAGAAGTGATGATTCACTCATCAGTCCCTGGATTCTATTTCGTTACCTGGTATGCTCGTTGTCTTCTGATGTAATTACCAATCATACCCCTCAGGCTTACAGTTTTTAGAAAACTACTTATCTGTTAAAATTGTGAATGTTCCCTTTGATGTCTTCATTTACCTCACATATAACTTGGGCATTTTTATTACGACTTTAAAAGTTGAACTGGATGTTGTATAATCTATATCTATGTATATATAATTGCTAGCTAATCATTAAATAAAACCTCGTAAATAAAACCTAATAAATTTTACCTATATGGCACTTTCCTAATACAATAACCGTTACACTTCATTATTATTATTATTACATTAATATATCTTATCCCATTAATGATAAAAATATTTTCTTGAATTTTGTTTGGGTTCATTAAGACAAAAGCGTTACATTTTATATTAATTGAGTAATAGTTATATTTTTTATTGTATCATATAATAGTTAAAAGTTAATAATTATATTTTACACTAAATGATATATGAAAGTTACATGAACATAGAAAATTAAATTGTAAAAACTTTTTGTTCAAGTTATTTATTCTAAAATCAATACAATATTTTTATTTTATCTGATTAAGCGATTGTTTTTTAAATAAATTAATTTCTTTTAATGTCATAGTAAAATTCCTTAAAATTGCATAAGCAATTGTTATAATAAATTTAATATTTCTTAGCTAATTAATGAGTCATGATCCCTCAAAATTATATAATGCACATGATCGAATACTAGTCAGGATAAATAAACATTAGGGACTGAATTTTTATATATCTTAGTGACTTTTTTCCGCGTTTGATGTAGGTGATTGGATCTTATGTCGGCTTAGCTACTGTGGGAATATTTATAATATGGTACACACGCTCGACTTTCCTCGGTATCGACCTCAGTGGAGATGGCCACAGCCTCGTGACTTACTCCCAACTCGCCAACTGGGGCCAATGCCAGAGCTGGCACAACTTCACGGCCTCACCTTTCAAGGCCGGGAATCAATTGATCAGTTTCGACAGCTCATGCGATTATTTCCAGACTGGCAAAATCAAGGCTATGACTCTGTCCTTATCCGTGCTTGTGGCCATTGAGATGTTTAATTCCCTAAATGCCCTTTCTGAGGACGGCAGTCTACTGTCTATGCCGCCGTGGGTCAACCCATGGCTGCTTTTGGCTATGTCGGTCTCGTTTGGCCTTCATTTTTTGATCCTCTACGTGCCTTTCCTTGCTCAGGTATTTGGGATTGTGCCCCTGAGCTTGAATGAGTGGCTATTGGTGTTGGCTGTGGCTTTTCCGGTGATATTGATTGACGAGTTTCTCAAGTTTGTGGGGAGGTGCACGAGCGGTATCACGAGGGAGAGTGGTGGAAGGCCTTCTAAGGCGAAGGCAGAGTGAAGAAGGACCGGTGTTTTTTTTTTCATTTGAGAATTCCAAGTTCTTTTGGTCATTATAAATGATATTATTGGTAAGTGGCCTGAGAAAATGGTGCTCGTAATTTAAANATTAGGGCCTCGGATTTTAAGTAATTCGTTAGACATTGAATTAAGTTGTTTTATAAGCAGGATTTGTAGCTAGTTTCGTTTTAACTCAGTGATGCCCAATATGGAAGTTGATTACAGCGAAGGACAAAAGCAAAGAAAAACGCTTTTGTTTCATTTGTTTCAATCTGCGGTGACAGTAAGCATTTTAACATTTTTCTTTTAATTTAAACGTCGATTTAGATTGGATTATTTTGTTGTTATTATTGTCGTTTGAGATCATTCTTTCAACTACACCTTCAAACATTTCTTAACTTTGATACACTTGATTATATTTAAATATATGATTTAGGTATGATTATAGAGGGTGAATTCTACAAGACTTTGAATTGTTAATTCTAGTGTTTTTCTTTAGCATGATGTCTATTTGGAAAATAAAGGAGCATTATCCTTTCCTATGTATTAATGAAGAGTTTTTCCATCCAAAGTGTTCTACTTTGATTATCTCTATTTTCAGTGCTTCCAAAGTAAAAAATATTAACTTCTGTTAAAATACTTTCAAAGAAAAACATATTAAGATAGAGTATCCAAATGGAATAAAAAATTCAAAACATTTATTCACTTTAAATATTATGAAATTGTGATCCTTACCCTCCTATCATTGATTGAATTTAGTAAAATGATATTTTTTAGTTGATTGTCTCAAACCAGTGTAAAGGAGGAGGGTTGTGTGAACCCGATTGAATTTAGTAAAATGATATTTTTTAGTTGATTGTCTCAAACTAGTGTAAAGGAGGAGGGTTGCGTTAGGTTCACAGCCAGCATAAAACTTTGTCACTCTCATGACTAGTATTTGATCATGTGCACAGGCACAGAGGGAAGCAAAAGTTTACATATTATATGTATGTATATGATATTTAAAAATTAAAATTAGATAAAGTGTGTATACATTTTAAAATTTTGACTATATATAAATGTATAATAAAAATATAAATTATTTAACTTCCATATAAGTTAGTTTTTTTTTTGTATAACTATAATACTGTATAAACTATAATACAAAATATGAATATTAGTTATAAAATAATTTAAGGCTCCGTTTGTTGTGAGGGATTTGAAATCACTTGATTTCAAAAAAATTTAAATATAATATTTTTTTTATATGCACACTCCTTGAATGGATGTGTTGAAAATATTATAAATCAATTGTCTAGCTCGCACCGATGGTGTTGACTCGTGGTGGTGATGAACCTAAATGATCGCGGACGGCGTGGTCGTCAATAGTGGATTTCAAATGACTAGATTTGAGGAGTCATTTCAAATCCTTCAAAATAATGACTAAAAAATATCTAGCATGAATTTGAAATCCCCCAACTTCCATTATCATCCCAACATACATGAGGATTTGAACTTGTAAATTAGAAATCTATGGATTTCAAATTCCCCAGTAAATCCTTCAATCCAAACTTAGTTTAATATTGTATATTCAGAAAATTTAAAATCTTGTAAAGCTGCTACATAATAAAAAATTATTAATAATAAGATTTTACTTGTGTAACTATCATTTGAATGCTGGTTACAAAGATTTTTACTAATTGCTGGCTGAATAAAATTTATTGAAACTTGTCAGCAATTATATATATATATTGATTATGGATCACATAAGAAAACGTGCAAATGTAAGGACGCCACCCGCTGTAAGTGTCGTCGAGTCCGACTGGATTGTCTTGGCAAGGACCGCTACGTCTCCATGGGGACTTGGGTGTAGTGACAAGCGTCCAAGAGGGCATATGCGAAGAATGTTTTACAAGATATATCATTCACATCTTGGCAAGGAACGCTACACTCTCATGAGGACGTGAGAGTAGCAGGAACTAGGGAAAAGACCCAACACTTAAAAGGAGAATCATATTAGTAAAACTTGTAGAATATGTAGTTGGAATATAGGGACTTTAACAAGCAAATCTATAGAGGTAGTGGGGAAGATAACAAAATGGGGTAGAGATTATGGTAGATGTTTTATTCATAGACCAAGTAGCAGGGGTGGCTAGAAAGGGAATAGGATTATAATCTTAAAAATCATAATAAGAAATGAACCCATGAATATAATAAGTGCTTATACACCCCAAATAGGACTAGGTGAGTCAATTAAGATTAAATTTTGGGAGGACATGGAATCTTTAATCCAAGCAATCCCAAAAAATGAGAAAATTCTTTTGGGAGGGGATTTAAATGGGCATGTAGAGGAGAGAAATGTTGACTATGAAAGGATACATGGGGATATTGGTTTTGGAGTATCAAATAATAAAGGTAACAATATTCTAGGTTTTTCGGTTGCCATTGATTTCATCAAATGTAACACTTATTTTAAAAAGAGAGAGGAATACTTAATTACTTACAAGAGTATCACTAATAAATCTCAAATTGACTATTTTCTAACTAGGAAAAGTGATAAAAGATTGTACAAAGATTGTAAGGTAATAACCGGAAAGGGTCTTACGACCCAATATATGATACTAGTCATGTATATAAGATCTAAATCTAGTCAAGGTAAGAAGAAAATACCTAAGATACCTAAAATTAAGTGGTGGAACTTTAATAACAAAGATAAAAAGAAAAGATTTACTAAGACTTTACTTGAAAACATTAATTGGAGTATTAAAAAGAAGCAAAATAACATGGGAGAAGGTGGCTAAAGAGATAAATTCAATTGCTAAGAGAGAATTAGGGGTTTCTAGCACGGTTTTAAAAACCGAACCAGCCATCGAACCAGTAAAACTACTGGTTCAATGGTTCATTGGTCAAACCAGTGGTCGAACCGGTTGAATCATTTTAATTAATATATAATTTTTTTATTTATTTAATATGTATAATATTTAAGAGTATATATATTTATCATTGATTTTATATTAAATGTTCATAAAAGTTCAAAACCTACATATTGGGCTTGCAAAAATTGTATGTTTGGGTTGTGCATTAGCCCAAAGCCCACAACTTAAACAACAATTGACGTTAAAGAAATAAAACATAAAAAGAACAAAGAATGTAATAAAGGAATAAAGTTGGAGCTTTCAATTCTATCTCTCACAATTCCTTTCTCCACGGCGTCGCTCACCATCTACTTCCAACAGATCCGCAACCTAAATCCAGTATTCTGCACGGCGAATCATCTTCTCCAGGACGCGATTTCTTAAACCGTCGGCATCTACCCGTGCCTCTACCTCTCCGTCTCGCGGCTCGTCTTCCCCGGTCGCGCCGCCGCCTCCAAAAGGTAGATCTTTCAATTCTCGGTAAATCGGACGGTTGTATTGTGACCGATCTATGCGTTTCAGTTGTCGACGCCGGAAAAAAGTGTTCAAATCGGGTTGGATCTGGTGGCGAGTTGCAGAGCAGAACAAGCCAAATCGGAAACCGCTGGGCCGGACCAACCGTTCCCAGTTTTACCGGTTTTTGACCGGTTCGGACGGTTGGTAAGCGGTTTTTTGCATTAGCGGTTTAATACCTCTAACCGGACCGTTGTACTGGCCGGTTCTCCGTTGAATCGATCGAACCAGCTGATCCGGTCCGATTTTGAGAACCATGGTTTCTAGAGGTAGTAAGTGTACTAAAGAATTGTGGTGGTGGAATCAAGATATTCAAGGAAAGATTAAGGAGAAAAAGGCGTGTTACAAATTGTTATACAAGTGTAGGAATGATGAAAACATAGAAAAATGTGAAGATGCTAAAAGAAAAAGTGAAAAAGTTGGAAAGAAAAGCAAAGATAAAAGCCTTCAAAATTTTTATAAGGGATTAGATACTAAGGAGTGAGAAAATGACATCTATAAAATAGCAAAGAAAAATGAAAAAAAAAGACAAAGGACTATAGAAATTAAATGCATAAAAGATAAATAAAGAGGTATTAGTTGATGATAAAATAATAAAGGATCGGTGGATAGATTATTTTCATAACTATTTAGTGAAATAGATAATAGAGAAATATCGCTAGGGGAATTAGAGAAAAGTGAGAAATCTAAAAATTTCACATACTATAGAAAAATCCAAACCAAAGAAGTAGAGAAAACAATGAAAAAAAATGAAAAATGGCAAAGTCGAAGGTCCCAATGATATTCCAGTAGAGGCATGAAGATGCCTTGGTAAATTTGATTGGCTTATGAACTTGTTAACATAATCATGAAGAGTAAGAACATGTCTAATCAATGGAGAAAAAGTACATTAATACATTTGTTTAAAAATAAAAGAGATATACAAAATTGTGCAAACTACATGGGCATAAAATTAATGTGTCACACAATGAAATTTTGTGAAAGAGTAATAGGAACTAGTCTAAGGCAATAAACAAACATAATGGAAAACCAATTTAGCTTTATGTCGGGTATATAAAAAAATGGAAGTTATTGAGAGAAAACAAAATTTACATATGGTCTTTGTTGACCTTGAAAAAACATATGATAGTTTTAATAGGAGTATAATGTGGAGAGTGTTAGAAAAGAGGGGGGTGCAAGTTGGGTATGTAAAAACCATAAAAGATATGTATAATAATGTGAAAACTTGTGTTAGGACAGCGGTAGAGATATCGGGTGAATTCTTTATCACTATTGGTTTGCATCAAGATTCGACATTGAGTCCGTATCTTTTTGCATTAGTAATTGATGAATTTACGAAATATTTGAAATTGGATGTCACCAATTACATGTTGTTTGCGGATGACATATTGTTAGTAGATGATACGAGAGATGGGATAAATGCTAAGTTAGAAACATGGAGAGAGACACTTGAATCTAAGGGTTTCAACATAAGTAGGGTCAAAACAGAATATATGGAGTATAATTTTAGCAATCAAAAGAGTAATAATGTGGTAAAGGTTAAAATTGAGGAACACAAATTGAATACATTTTAGGATCAATTCTAGAAGATAATGGCAACATAGATAAGGATGTACACATAGAATTCAATCGGGATGGAACAAGTAGAGGAGCGCGTTGTCGATACTTTGTGATTGTAAGTAAAAGTGAGTTTGAAAGGTAAGTTCTATCGAACGGCCATTCGACCGACAATATTTTATGGACCCGAGTGAATATACCATAAAAATATAAAATAGAGAATGTAATTTAAACTCATATTATAATATAAATTATGTATAAGGTACATCTCACGTGTAGTTTTTAAACAAATACAATTTGATGATACAAGAATTACCTGACGTTAGTCAGAGGACACGTGGCGACGATGTATGCTCCGACGTCTTTCTTGGTGCGTCTCCTTTGCTCCGATGCCTACAAAACAGAACCCCAGGGGTAGATCCTCCGATGCCTAAGTTAGAATCGTTATAGAATTAGGGTGGTGGTTGTAGAATGCGTAGAGAAGAGAATATATCCTTTACCTTAACCTAGGCCATCCTTTTATAGAGGTTGGATGATCTAGGTCTTCCCTATGCAGACGGAAGACTTCCCAGCCCATTGGCTTAGTGGACTATGGTCCACCGGTTGGGCCATATTTAGACTTTGGGCCTAAAGTGAGACTTCTCAGGCCCTTGACTCTAAGGTGAGACTCCTTGGGTCCTTAGGCCTAACTTGAGGTTGGGCTTCAGCCTTGACCTTAGACACTAACGGTCCTCGGAATACACGTATCTTTATTCTCCTGAGCAACGTGTCGCCTAATAAATTTATATTTCTCCCATATCACTTGCCCCCCATTTTATGTATGCAGTAATAGTTACGCGTACAGAAAATAAGCGATGAGACATTTACAGATGAAATATATGCATTTGGCGACTTTTCAATTCAGTTGCACAGACAGACAGTCAAGCTGCTTGCTATAAAATGCTTCACTCTCATTTCTCTTCTCACATTCAACATTGTTATTTTCTAGAGAGAGAGAGGAAGAGAATCAAGCTCTTAGGTTGCATTGATTTTTTTCACGCTCGATGTCAGCACTCGAAAATCCTCAAACCCTGGTAATTTTTTTTTACCATGTCATTATTCCTTCATGTCTTCGGTAGCTAGTTATTATTTATCGACGTCAGTAGCGTTGAAATTTACCTTACACAACATGGATAGAAATAATTTGGACGTATGTTAGACACTTCGTAGCCCGAGGAGCTTCTTCGTAGAACTCGGTAGTCCGATGACTAATTTTTTGAATACCTCGGTAGGCCGAGGAGCTTCTTCGCAGAACTCGGTAGTTCGAGGACTAATTTTTTGAACACCTTGGTAGGCCGAAGAGCTTCTTTGTAGACCTCGGTAGTCCGAGGACTAATTATTTGAGCACTTTTGTAGGCCGAAGAGCTTCTTTGTAGACCTCGGTAGTCCGAAGACTAATTATTTGAGCACCTCGGTAGGGCGAAGAGCTTCTTTGTAGACCTCGGTAGTCCGAGGACTAATTATTTGAGCACCTCGGTAGGCCGAAAAGCTTCTTTGTAGACCTCGATATTCTGAGGACTAATTATATGAGTACCTCGGTAGGCTGAAGAGCTTTTTTGTAGACCTCGGTAGTCCGAGGACTAATTATTTGAGCACCTCGGTAGGCCGAAGAACTTCTTTGTAGACCTCGGTAGTCCAAGGACTAATTATTTGATCACCTCGATAGGCCGAAGAGCTTCTTTGTAGACCTCGATAGTCCGAGGACTAATTTTTTGAACACCTCAGTAGGCCGAGGAGCTTCTTTGTAGACCTTGGTAGTCCGAGGGCTAATTTTTTTAACACCTCGGTAGGCCGAAGAGCTTATTTGTAGACCTCGGTAGTCTGAGGACTAATTATTTGAGCACCTCGGTAGGTCGAAGAGCTTCTTTGTAGACCTCGGTAGCCCGAGGACTAATTTTTTGAACACCTCGGTAGGCCGAAGAGCTTCTATGTAGACTTCGGTAGTCCGATGACTAATTTTTGGAACACCTCAAGACATCTTAGGAGACACCTTGAGACCTTGGCCATTTGAAAAATCTTTTGAAGACCTTAGGAGTATTACTTTGTACTTTGGAAATAGTGTGAAAAACATGCTAAGACCTTAGACCTTGGAGTTGTGGATAGCATCTTGACATTGAGCAGGGGCGGACCCACAGGGGGGGCCCGTAGGGGCAAGTGCCCCTGTGATGTTTGAACTTCTAATATATATATATAGCACATATATATATATGTATATATATATATATATATATATATATTAATTATGTTAGCTTCTTATGGCCCCACTACAACAAAGTCCCCCTATATTAATTAGTATATATATTTTAATTATGTTAACTTTTTGTGGGTCCCACTACAATTTAAAAAGTTCAAGCAAATTTCTTTTCTCCCACTCCCAGCAAACATTTCGTACTCAGTTCACATTGCATTCTTCCTTTTACTTTCTCTTGCAGACATGACAAAACTAAGGCTATTACAGGAAAAAGAAAATGAAAAAATATAAAGTGGTTTGAACTTCTACTTCCTTGGCTACCAATTTTCATTTTAAAAGGTATGTTTTATTTAATTATTTCTTAATATTTATAACCCTAAATTTATATTTGTGAGTTTTCAAAATTGATGTAATTTTTAATATATGGCTTTCATGATTTTGATAAAATACCATCTTAAAAGTTATTTCTTATTTGTTGTGCATTTTTTTTATGTATTATTTGTTTTAGTTATCTTTATAATTTTAATAATAGTTTTAGAATTAGCTCCTAATTTGTTCTTGTCATTCATTTCTAAGTTCTAAGTTCTAACTTAATGTTATTATTATTTGTTATATTGGTTATGGAGAAATATTATAAACGAAAATGTACGAGTGTTGCCGATGAAAGAAATGTCCGAGGAAAAGACCAAGAAAATCACGTTGATGTTGGCATGACCATTCTCGACTATCGCACATCTGTAGATTTTGATGGTTCGAGTCTCATTTCAGACCCTGGACTAAGAATTCCAATTCAAGGTTACGAAGTTAACATCCGAGATGTGATTCGGAGAACCTACATGCTAAGAGGTCCTTGTCGACCTTGCAATCATGTATTTCCATCCACAAAAAAAGGTAACAAAGAGAGGCGATTTTGTGTTTCTTGGTATGATGACTATTCTACATGGTTGGAGTATAGTGTATCAAGATATGCAGTATTTTGTTTTTACTGTTATCTTTTCAGCTTGGGTGGTGGTTCATTTGTTAAAGATGGATTCTCAAATTGGAAAAAGAAAGAGTATCTTAAAATGCATGTTGGGGCTCCTGGGAGTGCACATAATCAAGCTCGAGTGAAATTTGAATCGTTTAAAAATCAAGAGCAAAGTATTCGATCATGTCTTGTCAAACATTCACATCAAGCTCGAACATATTATAAGATTCGATTGAGCGCATCAATTGATTGTGTTCGATTTCTCCTACGTTAGGGCATGACGTTTCGTGGACATGATGAATCTGAACTCTCGAAAAATCGGGAAAATTTTCTTGAACTATTGCATTGGTTGTGTGATCATAACCATGAGGATTAGGGATGTTGCTTTAACGAATGCTCCTGGAAATCTCAAGTTAACGTCACGCCGTGTGCAAAAGGATATTGTTAGTGCGATTGCTTCTGAATGTCTAGACGTGGTCATGAAAGATGTTCGTAATAATTTATTTTCAATCTTGGTTGATGAATGTCGAGACATTTCAGTTAAGGAGAAAATGTCGGTTGTGATTCGTTACGTGAAGGATGGTCATATTTTCGAACATTTTGCTGGTGTCCATTATATTTCCAATACCACTGCTCTTTCACTTAAGGCAACAATTGACCAATTATTCTCAACACACAGCTTGAGTATATCTTGTTTGAGAGGTCATGGGTATGACGGAGCAAGTAACATGCGAGGTGAGTACAATGACCTAAAAGCACTTATTTTGAAAGAGAACGCCAATGCCTATTACATTCATTGTTTTGCGCATCAATTGCAATTAGCTCTTGTAGCTACAGCCCAGAAACATCCAAAAATTGAAACTTTCTTCACGACTATACTCAAATTGGTTAATGTTGTTGGTGGATCGGCTAAACGAGTCGACCTTATTCGAGAGAGCCAAAGGCTGAAAGTTCTTGAATCACTCAGTGTTGGTGAATTATCAACTGGTCGAGGTCTTAATCAAGAAACATCTCTTCGACGTCCAGTCGATACGCGCTGGGGCTCTCACTACAATTGTTTGATTAACTTGATTATCATGTTTTCAACCATAGTTGAAGTTGTTGAGCTGATTGCTACGGACACCACAAGCATCAGAACTAGAGGTGACGCTTGTATCTTATTTGAGTTGATGCTAAAATTTGAATTTGCATTTCATCTTCATCTCATGAAATTGTTTTTGGGAATTTCAAATGAATTGTCAAAAGCATTACAACGGAAAGATCAAGGCATTGTTAATGCCATGGTGTATTTGTGTAAAGTTCAACTCCAAATGATGAGTAATGATGGATGGGATTCTCGTTTTAGGACTGTTTGTTCATTTTGTGAAGCTCATGAGATTATTGTTCCCAAATTTGTTTGGGATTGTGTGGAATTTGCATCATTATCGGCGTGAGACAGTAACAAATTTGCATCATTATCGTGTGGAATTGTTTTATGTTGTCATTGATATGCAACTTCAAGAGCTAAATGATCGTTTTTCTGAGGTAATTAGCGACTTGCTAATTTGTGTCGCATGCTTGTCTCCAAATAGCTCGTTTGATTCGTTTGACAAGGATAAGCTTCTTCGACTATGTGAGTATTATCCACTTGATTTTGATGCGACGGACATCTCTGAACTTGATAATCAATTTGACACATATATTCTTGACATGCGCACATCTGAAGAATTTAAAGGATTATAAGGCATTAGTGATCTAGCAAAAAAACTAGTTGAGACTAAAAAGCATCATGTGTACCCATTAGTCTACAAGCTTCTCACATTTTCTTTAGTTCTTCCTGTGGCGACCGCTACTGTCGAGAGATCATTTTCTGCTATGACTTGTGTGAAAAATCGTTTGCGCAACCGGATTGGGGTTCAATGGTTGAGTGATTTTCTGATTGCATATATTGAGAAAGATGTATTTGATAAGATTGAGAATATGATGTAATTAATGAACGCTATCAGAATATGAGAACACGTAGAGAACAATTGTAATGTGACGTTTGTCGTTTTTTTTGGTTTCTTTTATGAATTATATTGTTGTAATGTGATGTTTGTCGTTTTTCTTTTTGTTTCTCTTATGAATTATATTGTGCCCAACTACTTTTAAATGTCTGTGTCTTCCCCTGACATTGAGTACACCTTGGGGCCTTTAGGATTGTCCAATCCACAACACTGTTCCAATAATTTTTTTTTAAATAAATATATGCCCACGTGAATTAGGCAACTTGGCAGCTTTTCCTGCCAAGGTGCATGATGCGCCTTTTCCCCTTTATATGCCCACGTGAATTGGCCTTTAGGATTGTTTATTCTTTTTGTTTTTTATTCTAAGCCCACGTGATATGGGAAGGCATGGCAGCCTTGCCTGTAAAGGGGAGAAGGTCACGCCTCCTTTTTTGTAACGCCCCACTTTGATTTTAAAAAATTCCGGACTTTCAGAAAAATCAGATTAAATTTTTAAAAATTTATTTCAAACATTTGTGGCGTTACCAATTTATTTCAAATCATTTCCATGACATAATATCAATTTCATAACATAAATCAGTAGAAGTAACCCCTTGTGTTTATTTTCGTAAATACGGGACAACCGTTCGACGGCTACTACAGCTCACATCGAAGGCTACATGATTGGTAGGCACACATTGATCATATACAAGTAAAGCAAACAATTTATTGCATAAACAATTTTAATAAAACCCACCTGGTCGAAGCGACAATTCACAATCACGATTCTCGAAAGCAGGGTGAGGTCAACACCTCAAAATACCTACATTAAGTCAAGATACTAATATCAACACCTTATCTTGACTTAAAAAAGGAAATCACAATTATACTTAGTCGAACTTGATTCGACTAAGTTGTTCGTGAAGTCCTGTGGACATTGGAACACTTAGACTCGGCTCTAAGACTCAACAAAACACGCATGGGAGATCACATAATCTCTATCAAAGATTTACCAAGTCAAACAAACAAAGATTAGCATGCAAGTCGGTTTACAGTTTTTAACTCAAAAGCTATATTTTCGAAATAAAGCAGGTAATTCACATAATCAAGTTGGTCAGGCTACCGAATTAGTTAGACTATGAAATTTTAACCAGAAATCCACCTCACTGAACTTAGAAAAACCACCAAATTTCAGCCCTTAAGTCAAAACACATGATTTTATAAAATTCAGACAAGTTTACAGCAAAAACGAACATAAATTAATAACCAGACATATTGAACGAATTAGCTTATGAAAATTTTATCCAAAGAACCTCATTATGTGAATAACATCATGTAAAAATATCGGTTTTAAACACTTAACATGAGAATTAATAAAATTGTAACAACATTCAGCAGATTTCATTGTTTCAGTAAAACCGAACAAACAATGACTTCAGAAAATTTTGATATTTTTACAGAATGATAAATATCACAAAATAAGAATTTCAAACAAAAATCATAATTTTACGGAATCAGATCAATTTACCATAATTAAAACAATTTTCGGCAGAATCAAAAATTAAATTATTTCCCTTAGCAAACTGAGTCCACAAATTCTGAAAATTGTACACGACAAGTAAGCATGCCAGAGACACAACATACTCGAATTTCAGTCAATTTGGAACACATATCAATTTATTATGAAATAAACACGATTCTGCTCAAAAATTAGTTTAATTAATTAAATTAGCTACAAGCCGAATAAAATTATGAAATTTTTACACGAGCATTATATTCATCAAAGGACATAACACCTAAAATTTAATGGCAATCGGAGCAGCATGCAATTTATTACGAATTTAATACTAAAACAACAATTTACCCAAGTTCAACAAATTATCTACGACTCGATAAAACTCGAAATTGTCCGAGGCCTTCACCATAAGGCCAAGAACTCATTGTTCCAATTCCCACATCGACTTAACACGTGTATAACATGATCTCGTTCGAGTTCGCACAAACCGAAGAAATCAATACATCATTTAATTAACATAAAATTCACATATGTACAAATCACATATATAACGGATCACACTAACGCATAAAACGAATTTAAACGAGAGAGGGATCAAGCTTCGATATCGTTCTCGGGAATACGTTCGAAAAACGGATCGGACAAAGGTTGACAGGCTCGAAAACTAAAATAATGAACCTCGGGCGGCTCACGCTCGGCCTCGGTTCGTTCTCGAACAGATGAATGGGTTGGGTTTCCTCGCGGCTAAGCGTGGCAGCGGCTAGGGGTTTCCGACAATTGGAACTCGGCAGGGGCTTCGAGCGGGGAGGAGGGTTGAAGTTTTCTCGCTGTGGTGGCCTGCTTGCGACGGAAAAAGGGTAGCGGGCGGATGGGCGTTCACAGGTGTTGCCGGCGATCAGGCTCGAGAGGCAACAGCGGGCCGACACCGGATGCTGTGATGTTCTCGCGGCTGGGAGTGATGGCGTGCGAGCAGCTGGGCAGAATCCCACTCACGGTGTTTGCAGCGGCGGCCGAAAAAATGAAGGTACGCGACGGTGGCGACCTGGTTCGCGTGGTTTCAGCGGGTCAGAGAAACCAGCGGCAGAATGCTCGTCTTAGCTGCTAAGTCACGGCGAAGGATCGCTGGGCTCGCCGAAAGAGGCTGGTCGCGGTCAGAAGACTTCGCCGAGAAAGATGCTTGCCGGAAAGAGCTTCGCTGCATCACAGTTCGCGGAAAGGAGAGCAGGTCGTGGCGTTGCTGTGCGGGGTCGGGAATCACTGGAGACGACGGGAATTCTGCAGAGGGAGATGATGGCAATTGGCTGCTGCGCGAACGGGGAGGATCTCGCTGGAGGAATTCGCGAGGGTGTAGCATCGCGGGAGGAGGCAGCGACTCACGGTTTGCTTGCAGAATGAAAGTGATGATGGTGATTAGAAATATGAAGGGAGAAGACGGGATTAGGCAGAGGGAGAGAGAGGATGATCGGTGGCGACGGGAATTTTTCTTTCTCTTCTCTTGCTATCGTGATCGAGATGGAAGAGGAAAGAAAATAGATTGATGGCTGCGGGCGGGTTTCTCTTCTGTGTTATTGAGCGAGAGATATAGATACAATATATTTATCTAGGTTTTAATGCCTTAGCACCCAAGACACAAACACACACGTGCACGAGGGTGAGAGAGAGGGAACCGGGTCTTGCTCAAGCGGGCCGGTTCAGCCGAGTTGGGCGTAGTTCAAATGCACCGGGGTGCGGGTTCAAGAATTGGGCCGAAAGCCTCGGTTCTCTCGGGCTCAACGATTTACAATAGAAACCGGGTAACATATATTTATACACACTTTATTATAAAATAATAATATTAATAATAATACCATTTAGACATTTAGGCATTTAATTACAATTAGACAAATTATAATATTTAGACATTCAATAATAATAATAATAATAATAATAATAATAATAATAATAATAATAATAATAATAATAATAATAATAACAATAACAATAATGATAAATAAATCTCAAATAATCCATAATTGAACGGGGCATTACAGTCTATCCTCCTCAAAATATTTTCGTCCGCAGAAATGCGAAAGAACACGCATTTAAGATAACGACAGACTCAAACATGAATTTTCAATCACGAGGTCCGGGCCTCACTCTCCGGAATTCGATTCCGTTCCCATGAGTCCTATCGCCTTATTCTCGAAAGGCATGTACTCACATACAGGAACCAATCTGACTCGCCCTATGCTCATACGTTTACCTTCTTGCTTGGGAGGGTGATCAGTCCTGCCCGAGCTTAGGCGTACATCTTCTTGCAAGGAACCCAGTTCGGTTTAGCCTATACTCATGAGTATCAACGACTTGCTTCGTACCTAATAGCACACAAGGCCTCAACAGGTTGTTTGGTGTATTGTCAGCGTACTCCGACTACCTCACCATCAAGGTGGACACGTGACGCCAAGTTTCAGTCTCGTATCCGAGTCAGACTAATAACTTGCTCACGATTTCATCACAGACTGTGCGCCTCCATCCGAGACCACAACACGGTACCACCTACATACAACACTACACCATCATGCTCATACTCTCATGATATCGACTCCACGAGTCGAACGTAACCCTTATACAGAAACATAAGGCATGACCCAACGCAACACGACATTCCCGATTTGCCGACTCGAGAAACTCTCAAGTAAAGCATAGGGACTCATCGACTACACTCCTTAATGAGAAATCATCGATTAAGTATTTATACACATTTTAGTGGACTTGGAGTTCTCGGATCAAGGCTTGCAAGAAGAAGGTTTGAATAGACTAACCAAATGGTCCAGTATGAAATGTTCAAACATCGATGGTTGGCCGTGTACGCTGGCCTGGGGAGTTTGTGCGTTCGGTGATGGCGGCTGCAGTTCGCATGCGAGTCAACGGTCAACCGTGTACAAGCCTCACGTCTCTCAGCACGGTCGTGCGTGCTCGGCCACCACTTTGCGTGGCTACACCCAGCCAGGGTCAGCGTTCGGTTCAAGGTTCCAAGTCCACTATTTTACCTAAAACACACTATAACACACGAAAAGATCACACACTTGCGATAGACGAGAGTCCTTAAAAGAATTCGAATATGGTTTTCCCGCCGCGAGTAATCCCAATCAATAGCTCCTACCCAGAATTACAACAACTAGCTCGCCTCGATTCTTCCGACTAACAGTGTCGGCTGTCACGTCAGCTCTTACCCAAGTAGCTAACCGTGCCAGTAGTCCTGATCGAGCGCAACTCACTTCCCAATCTTCACACTTTGGAATTTGCACGCGAAGTTCCTCCTGGGATTCCGAAAGGAGTTAAAGAACAAAAATTTCTATGATGAACTAAGTTTAGAATAAAGACGGTTCTGCACTACGCAATGTGCTTGCTTCTGACTCGACTATCCTCCTTAAAAGACTTCTGCATAATCTTTTAAGGTGGAAAAACACTCCATCTTCTTATCGAACCGAATTGTGTTGGCTTCAGCTCCTGTGCGTTTATCTCGATGCCGAGAGTGAATAATTATTGTTCCCCTCGAGGTTAGGTTATTCACAAAAGTGGCGATAGAAAAAAAAAATTGCCCTCGAGTATTCGTGATATTTTAGCGATGGCATTCGAAAGAAACTCTCATACTTCGCAAACGAATGAAGATAAGCAGAAACAAATAGATGCTTAATCTTAGTTGCAATCGGGTCTTTCAAAAACAAGGTTAATACCCGCCTTAGGATAAATAAGAATTGGCTAAACTTCAAGAGAAAACGAAATTTAAAGTTGGGAAGCTTGAAAAAAAATTTCTTGCAAAGTGAAACCAACATACCTCAAATAAAACAAGAAAAGAATTAGGTAGATCACAACTTCCGGTGTCTTAGAGGTGTCACGAAACAAACGTCAAAAGATAAGGGTCAATAAAACAATAAAAATGTCGAGCTTAAATCCCATCTGGAATTCTATGCCAGGGAGGGAAAATCTAGCGAAATCGCAAAAATTGGATAACAGACAAGGGTCTCAAAACAACTTTGAACTTGCCTACAAGACAATTCTAAACAAGGTTCTTAGACTCACGGAGGTTGACTCAGAGTTATAGAAAAATAGGATGCTTACCTCCATCCGATCTTCTTCTTACGTAAGGAAAGAAAAGGGCAAGAGAAAGTTTCAAGTATGGAAATGGCATAACGCAAAAGAAGTCTCAAGCACAATCAACATTGGCTAGCCAGGCGAAAAAGGAATACAATACGGTTTGCAAAAGCCCACAAGAAGACAAAAGCTTAAGAAGGAACAAGACGGCTTTGCTTCCCCAAGTCCATGATTTATTGCCTTCACCATCAATTCTTGTTATTTTCGGTAAGTCCCGCTGTCGCTAGGAAATCGCTCACGGCGCAAAATACGGAAAAGAATTTTTGACGTTTCCCTCAAGATAGAAATGTCACTTGAGATTGCGGCATAAAATATGCACGCAGTGCCAGATCAGTCTATCCGCCTTAAGAATAAGGTCGGATTCCTTCGTTCGGGAATTTTTCGTAAAAGGATAGGTCACTATCGCCTTTCTCGAGGCTTAGCCACTCTCGAGAGTTGCGACGGTGTTACATTTTAAGTTCTCCCACCGCTCATCGTGGTTGAACAATAGCGGGGATAAGGCACTCAGACTCTACTCCAGCTCGCACTCGACTGGGGGTCAAATACACATCTAATGGTCTTAATAACCATGGTTACAGACCTTCGAATATCCCACACCTGGGAGTTCTTCGGTTGTCTGCTCCCTTCGTTTAAGCCTTCTCCTTTCGAGATGGCTCGCGAATGGTCCTCATCCGAAGACACCAAAAAATACATCAAGAAGATTGTTATACACAAAACTCAGCTCGATAACATTATATCGAATATCTAAACAAAAAAAACCTCAAGTTAGAACTTAACTCTATATCGCTAGAGTTCAAGTTCATATAACTAAGGTTCGCCACTCATCTAGAGTTCCAGAACATTTAAAAGCAGGAGGATAAATTCTAAAGCCCTGGTTTACCTCTCATAATATCATAATACTTCACATAAGCAATTTAATATTACTCAAGTATTCATACCTGAGTTGGCGCGGCACGACGGAAGCGAGTGGTCATATACTACATCATTTTATGCAAGTATTTCACAGAGTTCTCATAATTCACGTATACCAGTCTACAGAAACGCAGACTGGCTCTGATACCAAACTGTAACGCCCCACTTTGATTTTAAAGAAATTCTAGACTTTCAGAAAAATTAGATTAAATTTTTCAAAATTTATTTCAAACATTTGTGGCGTTACTCATTTATTTCAAATCATTTCCATGACATAATATCAATTTCATAACATAAATCATCTAACTCCCAAAACGGGATTCATAAATCCATAAGTCATCAATTCACCCCAAATCTGGTTCCAAGAATAAAATACAAGTTTGCAAGACATAACAATGTCAACGGGGCATCTCCTCAATAGTGTCTCAACACCTCATAAAATCTCATAATTCGAAAATTCATCAACCATAAATAATCATAAATATAGCGGAAGCATAACCAATAAATAACCGGTCTCATAGACCGACTACTACTCGCTCTACTCCGCCGTCACACCCGCCTTGCTTAACCTGAAACGTTAATTTCAGGTGGAAATGAGCACAGTTGGAAATTGTAGTGCTCACCACTATGCAATAAACATTTATCAACATATAATAAAAGGCAGTAGGATCGCAGTATGTATGTTTTGAATCAATCAAGTATCCCAAATTTTGTAATAAATTCACAGTGTGCAGAATCATGTGCACATCTATACCAATATACTACTGCAAGTAGATGTATCGAAGGCCCTCACTCGGGTCATGCTTCGAATGCCCCATGGGCTTTACATCTATGCCCCTCGGGCTTATACACCGAATACCCCTCGGGCTTCTATCGATGCCCAGTCAGTAGGAGTAACCCCTTGGGTTTATTTTCATAAATACGGGACAACTGTTCGATGGCTAGTACAACTCACATCGAAGGCTACATAATTCGTAGGCACACATTGATCATATACAAGTAAGGCAAACAATTTATTGCATAGACAGTTTTAATAAAACCCACCTGGTCGAAGCGACAATTCACAATCATGATTCTCAAAAGCAGGGTGAGGTCAACACCTCAAAATACCTACATTAAGTCAAGATACTAATATCAACACCTTATCTTGACTTAAAAAGGAAATCACAATTATACTTAGTCGAACTTGTTCGTGAAGTCCTGTGGACATTGGAACACTTAGACTCGGCTCTAAGACTCAACCAAACACGCATGGGAGCTCACATAATCTCTATCAAAGATTTACCAAGTCAAACAAACAAAGATTAGCATGCAAGTTAGTTTACAGTTTTTAACTCAAAAGCTATATTTTCGAAATAAAGCAGGTAATTCACATAATCAAGTTGGTCAGGCTACCGAATGAGTTGGACTCTGAAAGTTTAACCAAAAATCCAACTCATTGGACTTAGCAAAAGTACCAAATTTTAGCCCTTACTCAAAACACATGATTTTATAAAATTCAGACAAGTTTAGAGCAAAAATGAACATAAATTAATAACCAGACCTATTGAACGAATTAGCCTATGAAATTTTTATCCAAGGAACCTCAACATGTGAATAACAACATGTAAAAATCTCAGTTTTAAACACTTAACATGCGAATTAATAAAATTGTAACAACATTCACCAGATTTTATTGTTTCAGTAAAACCGAACCAAAAATGGCCTCCAAAAATTCAGATATTTTTAGAGCATGAAACACATCAAAATATAAGCATTTCAACTAAAAATCAGAATTTTACAGCATTAGATCAATATATCATAATTAAAATAATTTTCGGCGGAATCACAAAATAAATTATTTCCCTTAGCAAACTGAGTCCAAAAATTCTGAAAGTTTTACACAACAAGTAAACATGCCAAAGACACAACATAATCGAATTTCAGCCAGTTTGGAGCACATATCAATTTCTTATTAAATAAACACGATTCTGCCCAAAAATCAATTTAATTAATTAAATTAGCTACAGGCCGAATAAAATTATGAAATTTTTATACGAGCATTATACATCAGAGGACATAACACCTAAAATTTCATGGCAGTCGGAGCAGCATGCAATTTATTACGAATTTTATACTAAAACAGCAATTTATACAGGTTCAACAAATTATCTACGACTCGATAAAACTCAAAATTGTCCGAGGCCTTCACCATAAGGCCAAGAACTCATTGTTCCAATTCCCACAGCAACTTAACACGTGTATAACATGATCTCGTTCGAGTTCGCACGAACCGAAGAAATCAATACATCATTTAATTAACATAAAATTCATATATGTACAAATCACATATATAACGGACGCATAAAACGAATTTAAACGAGAGAAGGATCAAGCCTCGATACCGTTCTCGGGAATACGTTCGAAAAACGGATCGGACGAGGGTTGATGGGCTCGGAAGCTAAAATAACGAACCTCGGGCGGCTCACGCTCGACCTCGGTTCGTTCTCGAACAGATGAATGGGTTGGGCGTTCACAGGTGTCGCCGGCGATTAGGCTCGAGAGGCAGCAGCGGCCCGACACGGTGATGCTGTGATGTTCTCGTGGCTGGGAGTGATGGCGCGCAAGCAGCTGGGCAGAATCCCACTCGCGGTGTTTGCAGCGGCGGCTGGAAAAACGAAGGTAGGCGACAGTGGCGACTTGGTTCGCGTGGTTGCAGCGGGTCGGAGAAACCAGCGGCGGAATGCTCGTCTTGGCTGCTAGGTCACGACGAAGGATCGCTGGGCTCGCCGGAGGAGGCTGGTCGCAGTCAGGAGAGCTCGCCGGGAAGAGCTTCGCTGCGTCGCTATTCGCGAAAAGGAGAGCAGGTCGTGGCGTTGCTATGTGGGGTCGGGAATCGCCGGAGGCATTGCAGGCGCAGGGACGAGAATTTTGCAGAGGGAGATGATGGCGATTGGCTGCTGCGCGAATTGGGAGGATGAACTTGCCGGAGGAATTCGTAAGGGTGCAGCGTCGCGAGAGGAGGCAGCAACTTACGGTTTGCTTGCGGAATGAAGGTGATGATGGTGATTGGAAATATGAAGGGAGACGACGGGATTAGGCAGAGGGAGAGAGAGGATGATTGGTGGCGATGGGAATTTTTCTTTCTCTACTCTTGCGATCGCGATCGAGATGGGAGAGGAAAGAAAATAGATTGATGGCTGCGGGCGGGTTTCTCTTCTGTGTTATTGAGCGAGAGATATAGATACAATATATTTATCTAGGTTTTAATGCCTTAGCACCCAAGACACAAACACACACGTGCACGAGGGTGAGAGAGAGGGAACTGGGTCTTGCTCAAGCGGGCCGGTTCAGCCGGGTTGGGCGTAGTTCAAATGGGCCGGGGCGCGGGTTCAAGAATTGGGCCGAATGCCTCGGTTTTCTCGGGCTCAACGATTCACAATAAAAACCGGGTAACATATATTTACACACACTTTAATATAAAATAATAATATTAATAATAATATCATTTAGACATTTAGGCATTTAATTACAATTTGACAAATAATAATATTTAGACATTCTATAATAATAATAATAATAATAATAATAATAATAATAATAACAACAACAACAATAATGATAAATAAATCTCAAATAATCCATAATTAAACGGGGCATTACATTTTTTCCTTTTTTTTTATTTTTTTTTTTATTTTTTGCCCCATAGGCCGTCCACACGTGGCTTGGGCGCATTGGCAGCTTTGCCAATTTTCATGTCCCAACATTTCCGAAACCCGGGGGAAGGAAGATCTGCTGATGAAATCGGCCCATTTCGGGGAGCAAAAAAGAAGAATTATGGTACTGAACATAACAGGTTGGACACGGACTATTTCAAAAAGATTCTTTTTGGCGTCAGACTTTAGCATTTGTCTTTAAATTCCTCTTCCTCCTTATTCTTCTTACTTCTTACTCAAACCAACAGAGTTCTTTCTTTTTCTTTTATTTTGTTCCAAAGACTTTGAAGCTACCAAGGACCATCCAAGAAGCTGCTAAGGATATCTCCAAAGAATCTTCTGCTCCATTTTACCAGGTAGGTAACAACTTTCATATTTTCAGCTTTGTTAGAAATAACAATCAATAATCCAAAGGAGAAGTGCTTAGTGAATAACACTTGAAATGTGTTTCGACGATACTCCTTTGCTCCTATAGTCGAAGGACTTACACTCTTTCCTCCGGGAGGAGGTTCGCCAAAACTGCCTTTCCCGAGCTTCGGAATATAGAAATTTCCAAGTGTCAGGAATGTAACGTTTTGGCATAAAACCTACGGATGTCATCTTCTACAAGTTTGGACACGGCCCCATCAATATAAATGTTAGCTTTGTGGCCACGTCTGTGGAGTCGTCGAGCTAGGATTTCGTCATCACTAGACTCATTATAGTCCATGGACATTTTCAAACCTGAAAAATGCAACCAAGGACGTAAGAGACAGGTTGGAACACAAGAAAAATGAGACAAGGTGACAAAGGAGTCCTCGAGATATCGTTCGAACCTTAGTGGTGAATGAAACAAAAAAAAAAGGATGACCTAGGTCAAGGCCTCAGAACAAAGGAGACACACCAAAGAAGACGTCGGAGCATACATCGTCGCCATGTGTCCTCTGACTAATGTCAAGTAATTCTTGTATCATCACAATTAAAAAATTAAAATAACTTACATCCAATCACAAGATCCAAACAAGTGATTTAAATCGTACAAGGTAATACCAAGCTGATCATGGTATTTACCCAATTGGCAATTGTTATTTCTACAATTTGTTTTTTTTGGGTTGGGATGTGTGTTGTGTTTGTGTAATCGCGTGGGTGCGAAGTGCGTTTCATTCTCTTTTGGACTTTTAGGTGCTACTCCATCCCATCTTTCTCTCTCTCAAATTTCATCGCAATTATTGCCGTCTTACCGGACTCTGTTTTCCGCATACTGATCTATCTCCTCTTCCAGGTAGGTATTCAATTCCTTTTCTCTTTTTCTATTCATAGCTTATGTGTGTTTGATTAAGTTCCAGCATGTGATTCGAATTTCTGTTGGATGGGGATTTCAAATCTTAAAACTGGTGCTTAGGTCTCTATCCATTATTTTTGCTTTTAATGTTCCCAAGCAACTTGGCTGCCATTGCCACTCAAAAAAAAAGAGGCCACTGAGACTGGTGCTTCGGTTTACTTTCTCTATCTATTGATTTTTCTTTTAACGTTTTTCGTTTCCCCTGTAGTTTACGCTGTCATGCTTATTTCATTTCTTTTTCTTGCACCCTATGCTTAAACTGGACTCGATGCCTTTGGTCATCTGGTATTGAAAGCAGCTGTAGTTGTGAACTTGGAAAGTTTCGTTTGCTCTACTCGCTTTAAGTATATGCCAACTCTTTTTAACCTCCTTTTTAACTTTAATAGTTCCCTTGATGCTTGAAATGATGTGGACTTCAGTTTTAACAGGATGGTAGCCCTCAAATTGATTGCTTATGGCAGTCTGTTGACTATGAACTCTATTTTCGTTTCACATGAATGTTTATTTTTAGGCTGTACATGTTTCTAGAGGTAGAACGTTTAAAAGTCGGGATGCTTGAAATTATGTGGACATTATTTTGACTATATGGTAGTCCTGGAATTGATTGCTTATGAGTCTAGTTTGTTGACTCTTGTCTCAATTTTTGTTTGACATTAGTGTTTATTTTTATTCTGTATATGCTTCTAGAGATAGAATGTTTAACCAAGTTAGGTTCATTATTAGTCAATTAAGTGATAGGTTTTGTTGAGTTGTTTAGTTATCCCATGATATTCTGCTTGTGTATCCTCGTGTGGTTTCCTTGGTTTTGTGTGTCTCGTGGGTGATTATTATGCTTTGTTTCAATTCTTAAGTTCATATCTGGTTTTCTTTTGGTTCTATTTTTGATTGCCATGTTCTTTTCAGATTTTATATTTAAGGAGGGAGGCTTCAAAAGTCATTGAAGAGCTTTCCAACAGAAAGTTGAAAGGAAATCTGCTGGTTTGGGAGGAAAAAATATTCTTCATGACCTTTTGACATTTTACAATGTCAGGGTTGCTCAATGTATTGTCTCTTCTGCTTTTGTGTTATTGTGTGTAATTATTTTTATATTTATTCTTGAATTAATATATTTTCTTTTTAGCTCTTTTGCCTGATACTTCAAATTTGTCAATTGTCTAGTTCATGGTTGCCTTTTGTACTATATATTTGACTGCATATAAATTTGTTCAATCGATAATTTTATAAGAAATATCACTGATTGGTGTATTAAACTTGCATCATTCTGATGACTCTAAAATACAGAATTTATCTTGTGATTAAGGAATGTTAATGTGCTGTAATTTGTTTTGAAAATCATGTGTTTGAGTATGCATTTTATGAAACTTCTAGTTGAGTCTTGTCTGAGACTCTATTCCCCTGCTTGATCCAACAACCGCATTTCTCTTGCACCTTTCTGCATAGTGAACTTCTGAGGGAAGCAGCTAAGTTTTGATCTCTCTGGCTACATAGCCTATTGGCTCTTTTTGTCATGGGGAACGTAATGTAGTCCTTACTTTTGTCTGGGTCGTTGGTTTTGCTATACTTAACTCTGAATTTCTCTGCTTTTCTCTATCTTTGAAGTTATGAAAAATAAAAGAAGTGTAGAAGGTGTCGTTTTCTTACACAATGGATTCAGGGAAGATGAACCTGGTTGAACTTATCTTTAAGTGGGATTGTTTCTTTTACCCAGCGAATGTAAAAGCATTTATTTTTTGCGTATCTAGAAGCGGAGAATGAGTAACTTCTACTTATTGCAAACCTTCATGTGAAGTTTAATTGGAATTTTAGAATGTATATACAGAAGGGTGAAATATTTTTATTGAAGTTATGGTTTGGAATCTTTTCTTCTTTTGGCAATGATGTACTGTCACACATTTGAAGATTATATGCTTTTAGCTAACCTTTTCTTGGTGGCTTGTTCTACCAAGGTAGCAAGGCCTATGGCGACCTAGTCAATTTTCTAGCAGGCAGCTTCATCTTTATAATTTTAACATGGAATTTTTTCTTCTTTGCTTGATCTTTTTTCCTTTCTCTTGTTTCTGTGTGCCTATTTTCTAGTTGGGGTTTGGGAAATCTATGTGAATGATAAAGATCTCATCAACATTAATGTGTTCTCAGTAGTTGGTGAGTTTGTGCTTGAGAAACTGTTCTGCTTTTGATCACTTTGACATACATTGATCTCAATTTTTTTGAAGCTTATTGCAGAGAGATTGATTATCTGTGATATGCAAATTGTTTTCTTTGTAATTTTTCCTGTTACATTTGTGAATTTTTATATTAAGCAGTGATGAACTGCATCATATTATATACAAACTTGCAAGGTGGATGGTGGTTGACATGCCATTTTGCAGTTTTTATCTGTTAACATTTTCTTTTTACCACTGCAGTCATCACTTAACGGGCCAAATTCAAATCTTCCGGACAGCTCAGGAAGACCATTCTCACCATCATTTTCTAGCCAGTCTGGTGCTGGTTCTCCTGTTTTTCATCACACTGGTGAGTTGCTTGTTGGGACTTGGGATGACTCTGTTATTGTTTTTACAAACTATCTGTAACTTCAACCTTTCTTTACACTCTACAGGAAATATTCAGGCACTGCATAATACTCATGGGAATTTCAATGTTCCCAATATGCCAGGAGCCCTTGGATCAAGAAACACCACCATGAATAGCGTTCCCTCTAGTGGCTTGCAACAAGCTGGCGGAATTTTTTCTAGTGGACGCTTTGCATCAAATAACCTTCCAGTTGCTCTTTCTCAGGTGAGATCTCATCTAGAATTATTTATATCAGATGACATTAGTGCTAAAGATGGTTGTTAGGGTATATCTGGAAATCAAGTGAATATGAATCTGTAGCCATTACTATTTATCCTGTGGACCATGTTATGCTGAGTGCTTGTTATATAATTTTTTCTGATTTGCAGATATCTCACAGTGGTGCACATGTTCATTCAGGGATAACGAATAGAGGTGCTATGAATATTGTCGGAAACCAAGGGTATAACAATAGCACTAATGGCGTTGGTGGTTCAATCCCCGGTATTTTTCCATCCTCTGCGGCAGTCGGTAACCGAACCACTATGCCTGGTGTTGGTGTGAATCCAGTTCTTGGAAACTCGGGTCCACGGATTACAAGTTCAATGGGGAATATAGTTGGTGGGGCCAACATGAGCAGAAATATTAGCTCAGGTGGCGGATTATCTGTACCTAGTCTTGCTTCTCGCCTAAATTTAGCTACCAATGGTGCCTCTGGAAATTTAAATGTGCAGGGACAAAATAGGCTGATGGGTGGTGTACTCCAACAAGGTAACTACACTGTTACCTCTGCTGCTATCTTTTGCTCTTAACAAGGAAATTTTACATGGGATGCTACGGAATGTTAGTTCCTGGGGATTGGTGATGATTTATACATGTATACTTGTATTGAAATCGGACATTTTTTTAATGTATTGCATGACCTTCAGTTGGATAAAATGAAAGTCACACATAACTAATAGCTTAGCATCCTCTGGATCAAGGGTACTCGCCGATGGCAATGTTAGCTCTTACAAATTAATGTAATCTAGACTGATGTTGCTCCTAGATTGCAATGAAAAAGAACATAAATGTCTTTTTTAATGTGTATTGATTGAATTTTCAAAGGACCACCATCACCATCTCTCTCAGCTGATTATTATGGATTTTCTTGCGAGAGTATTTGTTAAGTAATTGTAAACAGCCTTTGTTGGTTCACATTACTGGGGAGTAAGAGAAGGCACAGGTGTAATTTCTGTGTTGACATTACTGATTGTTGCTTCTTCTTGTTGTTTCTAGTCCATCATCTTGCCTTTCTAAAATTTATTTGTTTGGGATAATATTTTCACCGTCCAAATATATATGTTACACATTTATTTTTACAGTATTTGAATGCTAATTTTTGTTTTTCTTGTTAAGGAAATTTCTGTTTTGCTGTAGTTTTGTTTTAGGTATTCTCTTACCATATTGTGGCAAGAAAAATTTTGCTGCCTATAAGAATTTAGCTGCTGAGATTCTTGTGGTATCAAATCATGTATGGCAGACTGTATAAAATATAAAATGTACAAAGATTTTTTGTTTCATTAACTGTTTAATTGAGTTGTCTCTTTCTAAAGTATTTTTGCGCATGACATGAAGTTTCACTACTTTATGGTTTTAAAGTGATTCTGTATGTACGTGACAGTTTATAGCTGATCTGCAGAACTCAAACCCCCTAGTCACACACAATGTTCTAAAAGTTGCTAAGACCCATCGAGCGGCGGGCTGGGGACCAGAGCCTAGAATGCCTAGGTGGGGACTAGGCGGGATCATAAAAATATTACTAAGCATATTTGTATTTAGCATCATGCATAATTTATAAGATATATTTATATAAAATTATGATCAAATACAAAGAATATGCAAAATTTAGTACATTTATAATTATTGTTTTAATAGGATGATTATTATTATTTTTATTATAACTAATGTAAATTTCATTAATAAAAATTAAAATCATTTTCATTATTTAAAAAGATAAATTAAAAAAAATTTAAGAACCAAAAATATGGGCGCCTAAGCGCCGTCAAGACCGTGCCCGACTAGGCCTCCTAGCCAGCTTAAACATGACTAACTTTGCAACTGCCTAGCCAGCCTTGGTGCCGCCTTGTCCTCCTAGATGCCGTCTAATTGTCCAAGTGCCTTGAATGGCTGCCTAGGAAAAAATCGTGGTGCTCAAGTGCTGGCGCCTAGACCGATTTTTACAACAGAGGTCACACAAGTATGCAAAAATGAAAAGAAGAGAATGAATTAGTCTCATTATCAGTATTGTCATCTTTACAAGTTATAAGTGTTTTGATAAGTTTTACTCATTTCGTATTTTCTGGATAAATGTGTTTCCATTTATTGGTTGTAATGCTCGTGTAACTGTTCGTTTTAAATTATTTCTGAGACTGAATTCAGCACATTCTTGGTCAATGTTGCTTGCTTGAGGAACAGGTGCCCTTTATGATACTGAAAATTCTGTTATTCAGCTTCTCCACAGGTATTATCCATGTTAGGCAATTCCTATCCTACTGCTGGCAGTCCTTTATCTCAAAACCATGTTCAACCTGTAAATAACCTTACTAGTATGGGTTTAATGAATGATCTGAATTCAAATGATGGTGCCCCTTTCGATATCAACGATTTCCCTCAGTTGACTAGTCGTCCCAGTTCTTCTGGAGGCCCACAAGGACAACATGGTAACAAAAAAAGATGGTCTACTTTCTATGTAACTTCTTTATGCACTTTTATTTCTGCTGTAAGATACATCGCTATTTAATATATTGTAGGTTCGTTGCGGAAACAGGGTCTTGCTCCTATTATTCAACAAAATCAAGAGTTCAGCATTCAAAATGAAGATTTTCCAGCCTTACCTGGATTTAAAGGTGCATATGTGTTCATATTCAACATTTTATTTTTTTGTTCTTAGTGACAAAGGTTTGTTTACCTTCTGGTATGATGTTTAAATGACTAGTGTATTGGAAGCTGCAATAGTCATCATTTAGTAGTTATGAGCTATATGAATTCTTTAGTTAAATTGTGAATAGATGAGAATGGATCTGTGTTGATGAATTCAATTTTGGTTCAGATTGTTATTGATTGCATCTTGTGTAATTGGCACTTCTTCAAGTAGGTTATGCAACAATTTTCTTAATCTGAGTATTAACTACCAAATTACCTTATGAAACATTAGTCTTCTGCACCAGTCAAAAGGTCCGGCCGGGCAGACATGAAAGTGAAAATGGCCTCATATTGTGTTATTAATTATGGCTCTGTGTGTCTATACTCAACGCATAAATCCTGACTTGAGGGAGATTTTCGTGAAGAAACTGCATTATTGAGGATGTGTACATATAATGATATTTGAATTATTTTATGGTGGTGATGATTGCCTTTTGCTTTTTTTTTTTTTTCCCCCCAGAAACGATAAATATTATATAACTAATTAAAATCAGTACAAAGCCTGGACACACATTCAATTGGAATTACACAATCTACCAACTGGAAAAAGACAACTAACACACAAAAAACACCCTCCATAAGACAAAAACACTCCAATGCTGGAGACTAAGCCTATATAGAGTTGGGGATACAAGAAATTACGCAACTACACCCACCTACTACAAATAATTAGAATAATTATTCAATTTTACACAAAGTTTCTTTTGGAATTTGATCATACTGACCTAATATTTGTGCATGTGATGTATGTTTTCATTTTAGATCTATTCTGTCAATTATATATAGTTTTGAACATGTATGCCCCGCACTAACATTGAAATTGTCAATATATTCATCTTTTATAGGTGGTAATGTTGATTTCTCTATGGACTTGCACCAGAAAGAACAACCTCATGATAGCTCTGTTTCTATGATGCGGCCTCAAAATTTTTCTGTAAGTGCATATATGTTGAACTTTCATGTATCTGTAAAATCTAAGCTCCATTTCTTCTGAATTTATCCGATTTAAAAATGCAGATGGGGAGATCTGCTGGTTTTAATATGGGTGCAACATATTCATCACATCGACTACAGCAGCAGCAACCACACACTCCATCAGGAAGTGGTGGTGGGCCCTTTTCGAATGTGAATAACCAAGATCTGCTCCATTTACATGGCTCTGAAATGTTTCCATCGTCACATTCCAACTTTCACTCACAGGTGTGTTAATATGCTCTCCATTTTTTTATTATAATATTTTATTTTAAGTTTGTAATTATTGATCATTATGACTGGTTAAGCTTAACTGAACAGGGTACAAATAAAAATAATTGAAAATTGGAATAAGCTGATAATCTTACTTTATATCCATTGTTCTCTTTTGGGTTTCATTTGATAGTATGCTTGGCACCACTAATCCCGGTCCCTTTACTTTTTTGTTCATGGAGATATCAGTAGTACTTTTGCTGAATGAGAGCAAGCTAAACAACTCTACTTTTGTATGTTTTCAAACTGATATGGTTAACTAATACCTGATCACCTGGAAGAGTTTAGAGTTGACAAATCTAAAGCTTTAAGTGCCACCATGGATATAATTTGTTTAGAAGCTGGCGAGATCTATGTTAGGCTGGACTAAAACTAGTTTAGAATATGCAGAACTGCAAGATGAGCTAAATGCTCTTGTGGGCCTCCTCTTCCGTTTTTTTTTTTTTTTTTTTTTTGTTTTTTTTTTTTTTTTTTTTTTTTTGTCATTATTGTAGTTACTGTAAGTTTTCATTATTATAGTTACTGTAAGTTTTCTTGGTAAAAATTAGTGGTTAATGTATTCTTTTTATTGTTTTTTCTAATGATTCAGAGCAGTGGACCTCCTGGGTTAGGATTGCGACCTCTGAATACGCCGACTTTACTATCTGATATAGGGCCATATGACCAGGTTTTACAGCAATACCAACAGCATCAGAATCGAACACCATTTCGTCTCCAACAAATGTCTGCTATTGGTCAGCCTTTTCGGGATCAAGGGGTGAAGCCTATACAGGCTGCCCAGGCCACATCAGATCCATTTGGTTTGCGTGGTTTGTTAAGTGTGATAAGAATGAGTGATCCAGATTTGACATCTCTTGCACTTGGAATTGACCTAACGACACTTGGATTGAACTTGAATTCTAGTGAAAATCTCCACAAGACGTTTGGTTCCCCATGGTCAGATGAGCCTGCCAAGGGAGATCCTGAGTACACTGTGCCACAATGTTATTATAACAAACAACCACCGCCTCTAAGTGTGAGCTTTCTTCGACATCTTATTTATAGGCTGTGTTACTTTTAAGCATTGTTTAGTTGCTGAGATGTGTTCTGGCTGCAGCAAGCATACTTCTCGAAGTTCCAACTGAACACACTATTCTATATTTTTTATAGGTACGTCTTATGTTAAATATTTGTTATTGGTTTTATCAGTTCATTCTCACTGGAAATATGACATCTGTTTGCTTATTAACTTTTATGCAGTATGCCAAGGGATGAAGCCCAATTATACGCGGCAAATGAAATGTATTTATCTCAGCTATCACTTTATATAGATGTATTAATTTTCTTGCTTGTATCATATTGTTTTTATGGTGGTATAATATTTCCTCAGGCTTCATTCTGGTTTCTGGCAAAAAATAGATTCTGATTTGGGTCTTCCCATGTGCCGTGTGTACTATTTTCAGGTATAATAGAGGCTGGTTTTATCATAGGGAGCATCGATTGTGGTTCACAAGAGTTGCTAACATGGAGCCTCTTGTAAAAACAAATGCATACGAGAGAGGTTCTTATATCTGCTTTGATCCTAACACGTGGGAGACAGTTCACAAGGTTTTGTTTCTTTTTCAATCCACTTACTGATTAATTATCATTTCCGACAGAGAATCATTTAACTGCCATGATCAAGGCCTTTGAATAAATGGTATGATCTCATGCAGGATAATTTTGTTCTCCACTATGACATGTTGGAAAAGAGACCAGTTCTACCTCAACATTGACATTCATGCTCACCATGTAAATCTTCAGGTGGAACCTTTTTTAAGAGTAGAGGTAGCTTGATTTTATTTCTACTGTGCAGTCAGCCATTGTAATCAATCATTGCAGCTCTGTCATCTTTCTATTAGCTTTCTTAGTTCTGTACAATTTGCATGGTAATATCACGATACGAAATGGAGCATTTTCTTTTATTGTGCATCTTTTCAGTTCTGTAGTCTCTTTGCAGTTCATGATGTCATTCCATTTTCTGATTATCAACCCTCTGCATGTATTCTAATGTTTCACCTACTTTTCAGATTTAATCTGAAGTGCTATTGCCTATACTTGTTTATATTTTTCAAAATAAGTCAACGTGACAGTCCACCACCTTCGTATCTTACAAATCTAATATTCTGTATACCAATTTTGAAGTATGAAAACGAACCACACCCCATTATGTACTTGCATATTGTGATTGTGATATGCATAAACTTTTGAGAAGCCAAGCAATATATCATTCTACACAGTTTTTTAATTAAAAGTCTTCTATCGAAAAATTAATATAGAATTACTTATTTCATTTTATCTTCTGATTGCTCGTCCAAACACATTCTCATTTCCGCAATGTGATATATATATATATATATATATATATATATATNAATTCCTTTTTGTTGCCGAGAAAGTAGAAATAGATCATGTGAATTTTGGCCTACAAGACGAATTTGCTGACATGGGTGTTTCAAAGTCTAATTTTGGTGTTTGAAGTTCCCAAAAATGTCAAGAGCCACACACACACACACACACACATGCGTGTGTGGAGATGATGGCATCTACAATTGCCAAAACTTAAATTTCTTAATGTAATTTTATTTTATTTCACATGAACCTCAATTTTTGTAAGGGCATGAAAAAAGTTGAGGTTAGAATTAGGGGTGGCAATAGGGTTTGATTTAGCCTTGGACCTTTTCTCATTTTTTTTATTTTTTTTTTATTTTTTATTTTATATTTTTTTTTATGACTAAAGCGGTTGTAGTTCAGAGAATGATAGAGAACCTTGTGGGTTCCAGCCGGTTTTCTATGGTTTTTTGCTAGAGCTATCTATACTGCCTTTAACTGCCCCTTGAGATGATTCATCTCAAGACTTCTTTACTGCCGGTTCTAGATTTTTCTCTAATATAGAGTTTGGACCTCTTTTTTCCTGGCATTCTTTTGTTATCTTAAGCTTCATTTGGATGGATGTATTTGAGGTGAAGGATTTCTCTGTTGGGCGGCAGTTCTGTGAACATTGTATCATTAGGTTTTAATTGATTATGGTTTATTTATTTATCATATTAAATTTAAGATGAACCCTCTGAAAATGTTTGCCCCAATCCTTTTCCTAAATTAAATCCTTACATCCAAATGCAACTTTATTATCGTTCTACTTTGGTTTATTCTTCTCTTATTTAGATTTTCTTGTGTTGGCCTAAAATGAAAGAATTTGTGTTAAAGTTTACAATTATGTTTTGACATATCTATTGTGCTTTGTTTCTGTAAACTCACGACACAACGGATATGAATCATCTACTTATTCTTACTGGTTCATGAATCATTGTCATGGTTTTTTAACCTTTATATCCTTCTCCTGAATCATATCCTAACATTGTTCAAGTCATCTTTCTTCTACTC
>BKCP01009515.1:1193366-1253616 GCA_008636005.1 Striga asiatica
TAATAAATTAAGTGCTTGGGATTATGCTACCTCAAAGATAACATAGTTTGGGAATCCAAAGCCGTTTGATCACAACCCTGGCAGTGGGTGAAATATAGTATCAAGTACTGAATTAGGTACAGAGAACATGGAAGTACATGAACCAGTAATGATATCATGGACCTTTATCTGCAATTGTATTCAGTATCTTTGTTTTGCTTTTTCAGTTTTTAATTAGGCCTGATAAAATACTAGAGCGAAATGGATCTAGCAAGTCTGGTTGTGCCTGTCAACTGTCAGGACTTTTTTTCCTGGATTGGCCACTATCAAAACCAGTTCTTTCGACATCTAAGGTTATAATATGTCTGCGAGTTTCTGTACTCATTTTCCTATTTTTTCTGTATTCATTTTCCTATTTAAGTCATCATATAATGCTTTGATTTTACTTTTTCTTGTCGTCTATTGTTTTGAATTTAAAAAGTTGGGATGGAGGTCGATGCATTTTGATATGACAAAAGTTTGAATGTAAATTCACAAATATACTATATGAAATAGTGAACAATTACTTGTCACCAATTTTGGGGAAATCAGATTGCTGCTGAAAAAAGCCTTATGTAAACTACTACCAAACCTAGAAAAACCTAATCATTAAAAAATAATCAATAACCGTCAATGTACAAAAATAAAAATAACATATCCAAATATTTAAAAAGCACAAGGAGATAGATAACAAAAAAAAATCTGCTACGTATTAGCATATGTAAAAGAATATGATATAAACTACAATATAATCCAGAAAATGTCAATTAATATACAATAATCAAANNNNAAAAAGGAGGAATTTGCACCTCTTACTATCAGATAGGATTTATATTACACTTAGACACACATTATATTCTTATTTATAAAATTACTAAACCAAGTCAAAATATTACAATTATACCAGAGATGGAGACTGCGGAAAATGTAAATGTTATTAAGTAATTTCGGGCAAATTAAATAGAATTGAGATCATTAATTGAGATTAAATATATACTTACCAAAAAAATCGAACCAATATCCTCTCTCTCTCTCTCTGCAAAACCACCCCACCGCCCACGGTCACATCTCTCTCTACAAAAAACCTCCATCCTTTCCCCCAATTTTATTGAACACTCTTCAATCCAATATCTTCCTGTTTTATATTGGACAAACATCCTAATTTGAGGGTATATAAACTTACCTTTTTTTTTGTATAGAATAATCTTTCAGTTTTTTTGTTATCTTTATGCTTCTTTATGGTCTGGTAAAAAAATTGAATTTGTGATTGATGGAGAATGATGCTTAATTTATTTTTATTTTCAATTTTTTTGTTATATGTTTTTTTTTTTTCAACACGATAACAAAGCAATATATAAACTCAAAGCAACGTTTTTACATACGATCAATCAAATGACTGAACCGAGTACCAACCTGCAACCTCCAAAAGGACAGTACCCAAAGGGGCATAGCAAGTATTCCCTAGACCGAAAAAAAAAAGAAAAGGAACAGAATTACAAAGATTCACTATTCAGAGCAAATACACAACAGAGTGGATTTTGAGCAAATGTACGGACTTCATCCAATATAGTAGAAGAAGAGGTGGAACCCTGATTAGCATTCCATCCATTTAGCTTGGCCACTAGCTGTTCATCCTGCAAATAGCAAGTGAAATTGCTCCAATTATTATCAACAGCAATCTGAAGGCTCCATTTCACAGCTAAAGCCAGAACTTCCTCTTCATTTCTGTCTACCATTGACACTTTTGACCAGCTCTGCACCTCTCTGTTATCAAGTACACACCTGCAATGAAATTCAGCACATCCTCCCAAAGAGCTTAAGGCACTGACAAATAAGCTCATTTGTCCTACCTTCCTGGAAAAATGCTTATTAGAAGAATGATTTGATTGAGATAAACTAGTAACAGGTTGCACTTCCAACTCATCCCTATTAGCAAACTCCATCCATTCAAAATAAGCTTTTTTCACAATTTCTTTGTCCAACCACCATTCCTTGTTCCATATCCAGACATTTCTTGTTTTCCAGAGGTTCCAAATCAGAGTTGCAGAAAGGCACAGTCTGTCAGACTTCCTCTAGTCTTCTTTAATTCTGCTAAGATCAAACCACGAAGATTGAAATTTAGAATCTCTATCCAGTAAAGCACTCCAATCAAGGCCTGCTAGTTTCCAGCAGTTTTGTGCTCTTGGACAATGAAAATGAATGTGCTTCAGATCTTCATCTTCAACTCCACAAACATCACACTTTCTATCCAGCTGCATACCTCTCCTAATCAGTTCATCTTTGACCCCCACAAAATTGTGCCAACACCTCCATATAAAGGTTTTCACTTTGGGCTTCACCTGCAAATTCCAAGAAGTTTTCCACATCCTGCATAGAGATTTAGGATAAGAGCTAGGCCCTGGTTCACTCTGAGAGTGTATTTTAGCCAGCACTAACTTATAGGATGCTTTAACTGAAAATAAGCCTTTCCTATCCCAGTGCCATATAAGCCTATCTCTATTACCCTGGAGGTTCAAAGGGATATTTAAAATTAAAGAAGCATCAAGAGGGTTGAAAGTTTGGTAAACGAGCTCAGAATCCCAGGAGTTTGTGGCTTGACAAATTAGGTCTTTAACTTTGGAGAGTCTCAGTTTATAAATGGGAAACTGACAGTGAGGTTTGAAAGAAGAGTTATTGGGGATCCAAGGATCCTCCCAGATATTAATGTTATTCCCATCACCCACTTGGAATCTAGTACCCAAGTCCAAAGACTTCCTAGCCCCTAGCCAACTTCTCCATAACTAAGAATCCCCTTGCTTAGCTTGAATCTCTCCCAATTTTTGATTCCTAAAATATCTACCCTTAAGAATCCTGCTGACTAGAAGATTGGGTTTAGAAATAAGCCTCCACAATTGTTTAACTAGTAAAGCTTCGTTGAAGGCTCTAAGATCTTTGAATCCCAGCCCCCCAACCTCCTTATCTTGCACTAATCTATTCCAACTAGCCCAATGAACTCTCTTATCACCAGAATTAGAAAATCCCCACCAAAAATTCCCAATGTCTCTGCAAATTTTATCAATAACAGCCACTGGCACTCTAAAACAAGAAAATACATAAGTAGGAAGAGCAGAAAACACTGATTTGATAAGAACTTCTCTCCCTGCTTCACTCAAATATTGGTTTTTCCAACTATTAAGACTATTACTAACACACTCACTCACAAAAGCAAAAATCTCTCTTCTATTTAGAAGAAGAGACTCTAGAGATGCCAGGAAACACATTGTGGATAGCATTTATAGTGTTTTCAGAAGAGTTCTTAGAGAAAAAAATGGAGGATTTTCCAATATTAACCATTTGACCAGAGTCCAAACCATAAGCAGAAAGAATCTTGAGAATTAAATGAGCATGAGCCAAGTTAGCTTTGCAAAATAAAATGGTATTATCAGCAAAAAATAAATGCGAAACACAAGGGGCATATTTCCCTATTTTGATACGTCTAAAATTAGAAAATAATCTGGCTTGGCTAATGAGGTTTGAAAAGGCTTCAGATACAATAATGAAGAGATAGGGAGACAAAGGGTCTCCCTGTCTCAATCCTCTGGAAGGTTTCAAATAGCCTAAGCACTCACCATTAACATTAAAAGAAAAGGCAGAAGAACACATACAAGCACAGATCCAAGAAATGAATGTACAACAAAACACCATCTTCCTAAGAATCCTAACAACAAAAGACCATTGGACCCTGTCAAAGGCTTTGGCCATATCTAACTTAATAGCCATGAAGTGACATTGTCCAAAATTTGCCTCCCCGGAACAAAAGCAGATTGGGAGGCTGAAATGCCAAAAGACAATCCCCCTTTAAGTCTATTAGCAATGATTTTAGAGATGAGTTTATAAATCACATTGCAAATACTTATAGGTCTAAAGTCAGAAATGGAAGTGGGATTTATTTTTTTGGGAATAAGAGAGATCACATAATGATTAAGACCTTTGGGCATTTGCCCAGAAGAGAAAAAATTATGGATAGCAAGAATAAGATGATGCTGAATGGTAGACCAAGAAGATTGAAAAAAGCCAGCAGTGAGACCATCAATACCAGGGGCACTGTTCTGATCCATACTCATGAGAGCAGATTTGATTTCTTCCACAGACACCTCCTTAATCAAATCCAAGTTCATCTCAGCTGTGATAGAAGAAGGGATCCCAGAAAGGCTGCTGTTTTCCTCTTGAGGATTAGATGATTGGAACAGATTCCCAAAAAATGACATCAATTCATTCAGAGTGTCCTACTTGGATGAGCATCTAGAGCCATCCGATCTGAAAAGATTATCCAATGAGTTGAGTCTCCTTCTGTCCTTTACAACAGCCTGGAAAAATTTTGAATTTCGATCTCCCTCACTTAGCCATTGTACCCTTGCTTTTTGGCTCCAAAAAAGCTCTTCATTTTTATATGCCAAAGTAAGATTGGATTTCAGATTGTGCCATTGTGTCCAGTCCCTGCTGCCCCCTTGAAATTGTAAAAGTTTCAGATTTTCCTTGCATCTCTCAATCTCAACAGAAGAGTTGGTTCTCAAAGTAGCTTTCCATCCTAGGAGGGCTTTCCTGACATTTATTATTCTGTCTTGAATGCTGACCAGGTTATGGCCAATGACTGGTTGATCCCATGCTGTCTTTACCACATCAATGAATCCAGACAATTTCACCCATCTTTTATCAAACAAAAATCTTCTTTTCCTAGACTCAGAAGTGCCAAGATTATTCAAGATGAGCATACTGTGGTCAGATGCAATGTTATTAATGTGCTCAACCTAACAATTAGGAAAATTCAAAGACCAAGCAGGAGAGGTGAGAAACCTATCTAACCTTTCATCAATAAAAGCACTTCCCCTTCTATTGTTAGACCAGGTGAATGGATGCCCAACCACCTTAGTATCAATAGCTCCTAAACCCCTGATAAAAGATTTAAAATTATCAAAACTACCCTCCTCTCTCACTAAACCACCATTCTTCTCATCATTTGAGAGAATATCATCGAAGTTACCCCCTACACACCAAAAATCACCCCAGCTGATACTGTACCTTAGTAAGGTACCCCACTGAGCAAGCCTTACTGAAGAATCAGTACTAGCATAAATAAAAACCACCCAGAAATTAGGACAATTTTCATGAAGATAGAATTGGATTTGGATACAAAAGTCTAGACTAACAATTTGCAAAATGGTGACATTCCTGGAGTAAACCACTAGCATACCCCCTCTAGAACCTATAGGGCTCTCATAATACCATCTATTATCTAATTTAAGCTTTTTACAAACAGTGGAAACAAATTTTGGTTTTTCTTAGTGTCTAAAAGACAAGCAAAATCAGGGAGATGAGTTCTGAGAGCTTTTCGCAATTGGGAAATTGTAGAGGGTCCTCCCAAACCTCTAACAATTTCACACCATAACCTTCATTGAGACTTGGGGACCAATTATGGCTGGTCTCCCCCACCTTATTCAAACGAAGAGTGTCAGACTTGGAGTTACCAAAAAACTTGAGTTTTTTTGCTATCTGACCCTATTTGATTCAAAGACACATTGCTATCCATACCCTCTGAACCTCTTCTTTTCCTAGAAATATAGGTCTCCACTAAAGGATTTTCAGAATCAACAGCCATGGCTTCTGAGATTACCAGATTACCTGATTTAGGCTTTCTGGCGAAAGATTTCCTTTTCCTATTCATTACTATATTATAACTACTGGAAGGTTGGATAGGAACTTCAATCAACTGAGAAAAGGTAGGATTAGTATCAACCTTGTTCAACTCTTCTTGAGGCAAAACCTCATTGGAGATGTCAATTGGAATGATGTTCTCACTTTCCCCCACCTCAGTCCCCACATGAAGTTGTTCTGAGGGGGAAGTTGAGTTTTTTTCCACATCCCCCTCCTTTCTAGATGATTTCTCTCCAACCACACTTTTCTCTAAACTAGGTTTGTGAGACCTGCTAAGCCCAAGATCATCTTTATTACTATCAGACTGGTTACTAGAGAAGCTTCTAAACCCAGACAAAAGGACATTACTAGCCCTTAACCACTCTCAAAATTGCCCCAGGTTGAGCACATTATTAACAACATCTTTTTGTTTAATTGAGCAACTCCTATCGGAGTGCCCAATCTTACCATAGTAGTAGAAAAAGCCTTGGATATTCTCATACCTGAAGTCTAGCCAACGATTCTCATTTCCCTGCTTGATGTTGGTTCCTCTGGGTATAGGCTCTGCTAGCTTTAGTTCCACAAGAAATTTCATAATCTGACCGCTAGAATTACCAGGACTTGGAAGTAACACTTCCATTACCTTTCCCACCTTTTTCCCAATTTTAATCCCTGTTTCAGCTGATATCCAATGCAGTGGGAGGTTGATAAGTTGAACCCAAATCTTGATTACCTTCTCCTCTTTCGCAAAATCCAAAGTTATTCGGGTCCCAATTTTGTAACAGAATATATTGGCCATCAAATGACCATGTTTTCCCCAACAGAATTTTTTCCTTGTCTTCCTCTGATTGAAATAAAAATTGGAACTTGTTACCTCCAAGATTTCTGACCGAAAAGGGATCTTTGGTAGCCCAGATGCTCGATAATGTTGCCTTCAACCCATTGAAGTTGATTCTATTTTCCCCAAAGCTCTTCCCGATGAGGCTTAATCGACAATCTCTAAGACCCAATGCTATGTCGGTGTCCGATAGTTCCACTTCATCAATCTCCTTTTCCGATAGCTTGATTTTGAGCATTCTGTCTGAGATTTCTTGCGCCATTGATGAATCCCTACTTGGAACTACTACCCCAATAATACGAACCCAGAACTGCCCCGGTTTGACAGATAAAATTGAATGAAAATTAGGAAGCGAGATGAAGGGGACAAAAGAAAAGAAAGAGACGAAACAAATGACACTAGAGGAAGATCGGCTGAGGATAGAAGAGGACTAGAAGATCTAGAAAGGTGATCCTAAATCAAACGATTAGCTGAGAAAATAAGGTGATCGATGGAAGAACTAAAAGATGAAAACCCTAGAAAACTATCCAACAAGTAGAACGGCATCTCTAGAGAGAGAAGAAACATTCATCATTTCTATAACTTCTATTGGAAATGAGGTTGGAATGATTTGATATTTTCTCAAACGACTTCATTCATTTAATATTTTTTTTCTCTGACTTTGCCGTTAGATTTTTTATTTGGTCGATAAATTCAACAAAATTTTCAATCATTGCAAAGATAATGTAATAAACTTAAGATTAACAGAAAATAAAATAAACATAAATATATGTAAGAAAAAAGTTGTAATTTTCAAATAAAAAATATCATTTTAGATGTGATTTTATTACTATTTAAAAAAAAAAATGGAATCTATGATAAAATGTATTTTAGCAAACTTAATTCCATTCACTTTTGGGCCGGATACCTTACATTCTTTCATGGATCTTGTTTATTGACAAAAGGCTTCACTTGTTTATATGCAGATATATCATAAAACTTATCCACCCAGTTAAGGAATAATATATTTATTAATTTAAGAAACTATGAGTTACCAAAAAATCACCCTCGAGGCATATGGTAAGAGATTTCTTTCCCACCTCATTAACCGCCCACGAAATCGAAGATCGAGTTCTCATATGGTATCCAAGTTATTGTTCATGGAAGTTTTTTTCTTTTCTTTTTTTAGCTCATGGAAGTTTCCTTTTTTTTTGTGCCTAACTAGATATGTTCCAAACATCTGACTGGCCGTCGTGCGATCTTTCTACGGGAGGCTTGTTCGTCTACAACGACAGTGAAACTATGAGCCACTTTTTTCAATCCATGCGATTGCTTTTATAAAAGAAAACGATGGACTCCAGCGACTGCCCTTCCATCCCCTCCTCCTTCCCAGCGGGGTGGTCAAGATGGAGATGACGAAGGCGGGGCCCGAAGCTCGAGCTCATGAAGGTGTCGGCAATATATGTTGTATATAGACAATATATTTTCAGTTTATAGATGTGTATATTTTGTTGTGTATGTTGTGTATGAAAAGTATATAAATAGTATATTTTCAGGTTACATTGTGTATATGTATGATTTGTATACATAGTTATGGGTTACTATAAAAAAACTGATTTTTTGGTTGAGCAAAAAAATAAATTTGTAATCTAGTATGTATACAGAACATATAGGATTACTATACAAAAAAAATCAATACACTGTACAAAATAATTGACAAAATAAATATCGTTTCAATTTTAAATCCAGTATCTTCTTGTTTTATATAGAACAAACATCCTAATTTGTAGGGTATATAAACTTACCATTTATATTTTTTTATAATTTAAATAAAAAATTCAACTAACATCCAAGGATTACAATTATTTTAAAATCATACGGTAAACATAAATTTTTGCCTTTTAACAGATGTAACCTTTTAGAGTTCATGCGTGTTTTATACTTTTATTATATACGCACCACATGTCTTTCTATCTCATTACTGGCTCATTTTGTATTTCATTACCTACAACCATCCGTATTTTATTCCATAGGCATTTGTTTAACTGATTTATTATAAGTAGAATGCATAATTTCAATAATCATTCTAGTGGTTGTAACAAATGAATAGATAATTAGAGAAGAGATCATATGAGAATGGTAGATAGTGAAAGAAATAAGAATGATCATAGACCATTGGATCAATTATATCAATGAACATGATGAAGTCAAAATTAAATTATAATGGTCAAACCTGCAGTGGCAAGATGGTAATTATATTAATATCTCACGGGCAAATAAACACATTGGAGGACAGTAATGTAATTTTACCAAATAAAAATTCAGTAGGCCCCACCAGTTACACACACACTAAATGTATCTGAAATTTTTTCTTCCACCTTATGCGTGCCCGCCGGAGCCACCAACAGCCGCCGTCCACAGCCTGCCTGACGCCGCCTTCTATCGCCGCCATCTCTCTCTCTCTCTCTCTCTCTCTCTCTCTCTCTCTCTCGCCAGTTCTCCATTTTCCCTTGCACAGACGACCCACGTCCGCCACAAATTCTGGCATCCTATCTACCTTATCTCCCAGCGTCGGCCTCGCACTCCCCTCGCTCGCCGTCAGCCAGCCGCCGTAGCATTGCCTTCTCTCTAGACGCCTGCGTTCCACAGCAGAGCACCCACCGAAGCTCGGACCATCTCAGTCGCTGTCGACCCCCGTGTCAAGATGTCCAATAGGGCTATCTCCGTTGTCATCCCGTTTACTGTCATCCTCTGTGGTAGCCGGGCCACCACTGTCTGAGCTCGTTGCGGAATTTAAATATTCCCTGAAATCCCTGAAACTCTGTGGCAGAAGAAGGCTCAGGGGTGAAGTGATGGCGCGGTCGTGGATGTGGCGACGACGGAGGGCCCGCGAGACTGCGGCGGACGGAATCGGGGTCGCCCGCGGCGGGCTGGGGCTGGAGATTTTTTTTGTTTTGGTTTGGGGACTTTCATTTAAAAATTTGACAAGTTATGGGGACCTATATGCAATTTTGTAACTTTTAATATATTATGATTTAGTACTTGTGGCAAATCCATAATTTATCAAAAGTTTAATATATGCACCACAATAATAAATAAAATACAAAATAATGTGCTTTGACATACATTAACGTGCAATGTGTCTAACATTATTGTGCACGGTTTCGGTCACTATAGTGCAGTCTGAACCGAACAAACTTGTATTCCAACCTAATTTAAAATCGGACCGAATTAATTAGTTAATTTGATCGGTTAATCGAAGTAGCCAAGTAGTCTAATATTTCTTATCTAACATTTTATTTTTTTGTTGAAAAAAATAATATTTTCATATAAAAACATACAAAAAAATAAAATATTATTATATAGTTTGGTCGGTCCAATTATTTATGTTATTTTAAATTAAAGTTGACATTGAACTGAAATAAACTAAAATTTGAAAGGTAAAAACAGATAATTGAGTTGACATGTAAAGCTCGAACAAAAAATTTAGTTCGGTCGGGTTCATTCGATATAGTGGAATTTGGAAATCATTAATGTGCAATCTGTATAATATTAATGTGCAATCAATCAAACATTTAATTAAGACAATTAAAATGTACTTTTTAAATACACAACAAAATAGAGTCGTTACCGAATCGAACTACTGATATTATGTAGATATGTTTTTTAGATTCATATGGCGTGTTATTTTGGCGGAAATCATCGATGTTTAATTGTTAATTATCATTATAAAGTGTAATGTGATGTTTTATAAAGTGGAACGCGTTGTTTCATAAAATGCAACGTGACTATGTATAAAGTAAAACTACAGTAAGTTTGGTATGTTAACATTCTTGCGTTTATTTTTTTTTTATTTTTATTTTTTATGTGATGTATGATAAAATATTATGTTGATCCGTTTTTTAGATTTATGTTGTGTTCTATTTTGGCGAGAATTATTAATGTTAAATGTAGCTTGGTGTTTTTATAAAGTGCAACGTGAGGAATTATTAATGTTAAATGTAGCTTGTTGTTTTTATAAAGTGCAACGTGTTGTTTTATAAAGTGCAACATATTGCTTTATAAAGTGCAACGTTGATTTTCTATAAAGTGAAATAATTTATAAGATCACATATTATGTTTTTCGAAAACTATTTTTTTAATTAATATAATCGTACAAATAATTAATCAAATAATTAAATATTTTATTAGTTATTATTATTATTATATAATTTTTGTATTATTATAAATTATTTTGTATTATTTTTACATTTTATATTATTATATTTAATAATTTATTTACTATTTAATATATGTGTATAGCAAAACACATACAAAAATAGAAATTGCATAGTAAAAATAAATTATGTATGTAATAAAATTATATTTATTATACATAATCTACTATTTAACATTTTATATAATTGTTTGTTGACACAAATAATACATATAATAGACAATAGTTTATTTAATATTTTATATCATTTAATGTTTTTCAAATATCTGTGCAGTCTTATAAACGGTTTTGTGCAAATCATAAAACTATTGTGCATTCATATTATTGTCATGTTTAACAATTTATACCAAAGCGGACTATCCATTAATCAAAATAATCAATTTATNCCCAGCTCTTAGCAACTACAGATAACTAACCTAGCAACTACAGAGAACTAACCTTGCAACTACAGATAAGTAACCTAGCTACTACTAACCAAGCAACTACAAAAAACTAACCTAGCAACTACTAACTTAGCACCTACAGAGAACTAACTTAGCAACTATAACCTAGCAACTACTAACTTAGCAATTACAGAGAACTAACCTAGCAACTACTAATTTAGCAACTACAGAGAACTAACTTAGCAACTATAAAGAACTAACCTAGCAACTACAGAGAACTAACCTAGCAATTACAGAGAACTAAACTAGCAACTACAGAGAACTAACTTAGCAACTATAAAGAACTAACCTAGCAACTACAGAGAACTAACCTAGCAACTACAGAGAACTATCTTAGCAACTACATACAACTAACCTAGCAACTACAGAGAACTAACTTAGCAACTACATAGAACTAACCTAGCAACTACTAACCTAGCAACTACAGAGACTAACCTAGCAACTACAGGGAATTAACCTAACAACTACAAAGAACTAACCTAGCAACTACTAACCTCCCCCTGGCGGCGAGCACAGGACTACTCCGCCGGCTGGATCCTCTCTTTCTCATATCCCCAAGCAGGCATGCGGTCTTAACCGCGCCCAGCATGACGTCTCGTGCTAGAGCTTCGCATCTAGTGCCTTCGTGCACTATGACAGAGTAGACAACCCCAGAGATGGGGCAACCCGCTTGTGCCGCTCTTGGTCAGACTGCCCTGCCAGACGACATGCAGGCCACGAGCACCTACCGAGGCAGGCAGTCTACGAGGACCAGAGCCACGCGGCGCACGACGCGACGGACTGTCTCCCCTGCTATTGGATCCTTCAGCCACATTCACTCTTTAGGTGGCCCGACCCAGCCTTGCCACAGGCGAACTATGTCCGGTGGCTCTTGCGACTGCTGACATGTCTATCACATCCATTACTTGGAATGGCCGTGGCCTGGCGAACAGGGCTACTCTCTCTCACCTCTATTCTCTCATTCGTGACCACAGACTCGATTTTGTTGGTCTTATTTAGCCGATGATTCGCACCCCTTCTTTTGACTACTACTCGCGTCGCCTTGGCTTTCACTCGGGCGTGGGTAATATTTCGCATAAGATCTGGTTCTTTCACTCGCGTGATTACACTTGTCGGGTCCTCTGTGACACCGATCAAGTGCTGCACGTTGAGCTTTCCGCTGTCCACCACCCGGAGCCAATCTTTCACACCTTGGTTTATGGCAAGTGTACTAGGGTCGGGCGCTATGATCTTTGGGACACTCTGCATGAGATTGCCGAGAGTATGGAGGGATTGCCATGGATGGTTAGTGGCGATTTCAACATCTTTCTGTATCCCGATGAGCGCATGGGTAGCCGTTCGGACCGGTCACGGGAGATGTGGGATTTTGCTCAGGCGGTGGCGGACTGTGAGTTAATTGACGCTGGATGTGATGGTGAGCTCTTCACATGGGTGAGGGACGGACTCAAAGAGAGGTTAGACCGTGCCTTGGTTTCTGAGGCGTGGGCGAAGGTGTTTGCGGTTACGACCGTCACACACCTTACTCGATTTGGGTCTGACCATTCACCCCTTCTCATCCGGTGCCAATTTTCGAGCACCCCCGCCGCTCTTCATTTAGGTTCCAGAACATGTGGGTTCGCCACCACTCTATCCACGACACTGTCAGGGATTCCTGGCTTCAGCCGACTGGGCTCTTCGGGATGCGCAATCTCGAGGTGAAGCTCGGCAGACTGCGGCGTCGGTTGAGACAGTGGAACTGGGATGTTTTTGGAAACCTTCATCAGCGCCTTGCTACGGCTCAGAGTGCGCACGCGACGGCTGAGCGGGCCTATGACCTGGACCCCACTCCGGAGAATAGGACTGCCATGCACCGCTTGTTAGAGTAGGGTACCCGGCGTTCCAATATGATTGGACGTATTCTACTTGTAAATACAGTCTATTGGAATTATATTATTAATAAGGCATTTCTTTATCTTAAGAGAAAGCATTTATCTTATAAATACACTTAAGATAAAATCCCTAGATCACTTATGGTTATAAGGTATGGTTGCGCATAGAGATGGTGATCATGGAACATACCTTGAAAGCCGTGATCTTAAATACAGTTCCAAGTCGATGGATGTTTCGAGATGGGATATCGAATAATCCATAAAAGACTTGCACATAGTTTGTACGCTTGTTGGACAAGAATGTTGCATTCCATCAACATTAGCGTGAGACGCAAATACATTTATGTGGGTGCTTGTTAGAGAATAAGTTCACTGGACATGACCGTATGAAAATTCTTAATGAAGAATTATTTTAGTTAATAATCTGTCGAATAAGAATTTTCATGTTACAATAGTACATGACTAATCCTAAGACTTGAGGCACAATGGTAACTTTGTGCATATTACATTCTACTTTGATTTATCCTTTTGGTAGCTAGCACTATCGTATAAAGGGATATTTTGGGTATTATGTTAATATGTATGGAATTTTGTTAGTGGCCAATAAAGGATTCGACACTTATGAAGATAAGTGAATTTCCTATGTATTTCATAGTTATTAATCCAAAGTCCTTGGCCAAGGCAGAGATGAATAGTGATTCATAATCGGGTTAATACACTTTGAAATAGAATCATAGTTATTAAGTCAATTTGGGTTTCGACTAAAATCATACCCACTTAATCGGGAAATTAGATGTCGAAAGGATTTTACATGTATGCACTTGTAATTGAAATAGGTTTACTCGCTATTCACTTAATACTAGATTCATGCTGCTTGCTAGGTGTTACCATGATATGTGGGTTCTAGAATTAAAGAGTTAATTCAAGAATAAGAGTTAATTAGATTTAACTCAAATTACAAAGTGTTGTAAACCCACTACTAGTATTAAGGTGAACCTAAAAGGTCACACCTATTATGAACAAAGGTAAAGATTGTATTTCTAATGGTTAGAATTAATTGATAAATATCTAATTTGATTAGATATCAATTAAAGGAATATATATTAATCAATAAGATTGATTAATTACAATTTTGGATATTACTTTAGTAATTAAGGTAATTACTAAATTAATAAAGTTGAATTTTAAAATAGGATTTTAAATTTCAAAATCCAAAATAATAATAATATGATTATTATTATAATATTGGGAAAATCATATAATAATAAAGTCTTGAGAAAGATTCTCAAGATTTATTATTCAATTATTATTTATATCTTTAAATATGATTTAAGGATTAAGATAATAAATATGATTATAATAAAATGGTTGTTGATGGTTGTTTGAACTACTTAACATATCTTATTATTTTCAAAGTCAAAAGTTAGTAAATACTATTTAAATAAAATTTGATTTTATTTAAATATTACTAAATGTTGATTATTTTATGCTAAAATGTTTAGTATAAATATGTGCAAAATGGTTTTGCATTTAGAGAAGTTTTGATCCTAAAATTTCTAAGTGTTAGAAAGAGAGAAGAAAGTGTTCTTCATATAATTCAAGAAAGAGTTCTTGAAAATTCCCAAATAAAAATTCATAAATATTCCTATACAAGAAAACGAAGTCTTTTCTACTAGCGAAGGAAAGTCGTCGGAACCGGGCTTCATAGGGTGGATACGTTTAGAGGGAAGACACTTGGATTCCTAAAGCGAGTAACCTCAAGCCGTTGAAGTTACAACCGGGAACCGATTCCCACAATCCACATCATAGTTGAAGGAGTTCAAGACACTCGGTAAATATTTTTACTAGTATTTATTTTATAGTAACAAATCAAAATTTGTATATGATGCATGTTTTAAAGATGACGATCAGTTAATTCGCAATTAGTATGTACGGGTGTTGTATTTATACGATAAATACTTATTTTTAAAATTTTAAATTCCGCTGCGTACAGCCCGTACGGTACTAGTGAACCCAACACCGCTGCCACGCCGAGTACCAGCTCCGACTCCTTATGGAGGAGGACTTCTGGAAGCAGAAGGCGGCCGTTCGCTGGGTGGCCGAGGGCGGGCGGAATACTAGGTTCTTTCAGGGCTACGTTAGCCAGAAGCGTGGTAAGTCGTATATCCATAGTATCGAGGCTGATGGGTCATCCTTGACCCAGGAGGCTCAGATTCAGGAGTCGGCTGTTGCTCACTTCTAGACCCTCTTCACCTCTGACAGAGGGTCCCTTGTGGCCCCGAACTCTTCTCTTTTCCCCACCATCCCTCCTTCGGTCAATCTCATTGGCCTCTGTGAGCTCCCGAGTAGGGAGGAGGTTAGGGATGCTGTATTCGGGATTGATCCCAACAGCATTTCTGGCCAGGATGGATTCTCCTCCCTCTTTTATCAAGTCTGCTGGGATCTAGTCGAGACTGATGTCGAGGAGGCGATATTGGATTTTTTCTCCGGCCATCGAATGCCGGATTCCTTCACGTCTACCTCTGTCATCTTCATCCCCAAAAGACCCAACCCGAGCTCTTGGTCCGATTACAGGCCCATCAGCCTATGTAACGTGACCAACAAGCTCATTTCGAAGATCCTTAACGACCGTCTTTCCCCTCTTCTCCCCTCCTTCATCTCTCCGAACCAGAGTGGATTCGTCAAGGATCGGGTCATTAGTGATAACATCCTTTTGGCCCAGGAGATGATCCACGACATCTCCCGTGCGGATTGGAAGCGGGCTCCAAATATCGCGCTGAAGCTAGATATGGCTAATGCGTATGATAGGGTAGAGTGGCCGTTTCTTAGGGAGGCCCTGGCTAGGATGGGATTTCCTGACAGTTGGATCAGTTTTGTCGAGGCGTGCGTGGAGCACTGCACGTTCTCGGTCCTGGTCAATGGTAGCCCCACCGATTTCTTTCCCTCTTCTAGAGGCCTTAGACAGGGCGACCCCTTGTCCCCCTCCCTTTTCGTCCTTGCGGCGGACTACCTCTCTCGCTGCCTTGACGGTTTCATCCGCGACTTTTCTCATATGACGTATAGCACCCGTGGCTATGGTCCTCCCATCTCTCACCTCTCTTACGCGGATGACATCATCATCTTCACCCGGGCGGATGATGATGGACTGGTCGAGCTCATGCGCCTTTTGGAGCACTATGGCTCGGTTACCGGTCAGCTGGTCAGTGTGCAGAAGAGCACATTCACCCTCTCCTCTTCCAGCGTGGCCAGGTGGGCTTAGCGGGTCCACGACATTACTGGCTTTGCGCGTGGCGACCTCCCAATTACCTACCTTGGCGTCCATTTATATAAGGGCAACCTCACGAGAGCATTCTTTGCGGGCGTCAGGCAGAGGATGATCGACAGGATCTCTGGTTGGTCGCATAGACATCTTTCTTTCGGTGGTCGGCTTGCGCTGATCAAGAGCACTCTTAGCTCTCTTCCGATTCACTTACTTATGGTCCTCGACCCCCCTAGGTCTACTCTTGACGAGATAGACCAGATTATGGCTCGTTATTTCTGGGGTTACGAGGACGGTTCTGAGAGGGGGAGACGTACCCACTGGGTGAGTTGGGACTCCATTTTTCGCCCCCTCCCCGAGGGTGGACTTGGCATCCGCCGCCTAAGGGACATTGTTACAGCTTTCTCTTACAAGCTGTGGTGGCGCTTCAAGGAAGGAAAGTCGCTTTGGGCTCACTACCTTCGCGGCAAGTACTGCCCTAGACGTGCCAACCACCCTTGTTGGGTGACGGCTGTTGATCATTATAGTAGGCAGTGCCGGCGCCTTACTAGGGTTGGTAGGCGCGCCCAGGATCACATTTTCTGAGTTCTGGGCGAGGGCGATGTTAGTTTCTGGGATGAGTGGTGGGTAGGTGATAGGCCGTTGTCTAGGGATATGCAGGTGTCGCATTCCCCCTACCTGCTTGTGAGCGACCTCTGGTCGGACGGGTCGTGGGATAGGGGGAAGCTTGATAGGGAGTTGGGGTCTGGTGCGGGTTTTAGCGGGAATTTATTAGATCAGATCCAGCAGATCCCTATCTCGGGGGACGGTTCAGATAGCATGAGGTGGAGACTTACATCATCGGGTGTGTTTTTTACTACCTCGGCTTGGGAGCAGATCAGGCTGAGGGATCGGCCTAATCTCCTCTTCGGGGCCATCTGGAGTGACCTTTTCACCCCTACTATTTCGGTATTCCATTGGCGATTCCTCTTGCGCCGGATACCCGTCAATACTGTGCTACACATGAGGGGGATCTCCTTCCCCTCTCGGTGTGTGTGTTGTTATGAGACTGGACGCCATGAAACCGAGACCTTTACCCACCTTTTTCTAGAGAGTGAGATTGTGAGGAGAGTGTGGGAGCATTTTGCCACCTGGACACATATATCCCTACCCACCATATACAGTTTCTTTGAGCTTCTGAGTTTTTTCTCACAGAGCACACACCTTAGACACGTGGGCTTCCTCATTCCTTGTCTGATCCTTTGGTTCTCCTGGACAGAAAAGGAATAGTGCGAAGCATAGGGATATTACTTTTATATTTTCTCACATTGTTTTGCAGGTAGAGAGACACTTTCACTCCTCATCGCATTTAACAGGCTCACGGCCCGAGACTGGACAGGCTGCACGCCACCACATCGCTACATGGTGGCCCCACCACTGCCTGTTCGGCACCCTCGGCCCAGAGCCGTTGTTTGGCTTCGACCTGACTCTTCGTGGGTCAAGCTGAACACTGATGGCTCCTTTGGTCGCCACACTGAAGTTGTCGGAGGAGGAGGCTTGATCCGGGACCATAGCGGCGCCCTCACCACCGCCTTTCATGCGTCCCTTCAGGCCTCCTCGAGCTATGATGCAGAGATTCAGGCATTACAGATCGGCCTTCAGATTGTTGTCCACCTTTCTTGCCACATCTGGATCGAGCTAGACGCTGCGGCTGTCGCCACCCTTTTGACCTCGGGCCACCAGGGCTCGTGGCAGATTCAGCACCCGCTTATGCGTATTAGAGCTCTATTTCGGTCTGTCCATCACAGGATCACACACATTTTCCGTGAGGGGAACAGACCTGCCGACTATCTTGCCAGCCTTGGCGCCACCATACCAGGCACACATACATTCCAGACTGACACTGCTCCACTCCGCCTTCGCACGCTTGTTCGGGATGGACCAGCTTGGATATCCATCTTTCCGAGTTTAGTAGATTAGGTTTTTGCTTTCATTAGTCTAGACATTTACTTCGGGCATCTGTTAGCCCGAAGATCGACTGTGTATTGTAGTTCCTGGTTCTCTTTAGTTTTTTCGGTTTTCTTTTTCTTTTTGGTTCTTTTGTTTTTGATTTTGGTTAGTGAGACTCTATAGACTATTGTATCTTGTTCATTGATATTTTGGGGTCCTGATCAATGCACAGGTTGGGGATCCAGCCCAATCCCCCGCCCTTCCGGGGCGTTGTTTGTCAAAAAAAACAAACCTAGCAACTACTAACCTAGCAACTACAGAGAACTAATCTAGCAACTACAGAAAACTAACCTAACAACTACAAAGAACTAACCTAGTTGGAAGGTTAGTTGTCAAAGGTCGACGCCGGAAGTCAACGATTTTTTCCGGAAGTCAACGGTCAACGCCGGAAGTCAACGGTCAATGCCAGGGTCAACGGGTCAAAATAATATTTAAATAATTAAAATAATAAAAAGAAAGAGTAAATCTTGGCCACACATGATATACCAAATCTTGTTGCTAGGAATGAGTCTTACGTCCACACTTTAAATAAGTGGATGCATTGGAACCAATACCTATATATATAACATAAAAAAAATATTTTTTTATACTGTTCTCTTAGTTGCATTATTAAAAAAAAACCGACATCTAATTGTGGTGACTGAAATTTAAAAATTAAAAACATGTAATCTAACTGACATATAAAATTTCAAACTGAATTTTACTTCAGTCGAATTTGGTCGCTATTGTCCAATCTATTAGGTATTAATGTGCGTTCCATCTATTGTGAATATTTAATGTGCAATCTATTAGGTATTAATGTGAATATAACATAGTGGAAGATGGGTATGTAGAGGAAAGATTGGATAAGGTGTTCACATCCACGGATTGGCTGATTAAATTTCCTAATGGAGGTGTCAAACTTCTACAGAAATGCCTCAGATCACAATGTCATGGTATTTGACACTCAAGAGGAGGTCAGAAATAGACAGAAAAGATTCTTATTTGATAGGGGCTGGGTGAAGCTGGATGGTATAACTGAAGCAGTGGAACAGGGCTGGCATGAAGAAGTGAATGGCACAGAGATGTTCAAAGTTCACCAGAGAGTAAAGAATACAAGGATGGCTCTATTAGCATGGCACAAGCCTTTGAACAGAAATAATGAGAATATTATCCAAGTTCTTACAGTCAAAATGGAGGTTATGAGAGCAGAAATGAGAGACAGGGATTGGACTGAATGGGGGGCTGTGAAACATGAGCTGGATTGTGCCCACAGAGAGGAGGAACTTTTTTGGAGACTAAAATCAAAGGCACTGTGGCAAAAAAATGGTGACAGTAATACTCGTTTCTTCCATGCATACACTGCCCAGAGGAGGAGGAGAAACTTAATTCAGAGTCTGGACACAGGAACAGGCCACATATGTGAAAATGTGGAAGATCTAAAAAACCACATTGTGGACTTTTATTCAGCACTATTTAAAACAGAAGGATCCGTGGGAGGAGAGGACCTGCTGCAACACATCCCTGTTCATGTGTGATTTTACAACATATTTATATAGTATCTAGAGCTTATTCATTGCATTATTGGTGTATAAATTGCATTTTTGTGATTTTATTCTATTCTTGTTGGAAAGGTATTACACGTGATTGTTTTGTAGATATTTACACATATTTGTAGAGCTTTTGGCTATTACAGGCGCATGGTGAGTACTTAAGAACCCCGAGATGATGAAAGATTGATGCACGGATGAAAAAAATAGAAGAAACAAGTGAAACAAGCAAGAAAAGGAGTGTGTAGAGCTGACACGGGCAGTGACACGGGCATTATGACTGTGTCGGAGGCCGTGTCACCTCAACAAAGAGATTTCGATGCCGAGGGACCTGACACGGGCTGCGACACGGACAGTGACACGGGCAGACTGGCCATGTCGCGCGCGCAGGCTGGTTTTTATTTTGTGCCTATTTTGAAAAGGAGAAGGATTTTGGACATTATAAAAGGCATATTCACCCAATTTTGAGAGGGAAAACGTGGGAAACAAAGAGAGGAGCCCTAAAACACACAAGAGAAGCAATTGGGAAGCAAAAAGAAGATCAACTACGAAGGGATCAAGAAGATTGAAAGATCGACGAGATTCCTAATTTTTTTTTCTTCTTTCTTCTTTCTTTTGATCTTTTATTTATCTTGTAGATTTCTAATATGTTTATGTATTTGAATTCAAACATGAGTGGCTAGTTTATTTGATTCTAGGACTTGGTAGTAGATTAATATGTTGTGATTTTGGATGATTTATTTATAATTAATTGTTTTTTTTCCTTTTGAACCCTATTCAAATATTTTGTTCTTATTTCATTTTTAACACTTGATCAATGCTTTTACATGTTTGACAATATTGTTCATAATTCGAGAGATGAGTTTAATATTAGGTCTCTAATATTTGACATAATTTACTTGCTTGAATCGAGAGATTAGTAAGTCGTTGTGAGGATATTAGATCTTTTAATTTATTTGGAGTTGAATTGCATATGTTCAGTGGAGACGCTAATATATGTGATTTATCGATCTTGAGAGGGACGATAAGCTAAATTTGTGATCATCTTATAGGGGAGATAAAGAAAACATTGGTTGTGATAGTTTTTAAGGAACCCAACTGTTAATTGAACCTATAGTCTTAGAATCTATAATTCCCATATATTTTCTTACGTGTTTTTCTAGCTAGTTCCTTGTTTTTGATTTATTATATTTCGATTATATTTTCTTAGTTTAGTTAATCCATCATCTATTCGATTGTCTAAATAAAGTTGACACTATCATAATCATGTACTTGATATATTAATTATTTGGTCTCTTAGGATACGACCTTGCTTGCCACATACTACGAGCGAAGCCGTACACTTGCGGTCGAGCTTTAAAACTATAGGCGAAAGTTTTTGGCGTCGTTGCCGGGGACCTTATAATTATTAATATCAATATTACGATAGATTGTGAAAATTTTAATTTAGATATTTTTTTTTAATATTTTTGGAGACATAATCTTTATTATTCTTGATTTCAGAACGTGCATGTTAACTCGGTCTAAAGGTGTACAACTACCACCCATGATTGACGAAGTTGAAGCATTCGCTATAAGCAATAGTGCAACAACTAGAAAAAGAAGGGACAATTCAAAGTGCACAATGGACGAGCAAGAACAACAACAAGAACAATCGAGACAAGCGATTCGTGACCACTTTCTGCCTCAATTTAATAAGAATTTTGGCGGGATTGCGCATATACCCGTCAACGTGAATAATTTTGAGTTGAAGCCCGTTTATATCTCGATGGTTCAAAATAACCAATTTGGTGGACACCCGACCGAGGATCCGAATCAACACTTGACCCAGTTTTTGCAAATCTGTGATTTGGTCAAGTACAATGGTGTCTCCGTGGATTCCATACGGTTGCATCTATTCCCTTTTTCTTTAAGGGATACAACTCGGAGTTGGTTGTCGATGATTTTTTATGGGAGCATTACTACTTGGGAGGAGTTGAACCAGAAGTTCTTACTTAAATATTTTCCTCCAAGCAAGTCGATGCAACTCAAAAGCGAGATTACACAATTTAGGCAGCAAGACTCGGAGCCTTTATACGAAGCGTGGGATCGATTTAGAGAATTGTTGAGAAGATGCCCTCGACATGGTTTTCCGGGGGATCAACAACTTTGTTTCTTCTATAACGGGTTGTTGGGCCAAACGAGAGCCTTTGTAAATGCGGCTGCTGGAAGAGCTCTATTGGCTAAGACACCGGTGGAAGCGTCCAATTTATTGGAAGAGATGGCCGTGAACAGTTATCAGTGGCCTTCCAAGAGGTCGAACATTAGACGAGTGGCGGAGGTGACGTTTCCTGATCCAATTAAGAAGTTAGCGACTCAAATGTCGTCATTGACGACAAAATTTAATGCTTTAACAAAAGGAGCTAATGAGATGAGTGGAGTACAAGGCAACGTGTTACCACCAGATCCTTTAGGAGAGGCTAATTTTATCAATACTCAGAACTTCAACAGCTATCGCCCTAATCTGGTGCCGGGTTTCTATCACCCGAATAATAGGAATCATGAAATTTTTTTCTATGGAAATACAAAGAATGTGCTCCAACCACCACCGAGGTTCAAGGTGGTGAATGGTGAGATAGTCGAAGAGAAGAAGACAGACATGGAAAATATTTTGACAGCTTTCATGAATGAGACGAGAAATCGTTTCAACAGAGATGAAGAGAAGTTGGAAAAGATTGAGAATCATGTGACACAATTGGCTACGACAATGGAGGCTCAAATGAAAAATTTGGAGATGCAAATTGGCCAACTAGGATTACATTTATCTACGAAGTGGGAAGCCAACACCTAAGGGGTCAATTTCTTAGCAATACCGAGTTGAACCCAAAAGAGCAATGTCATTCCATCTATCTACGAAGTGAAGAGAAATTTTGTGATGAGTTAAAGAAGGAACCAAGTGTGATAACGACGTCAAGGCCTGGGATTACATTTACTTCTAACTTTGGCTCTCTTAAACTTTCTATTCCTTTACCGTTTCCTCAACGATTTTCGAAGAAGAGGGAGATTGAGGAACATGAGATGGTGACCTTAACGGAAGAGTGTAGTGCGATCCTCCAACGCACGTCCTCCGAAGCTTAAGGACCCCGGGAGCTTTACGATTCCTTGCACTATTGGAAATATTTTCATTAACAATGCTTTATGTGATCTTGGTGCAAGTATTAATCTCATGCCTTCGTCAATTTTTAGGAAGCTCGGATTGATAGAAGTGAAGCCATCTACGATGACCTTAAAGTTGGCGGATCGTTCGATTACATATCCAAAAGGGATTGTCGAGGACGTGTTGGTCAAGATTGATACCTTTATTCCCGTGGATTTTATTATATTAGACGTGGAGGAAGATAGTGATGTGCCATTGATTCTAGGGCGTCCATTTTTAGCAACGGGAGATGCGTTGATTGACGTAAAAAAGGGAGAACTTACATTGCGTGTTAATGATGAGCATGTGCTATTTTCAATACATAAGCCTATGTTTCATGATAATAATGTGCATACTAACTTTATTGACACTATTGATTCAGGTGATGTGATCATGTCGGAAGATATCATGAAGTCGGAGAGCAAAATTATGAAAATAGGAGTTGAAAATAAACACTGCGGAGGTGACACAGACGGCGACACGGTCGCAACGCTCGTGTCAGGTGGCCGTGTCAGGCCCCTTGGAGAAACTCAATTTTTTCAGATGCGACACGGACGGCGACACGGCCCGTGTCAGGTGCCCAGATACGAATTTTGGAGCGTAGAATGCGACACGACCCGAACAATGAAGCACGGCCCGTGTCGGAGGTCGTGTCAGGTGTACTTTTCACCCTTATTTCACCTGAATCAAGTTCTTCAAAGCCCGACGCACCGATTTTGGACCTCAAACCATTGCCAGATCATCTGACATATACATATTTGGGTGATAATTTCACGTATCCGGTAATTGTGTCATCTTGTCTAACCTCTGAGAAATTAGATAGATTGTTGAGGGTGTTGCGTACGTATAAGTTGACTATAGGTTGGTCTATGTCTGATCTTAAAGGTATTAGTCCATCACTTTGCATGTATAAAATAAAATTAGAGGAAGATTATAGATCATATAGGCAAAACCAACGACACTTGAACCCTGTTATGCAAGAAGTTGTTAGGAAAGTACTTAAATGGTTAGATGCCACGATTTCTGATAATGAGTGGTTTAGTCTGGTGCAAGTGGTGCTGAAAAAGGGAGGAATGACGTGACACAAGAGAAAGAGGAATTGATTGCACGAGATGGAGAGACCCTTGTAGTCAACGAACAACGAATTAGGCAGTATTTTCATCCATACCAAAACGAGAAGTTTTCTTACATGACTTGGAAAGAGACATGATTGTATTATACAGGCGTCTGGCTGAAGACGTTAAACTTAGCGCTTGTTGAGAGACAACCCAATGTTTACTGCTTTATTTTTTTTTTATTTTTTTGTTTGTTTGATATTTTGTTTTTCTTCTTTGCAGAACATTACTTGGAGTGATTTACATGACAAAGCATATGCTTCATGATCTATACCAACAATTTTCATCTTTTCAATGATGTTTTATAAGTTTTCTCTATTTTTCTTTTATTGAAATTCTATTATTTCCTTTTGTGCTTCATATAATTTCATTCAAGTTTGGGGGGAGATGTGATATTTTGATTTGAGAATTTTAGAGAGAAGATAACACGATATCTTGCATTATCTTGGCATATCATGTAGTTGCATGTTAGGTTTTATTGCTTTAGGACATTTATTGCTTTCTTAGGGTTTGAGTAGTTGTAGTTAATTGACTTTTATCCACCTTGACGAGTTTCTTGTGCATATTTGATATAGAATTCGGGCATCATGTGCTCAGTGATAGAATTTGAGAATTGATGGAATTGTGAATTTGAATGATTGGTTGATGCTTTTAATTCATGAATATATGATCCTTTGTAAGTTTTCGAGCCTTAGTTTTGTTGTTGAGTGTATCATTCATTGTTGATTGAATTCTAAAACTTGCATTGGTATCTTTATCAAGACCACACGGTGTGTGCTTTTTGTGAAAATGATCTAAGGCATATTGTTGTTTGGGCCTTTTTGACCTTTTAGCTTACCAAATGATATTTTTATTCCCTCGTTAACCCTATTGAGTTTTTTCCTATTTTCTTTGAATGCCACATATTAAGAGCTACATCTATATTTTTCTTTGTCCTTAATTGAGTATTTAGGATTATATCATGTGAAGAGAATGAGTGTGTTGTTTGTGGTGTGGATAAAGGGAAGACGTGAATGGGAGTGTAAGTTGATGGGGGAAGTTGAATGAGGTCAAAAGAGTTGTTTAAAAAAAAGAAAAAAAAAAGAAAAAAAGAAAAGAAAAAAAATCTGAAAAAAAGAAAAAAAAATAAGTATATGTAGTCGTATATTTTAGCCTTGACTCAAATAAAGTCGGTTTGGCTTGATTGTTGGATTCTCTTATATGGCTTGCGAGTATTGGTTGAAATGGGGTATGGAATAAGTTGTGTTGGGCTCGATCTTGATTGGTATGTGATGAAATTGTGTAGTTCATGTTTTGTAATTCTAAATGCTCAAGTTTTTGTCACTTTATCCATATTTTTCCTACCCTAACCAAAGAGCCTACAGTACAACCAAATGAGAAGTCATTTTTGATTCATGAATTGCATGCACAATAAGTGGTGGAGATAGTAGACGATTTGCAAGCTTATGGTGATTCTTCAACATTGAATTGACTTGAGCGATCATTTCCCAATGTACTTTTGAGAGTGAGAGTATACACATATCCGGTGAGGTTTGTGGATTGAAAGTATTGACCATGATTTTGATGAAGCATTCTTTATGTTTACAAATTTCGGAACTTGGTTATGTTATTTGCCCGATGCCTATTGAGAATGTGTACGATTAACTTTGATAGTTGGGATTGTATTTCCTTGTGTGTTAGTAGGAGTTTGATGCATTGATCGGGACTATCAATGATTTAAGTTTGGGGGTTTGTTCATGTGTGATTTTACACTATATTTATATAGTATCTAGAGCTTATTCATTGCATTATTGGTGTATAACTTGCATTATTATGCTTTTTTTTTCTATTCTTGTTGGAAAGGTATTACACGTGCATGTTTTGTAGATATTTACACATATTTGTAGAGCTTTTGGCTATTGGAGACGCATGGTGAGTACCTTGGAACCCCGAGATGATGAAAGATTGATGCACAAATGAAAAAAATAGAAGAAACGAGTGAAACAAGCAAGAAAAGGAGTGTGTAGAGCTGACACGGGCAGTGACATGGGCATTATGACCGTGTCAGAGGCCGTGTCACCTCAACAGAGAGATTTCGATGCCCAGGGACCTGACATGGGCTGCGACACGGACAGTGACACGGGCAGACTGGCCATGTCTCACGCGCAGGCTGGTTTTTATTTTGTGCCTGTTTTGAAAAGGAGAAGGGTTTTGGACATTATAAAAGGAATATTCACCCAATTTTGAGGGGGAGAACGTGGGAAACAAAGAGAGGAGCCCTAGAACACACAAGAGAAGCAATTGAGAAGCAAAAAGAAGATCAAATACGAAGGGATCAAGAAGATTGAAAGATCGACGAAATTCCTAATTTTTCTTTCTTCTTTCTTTTGATCTTTTATTTATCATGTCGATTTCTAATATGTTTATGTATTTAAATTCGAACATGAGTGGCTAGTTTATTTGATTTTAGGACATGGTAGTAGATTAATATGTTGGGATTTTGGATGATTTATTTATAATTAATTGTTTTTTTACCTTTTGAACCCTATTCAAATATTTTGTTCTTATTTCATGTTTAGCACTTGATCGATGCTTTTACATCTTATTTCCTGATCTATACACAGGTTGGGGATCCAGCCCAATCCCCCGCCCTACCGGGGCGTTGTTTGTCAAAAAAAAAAAAAAAATAGACTACAAAGAACTAACCTAGCAACTACAGAAAACTAACCTAGCAACTACAGACAACTAACCTAACAACTGCAGACAACTAACCTAGCAACTACATAGAACTAACCTAGTTGGAAGGTTAGTTGTCAATGGTCAACGCCGGAAGTCAACGGTCAACGCCGGAGTCAACGGGTCGAAATAATATTTAAATAACTATAATAATAAAAAGAAAAGAGTAAATCTTGGCCACACATGATGTACCAAATCTTGTGGCTAAAAATGAGTCTCACGTCCTCACTTTAAATAAGTGGATGCATTGGAACCAATCCCTAGATCTATATATATTATAAATGTTCATCTTAAATATGTTTCCTATTTATCATTCGTCATCACCAATTGATATAGGACATTAATTAATTTTATCACCTTTTTGACTTTTGGATTGAATGTGAGCTGTAAGTTCTCATTGTTTGGTCTCATATTTTATTACATAGAACATTATTCATGCTCCTTGTTTAGTTATTATATTTCTATTAAAATAATTAGGGACTTTTCAACCTAGATCTATCTTTTTTGTTTTGAATAAAATGCTAATTATCATAAATTAACTGAGAATACATTGATTGTGTTATATTGTGTATCATTATCAACAATTTTTATGATAATTAACTACACAAAATATTTTTTATAATGCAATTTTTTTATGGATCTGGAGTCATACGTTTAGTACAAGAGAATGATGAAATCCCAACAAAATATATTATAATGAAATTTCAACGATAATATTAACGAATATTTTAATGTTACTTCTCCCATTTAAATTTTGCAATGAAAATTCTAACAAAAGGTATCAATTGGTAGATTCATGTCCTGACACATGCCCTCAACCCAAACCATGTAGCATAAGGTATCATTTGCGCAACATAACAAAAATTGTGGGAATATTTTTCATAATTTTAATCATGCTCCTATTTAGAAAATAATATTAAAAGAAGTAAATATACATAATTAATTAATTTACAGCTCTACCAATTCTAATTAATTCAGCTCATAACTTTGTTAAAGTTATAAAACAAACGCGGTATCACAACTAAAGGAAATATGATATTTATCAAATTCATAATTTTACCTTCTGGTTCAATTTTTCTAATCTTGATGATAACTTTTATTCTATCTTTTACGATATATTTTTTCTCTAACATCAAAATATACTTTTATGTCTTTCTAAATGTATGTGGAATTCTAATTATATATTCATAATTAATTTATAATTTTATCAATTATATTATCGAGTCAACTATACTACAACATGAATTTTTTGTTAATAAATTTATTAAAAAAATATATGTTATTTTCGATGATTTTTTTATGTTGAGTTGAGAAAATATATGTTGTTTTTAAATATTTTTTAACTTATTTGGACTGTATTGATGTGTTAAAAAAATATTACAAATGAGGAATACGACAAATTATGAACAATATAAGTTATAAATTGTAATGACATTATGTTATTTTGTTGGTATACTTTTTTTCTACAAACTAAATAGTGCCCCCAATATGAAATTATTGTGGATCCGCCACTGCAAGTAGCTTTTTCAATGAAAGTTCCTTTGTATTTTTATAATCAATGACATTTTATCCAACGCTTGAACATGGTCAGAAAAAAAAAAAAATTTCAATAAAAGTTCACACAACAATAAATAATGGTATTTAGAATCATTACATCCAAAAAAATTCTAATTTAATTTAATTTGATCTCTATGGAATTAGCTAATGAAAATTTTCCAATGGAAGTTATAGCAATGAAATATTAGGTGGATTTTTCAATGCAATACGGATTTTATTTTTATTCTCTTTAAACATTAAAACTTTTATGTAGTAGTTTTTATTATTAATTAATCATGTTTACAATTCTTCTACTAAAAATATATTAAACGCATGAGCTTTTTAGTCCATATTTTTTTTTTCGGAAACCACTCATTATTTTATCTCGAGATTACCTATTAATGTCTAAATTGTGTTACATTTCTTACATATTGAATATTAAATAGTGAAAATAATTATTATTTTACATATAAAATATAATATTTATATATTATATTCGAAGAACTAATAGCAAATTTTAGTTTTAAAAGTTCCAACCTACATAGATAAAAGCAAAATTAACTATTGTCTATCACTTGAAACTTACACCTAGAATTGATAAACACAAAAAAGTAACAAATGTTTAACAAATTAGATGTGGAATTTCGTCACATTTTATATAAATGTGACGAATTAGATGTATAGGTGACGAAAAATAAATTCTTAGATGACGAATGTAGTAATCGTCGCCGTATGTAATGATGTGATGACGATTTTTTATTTTTGTCACCATAAGGCAACATATGGTGACGATTTTTCTTTTATTCACGTTTTGGCAGATTTCTTATAGTGACGTCCTCACTTTAAATAAGTGGATGCATTGGAACCAATCCCTGTATATATATATATATATATATATATATATATATCACGCTCCCATGAGAATGGTTCTCAACGAAAGAAATAAGAATAAATCATAGCCATTAGATTGGATGATCTAATGGCTAAAAAAGTCAAAATTATATCTTCATTATAGGTAATGTGGTAATTTTAAACACACCACACACCCACTCACATGTGGGCCCACCTAACACCTCACCATTCTCTCTCTCGTTTTCTCTCTCACTCACACACACACACACACATACACTCAAACCAGACGCATACACACAACAAACACACACACACACATACTGACTGTAAACACATACACACAGGGGCCTGTAGCTATCGCCAGCGACGACCGGAATCGGACCGACCGCCGTCACAAGCCTCGCACCACCAGCTGCTATCACCGGCGACCACCGGGATCGGCCCGACTGCCGTCACAGTCCTCGCGCCACCAGGGGAAACCAGGGAAATTCAAGCCGCCGGGACACGGACAGAATCGAAACCTTCACTCTCATGCTTCCCTATCTGAGCTCCTCCAATACGTCGTCGGCGGGGTTCCTACGCCGCAGCATCTCGCGCCAGAGATCGTTGATGAAGGCGACAGTGGATGCCTAGCTCGGCGGCGAGGTGGTGGATCCAGTGACGTGTTGTAGTCGGAGGGGAGGGGTGGGAGAAGATCCAGTCGAGGATAGGGCGACGGAGAAGGCAGACATCATTGATCGGAAGCCGGAGGCATGGAGGATGGTTGGGCTTGGGGTCGGGCGAGGGGGATTTTTTTAGGATGAACGAGAAGCATGGGGCGACGGAGGGAGGAGAGTACGAAAACGATCGATTGGAAGTCGGAGGCGGGCAGATCAACGGCGTTATCAACGCCGGGAGGATGGAGGGGTGGGAGTAGAACTGTAGAAGTGGAGGGGGATGGCGGAGGGGGTGATTTAGGGCAGGATGTTTATTTAAAAATTAGACAACTCTCAGGGAGTTATTTGCAATTTCAAAATTTTTTATTATATTACAATTAAGTTGTTGTGTCAAATCTATAATTTATAAAAGTGTAATAAATGAACATTAACGAAAGAGTGAATTGCACAATATTGATATACAGATTCAACATTATTGTTATACAGATTGCACATTAATATCTGCAAATATGCACATTCGTGTATATTCGCGCACTGATCCCGTGTGAAAAAAAAAACTTATTATATTTTAAATTATTTTATTGATAAAATATTTAAGTTATAAAAAATATTATATATATTTTATACATATATTATATACTTTCAACAAAAAATATAATATTATAATACTAAATATAATTTTCATGATATCGTACCAAAATTTCAGTATTGAACATTATTAAGTTGCACATTATACAACAATACATTGCACTTTATAACACAAAACACTGCACGTACCAAAATTATAGTAATTCTGTTAATCAATCGAATAATATTAGTTGGTTCAATGTCGGATTTTTTTTTTTTTAAATAAACAAAATAACCAAACATGCCGAACTATATGAAAAATATTATTGGTTATTTTGGTTAATTCAATTACCCGATTCAAATAAAGTAATTAATTCAGTTCATATTCAAAATGGTTTGGCACACATGTTCGGTAAAACGATTAAAAATGTGCACAATAGTGTTGAACGAATTGCACATTAATGATTGTTAGGTTGCACAATAGCGATTGGAACTGACCGAACTAAAATTTTTCGTCCGAATTTTGAATTGAAATGCCAGTTGTTATTTTTAATCTGAAAAAAAATATTATTTTTACTTGCACATCAATGTTAAGTAAATTGCACTTTAATGTTAATTAGATTTCACGTTAATATGAAAATTGCACATTAATATTCTTATCTAACATCTTTATTTATTTTGATCGAAAAAATAATATTTAAAAAATATAAAAAAATATTTTTTATATAGTTTTCCCGTATTGATACATTCAAAAATATAGATGCAAAAATAGTATTATTTTCCATTAAAAAAATATAAATAGAAATAATAATAATAATAATAATAAATTTGGTAATATTTTGTTCATATAATTCGGAATGTTCAGTTATTTTATTTATTTAAAAATACTAAATTCGACATTTAATCAACTAATATTATTCGATTAGCAAAATTACTGAATTTTTAGTACGTGCATCGTGTCGTTTTAGTACGTGCGTCGTGTCTTTTATACGAAACGGTGCAACATGTTGTGTTATAAAGTGCATCGTATTGTTATATAAAGTGCAACGTATTGATATATAAAATGCAAAACTGGAATTTTTGTAGGTTAGCATGCTTGTGTGTGTGTGTGTGTGTTTTTTTTTTTTTTTATTATTTTATTTTTTGCGTTTCATAAAAATTACTTTGAATTAAATTTTCAGGCTAGCGGCATGGAGGGGGCTTATAACGTGCTATCCAATGTTGAGCATCTATATCATACAGCCCATCCGGAGATGCAGGCGGCAATCCAATATGCCAAGAGCCTTCTCTACACATCTCTGACTGTCGGAGGCGGAGAGATCGGTCAAGGGACGTCGTCAAGCCAAGTTTTATCACAAGAGAGCTACGTCCAACCCCAGAGGACGCAGTCACACCGAGCGAGGCATCAACCTCCTCCCCATATTCGTGGAGGTAGAAGACGACGTCACCGAAAGACATTGAAACTTAATTCCCTAATTTGAATTTGCAAATTTATTACAAATTTATGTAGCTTGAGGAGTCAGCTACCCAGATCAGCACTTACATTTTCAGCAGTACAGGTGGGGGCCCAAACTGGGTATTACATTGACTATAATATCTGATATCATGTCCGAGGTATGTATATTTACAGTATCCGCTCAGGATGGTGGCCCAGTGTGCCCGTCCTAAGTTCTGGTGGTGGCCTAGTGTTTGTCCCATTTTTGTTGCTATTTTTGTTTATGTTTTGCATGTATTTTCTCCCGTTTTAGGTCATTTCTTAGGTGTCGCCGGTCCGTCTAGTCGTTTCTAGTGTTTTAGTGTTATTCAGTCGTGTTGCGTGTTTTCTTTGTCTTTTCTCCTATTTTTCTCTTATTTTTCGTGTTTGTCCGGTTTTGGTGGTTTCAGGTTGTTCCAGTTATCAGGTGTTTCATCCCAGTTCACGTGTCCAAACACGCAGAGGTCGACTTTCCAGCTCGGGCCGCACCGGAGCCATGCTATCCGAGCACGCGAGCTGAGAAAAAGCCATCTTTCGGACCGATAGGACCTTACCGCCGCTAAGGCCCGTTTTTTTAACTGTTTCATTTTTTTCGGAGTTTTGAATTGGGGAGGCTTAAGGGTTGAGGCTAGGGCAGTTTCTATTCATTCCCAGACATTGTATTTTCGTTTTTTCACCTCCAGAACACATTCCTCACTTGGTTTTGCTTAGATTTCAATCTTGGATAGTAAAAGCTCCAAGATTAGACTTTGGATTTGGATTGTTCGTTGATTTTCGACATTGGATTAATTATTAATCGCAAGCTTTCTTTTTTCGTTTTATCTATGTTTATGATGTCTTGGATTGATGTGTATGTTGATGTTGAATTGATGATGAGTAGCTAAATTCGTTAACTAGGGTTAGGGGATAATTGTTCCGGTTCAATTTCGTTCGTATGACTGTTAATTACTCAATCTATTCGAGTTGTGTTAATCCTAGGGTTGAATGACTGATCACCATTTTAATCCACTAAATCAATTCTTAGAACCGAAAGGGGATGATTTGATCGATTTAGGCTCGTTTAGAATAGACTTGTTCGGTAACGTATTGTCTATATGTTGATTGACTTGATAATTGTTCGTTTATGTTCATTCTCTTGTTACGTGAGTTATTGAGAACGAATCTCTAGATGAATTGGTTTTTCGAGTCCTTTAGCCGAGTAGTTGATTGTCTGTTAAATGTATTGAGAACCGAAAACGATTGTCCCCGAGACCCTAGTCCCTTTGCAATTATTTGAATCTTGTTTGAAGCAGTGAGTTCGAAATTGTCTTGCTTGAGAATCATTCGTAGTTAATCTCGTAATTGATAATCAAAACCTCTCAATTGAATTCTAGTGTTTAGGATTTAATTTCTCTTTTTGTGATTGAATATACATACAAGATAATCCGGCCAGCCTTCCTTGAGACACGACCCGGTGTTCGAATCTTTCGATTCTACTGCGTTGAGACACAAACATCTTTGCTTCTCTCTCAAACATACCCGACCCTCAACCTTCCACAAAACCCGACGAGGGCATCCGGCGATGCCCTCCGACCACCGACGACCATGCAATTCCGGCCATCTCATCACCCACGGCCGCCCGTTCTCCATTTGCTAAACCCGTCACCACAAAACCCTAGCCCCTGAATCACCACCATCCCCGACCGTTCACTCCCGGCCGCTCACTCACCAACGGCAGCGACCTCCGACCACGTGCTATTTCGGCGTCACCAATCATCACCTCCGGCAACTCCTTCCTTTCCAGTCAGAGCTCACCTCATTCGAACCCTAGCTCATGAAGAAATTGCTCGTGTCCGGCCCGAACTCGCACCAAAAGGTACCGATAGCTTACTCTACTTGAAGTGAGTTGATTGTTGTAGTGTGAGGAGACCTACTCCGAGCTCGTACCGTCTCGAATTGTTCACAAGCTCTTTACTTCAAGTTCCATACGCCAAGTGTTCGACAAAATACCCGACCTAGACATCATGGTCAAAGGCGGAGTTAACGCGAAGAAGAAGGCCACCGCATCTGCAAAGGGCAAAGCGGCAGCCTCCACAAGCGCCAACCCCGACCCGACAGCCCCGACCCAATCCTTAGCGGCCCAGTATCGCATTCCCTTTGAGGTCGTGTCAATGGACGAGGTCAACGCATACCAAAGGCTTAACTCCCGGCCTGTTCTCGTACCACACCAAATAGACTGGGAATACTTCCATGACGAGCTCGAGATCGGCGACGATATCCACCGCTACATCCAGTTGCTCGACCTCGAGGAATTCGAGGATATGGAGCTGTATGCTTACCGATACTTGACTTTGGAGTTCTTTAGCACTGTCGCTAAACACGAAAATGGGAAGTACCTCACGGCTCGACTCAAGGGCAAGGAATACAAAATCACCGACAAAGTGTTGTGCGATATCTACAAGTTCGACTCCTCAATCACGTCATGCCACAGCCCCATGGGATTCAAGGTTGATTCGCATTGGGCGGTCATCTCCCCTTGCGAAACGTACAAGAAATCGGGGCCGTCTTCGGGTCTAATCAGCGACTTAGCTTATGTGGTGATCCACAAGTACATATCCCAGATGATCTTGGGCAAAAAGGAGTCGAACAGGGTGAGCGAGCAGCATATGTTCATCTTGTGGTCGATTTCTCATAACAAGCCGGTGACCATGTTGCAGTACCTGAAGGACACGCTTTTCGACATACACAACAATACGAGGCGTTGTCCGACCTTGGGCCATGTGGTGGCCAAGTTAGCAGAGTACTTTGGGGTTGAGATTGACGAGTCAAAAATCTATGCCAAACCGATTTCCAAGAAAGACCTCTGACACGCCGGCTTCCTTAAAAACTCCACCACCCCGAATCCCGTCATCAAGCGGACCGCATACAAGGCCTATTGCGAGGAAATGGGTATACCGCTTCTGGACGACGAGTCCGAACCGGCAGCCAGTACATCGGCCGGTCCAGCTGGTGAGAACCCTCATGATGAAGACGAGAACGAGCTCGACGCCGCCAACCATCCCACCCACGAGACCTTTCAGCCTCCTCCTTTGATAGACGCGCACACGGGTGCGTCTTCCCAGTCAGCTGCTCCGGTTTAGTTCTCCGAGTATGAGGCTCGAAATGAGGCCTGTTGGACGTCGTTCGTGGAGTCTAACAATGCACGTTGGACGTCGTTCGTGGAGTCCAACGATGCACATTGGACGGAGCAGACCAGGAGATGGAATGAGTTTGTTCAGGGCAATGAGGTGCACTGGACAACCCACGACGGCCGATGGGACACCTGGGCGGACCAGCAGTACCAACAGTGGAGCATTTGGAACACCCGGTTCAGCCAGTGGAATGCCCAGCGGAGTGCGGGTAGTAGCCATCCCCCACCACCACCATCACCGGGCGCACAGTGACTTGTCACTGTGCTTTGTACGTTTTCTCTTTCTCTTTCTCTTTTATTTTTGTATGGTTTATTTTATTCTTGAGTCGGTTAATTGTGTGGTCTAACTTTTCTGTACTTGGGGTTGACAATGGGGACATTGTCTAATCTTAAGTGTGGGGGAGTTTTACGTGTTAACGTGGCTATGTGGTGGCCCAGGTCTAGTTTTTATTTTTAGGATTGCTTTTGCTTTTTCTTTCTATTGCTTTGTGGACCGGTATGCTTTGTAGGATTATTTGTTTGTGTTTTTCTGAGTTTGGACTTTGGTGTATTGTAACAATAGTTGATGATTGGTTGATTTGGTTAAGCAGTTGTGATGATGAGAATGAGTGGCATATCTTGATGAATTGGCTTGGTTGTTCTGTTGACAGTTATTTTACCCTGTGAGGTTTGAGCCACATTCATTTCTTTTCTCGTGAGATATTGGTCAGAATCGTGGTCAATTAGAATTTTCCTTGAGTCTGCTTAGAAATAAAATAATTGGATTTGTGAACGTGAAAATGATTGAGACATTCTTTGTGTTTCCTTTCCCTTTTCTTTTTCTGAAAATAATTTCGCTAGTCACCCCTTTTGAGCCTTACTGATTTTCTTTCTTTTACCTCGTGACGATGATATTGTGGAGTTATGTGTGTATAGATTGGGAGGTGATTCTTGTTTGTAAAGGTTCTCTCACCAAAAAAAAAGGAGAAACCGAATGGATTACATAAGATATCCAAAGGTTCTCTCACAAAAGAAAAAAATAAAAAATTGAAAATGGTGAATAAGTGGGTAGTAGGTTGATTTTGGAGTAGTGGGAGGAACCGGTTGGTGTCAGCAACCGGAGGAGTTCATGATTACTGTTATCTGATTGAGTTGAGTTGATTTTTATTTAGCCAGTTAGTCTATATTTATCCTACCCGGTCCAAAGAGCCTACGTTACAACCCTTAAAGTCCTCTTGATTCATTGTTTCACGAATTCTATTATTTTAGAGTAGGAGTTAGATGATAGACAAATTTATGATTGATTCGACTGACGACCAATTTGAGTGTACCCAGTTGATATCTGAGAAAGAAATTGAGTGAGGCATATATGATACACTTCTATACTCGAGAGTTTATGTCATTCAAAATAGCCAAGTTAATAGTTGAGGTGTGCCCTTGTGATCATTTGAATTCTTCTTGACTTGATTGATTGGTTTGAGATTAGTCTTGCTTGAACCGTTGTCCTTGCTCATTGTTTCTTTTCCTTTCTTTTTGTTCGGGACGAACAAAGGTCTTAGTGTGGGGGAGTTGTTTATTCCATTTTTGTTGCTATTTTTGTTTATGTTTTGCGTGTATTTTCCCCCGTTTTAGGTCATTTCTTAGGTGTCGCCGGTCCGTCTACTCGTTTCTAGTGTTTTAGTGTTATTCAATCATGTTGCGTGTTTTCTTTGTCTTTTCTCCTATTTTTCTCTTGCTTTTCGTGTTTGTCCGGTTTTGGTGGTTTCAGATTGTTCCAGTTATCAAGTGTTTCATCCCAGTTCATGTGTCCAAACACGCAGAGGTCGAGTTTCCAGCTTGGGCCGCACCCGAGCCATGCTAGCCGAGCACGCGAGCCGAGAAAAAGCCATCTTTCGGACCGACAGGACCTTAGCGCCGCTAAGGTCCCTTAGCACCGCTAAGGCACCCAGGATAGCGGCGCTAGCAGCTTCAGAGCCGAACGGTTAAGATGCCTTACCAGTGCTAAGGCACCTTAGCGCCGCTAAGGCCCGTTTTTTTAACTGTTTTATTTTTTTCGGAATTTTAAATTGAGGAGGCTTAAGGGTCGAGGCTAGGGCAGTTTCTATTCATTCCCAGACATTGTATTTTCGTTTTTTCACCTCCAGAACACATTCTTCACTTGGTTTTGCTTAGATTTCAATCTTGGATAGTGAAAACTTCAAGATTAGACTTTGGATTTGGATTGTTCGTTGATTTTTGACATTGGATTCACTATTAATCGTAAGCTTTCTTTTTATTTATCTATGTTTATGATGGCTTGGATTGATGTGTATGTTGATGTTGAATTGATGAGGAGTAGCTAAATTCGTTAACTAGGGTTAGGGGATAATTGTTCCAGTTCAATTTCGTTTGTATGAATGTTGATTACTCAATCTATTCGAGTTGTGTTAATCCTAGGGTTGAATGACTGATCACCATTTTAATTCACTAAATCAATTCTTAGAACCGAAAGGGGAGGAATTGATCGACTTAGGCTCGTTTAGAATAGACTTGTTCGGTAACGTATTGTCTATATGTTGATTGACTTGATAATTGTTCTTTTATGTTCATTCTCTTGTTACGTGAGTTATTGAGAATGAATCTCTAGATGAATTTGTTTTTCGAGTCCTTTAGCCGAGTAGTTGATTGCCCGTTAAATGTATTGAGAACTGGAAACGATTGTCTCCGACACCCTAGTCCCTTTGCAATTATTTGAATCTTGTTTGAAGCTGTGAGTTCGAAATTGTCTTGCTTGAGAATCGTTCGTAGTTAATCTCGTAATTGATAATCAAAACCTCTCAATTGAATTAGAGTGTTAGGATTTAATTTCTCTTTTTGTGATTGAATATACGTACAAGATAATCCGGCCAGCCTTCCTTGAGACATAACCCGGTGTTCGAATCTTTCGATTCTACTCCGATAAAAATTATTACAACACCCGTGTGCCTTAATATTCCACTAGAGCGTGCACATGGTTACCAATCCAGTTTTCCAGGAGATTCAGTACAGTTTCAGTTTCAGTTTCAGTTATATATACTGACGATCATGATATTGCTATTGTTGTTGCTGTTTTCTTTAGTATGGGTTTCTGTGGAGCACCGTTGAGTTACTTTGTGCTCACGCCCCACTACTTTATCTTTTTCAGATAACAGGGTCGACAAGGAGGCGTGAGATCAGATGTGGTGATCGTGGTCATGGACTTGGCTCATTTTGCCATTTTTGTGGGATATTTACATACTTCAATCTGTATATTTTATTACGCCACGAGCATTTACTTTCGTTTATTTTGTTTTAGTTTTTAGTTTTCGAACTTGCATGCCAGCATGTACAGATTCTTAGACTTTACCCAGTCCCCTAGCGTGACTTGGGGCCCAGTATATCATGCAGGTTTGATCAAAGATTTATACTCTGTTTTCTTTATGTCTAAACCAGTAGTTAGACCAAGTTAAAGGAAAATAGATTTTTCAAAATAGATAGGTTTTTTAGTAGCATCCCGAGTTAAATTGAAACGATTTCGAAATATTTATAAGTGGTTTCGAAATAAAGCTTTGAGAAAAATTTACTCTGATATTAGTAAGATAGCGGGGTGTTACAGTTGGTATCAGAGCATGATTTTGTGTATCTGAATACTTCAGTGAGTCAGAAAGTTTTCAGAAAATCCGACCACAGCACGCTCATGCCTCGCCGACTACCAGGTAAGTGCTGATGAAAATTTTATTTATAAGCAAATTTTTTTAGTCTATGCTCAACGAGATATCAGAAATTATCCTTATAAGCCAGTCTAGATGCTCATATTAGTATAAGTTTTCCTTAGGGGCATAGGATCTATCGTCCGACAAAAATTCAGAACTTTAGAAAAGGGGCTAAATTCAGAACTCTAGATAGAACTCTAGATTAATCAATTTGACTATTTGCGACTAGTCAAGAGATTTGTAAGGTATTAATTAGCGAAAGTCTTATCAAGCATGCTTCTCAAACCCTTTTCTATTAAAATTATCCATTTTTCCACCCAGATGGTACATTCCAGAGAGAAATTCCTTGACCTAGATCAGGGAAGAGACTCGAATATTCTAAGTTATGTCACTAGACTAAGTTAAAGCTAAATTTTAACTCTAGAGGTTGTTTCATTTCTTAAACCAATATCAGTAATGGTTTCCAGTGTATAAGAGTCACTATGTCAGGATACCATGGCAGCTTGAAATAAGAGTCACTAGGCCGGTTATATCATGATGGCTTGAAATAAGAGTCATTATTTCGGGTTACCATGGAGGCTTGAAATAAGAGCTACTTAGCCGGGTATACCATAGAGGCTTGAAGCTAGACCAGAGGATTATAGTTTCAGAAATAAACAACCTTTAGAGTCAGTAAGTCGGGTATCTTACCAGTTAGATACTCTGAACAATAGTTGGCATAGTTCGAGATCAGTTATTTTGTATAGTACTTACGGGACCAGTTGATACTGGAATAGCCCTACATAGTACCTAGTCAGAATCCAACGTTCGTGAGTTAAAGGTCGGCGTATAATAGTTACTAGCCGGGCAAAATATGGAGATCAGAAATAAAGGTCATTAGTTCAAATTTATCTGGAAACTTGAAGTCGGACCTTATCAGACAACAATAAGATAGTAAGTATCACATTCCAGACATAGAGATGACCAGTTAAATGTCTCGGGAGAACTTCTAGAGGCAAAGTAAGAGCCATCTGGACATGTGAAAGTTAAGGATGGTGTGTCTCATAAGACATGGTGTGTCTCATAAGACAAAGACTCATAAGTTTTCTCACGAGTAAAACTAAGGCCGATTCTCGAGCTTAGAAATTGGAGAAGTTGTGGGAAAGATTATTTCGCGATAGACTTTCTTGAGGATTAGTTTAGCCTTAGGAAAGATGGAAGGTGAGTACTATCAGATTCAGCGCGTCGCCATATGGCACGCTTTCTTTTTGTTCATGATGGAGAAAACTTTTCAATAGTAGCAGATGGCATCGTGGGGACAACCGAAGTCTTGCATACGAGAATGCACGCCATTTGAGGGAAAGAACGAAAGAAGTAAGCCATATCTAAGTCATAGTACGCTGGGAGATATGAAGAGTTAGCATCGGCAAGGTTACTAGCAAGAGATATAGATATGACCAAATATGTGACTACAAACTACACCGACGTTGCAGGTGCAATGTTTGCTGGTGCCGCATGCAGGCGTGCCACGCCATCGGCTAGGTAATCACGACGGGTAGTTACTAAGATTGCTAGTGTCCTCATTTGTACATGTGCGTTATTCCGAAGTCTTTCGTGCGTACCACAGTGACTTGGGTCTCACAACCGAAGTCTATACTAAAGATTGACAGTTAACCAGGAGGAGATAACTAATATGCTTAGGAATTGTGTCTTGAGTAGCGAGTATGATCAAAGGAGCACCTTTGGCTGGCAAGGTGTTATTATTATAGCCAGTATTAATCAACAATTCACTTAGTTGTTGTGTATTGGCGATGCTTGAAGTTAGAAGCAGAGTATTGAGTGGAGATTAGAGCTAGTTATTTAGATGTCGCGAGTTCTGAGTATAATTTTGTATTTTCCAGTTCTAGTATTTCCGAGGACGGAGATAATTTTTAGGAGGATAGATTGTAACGTCTCGTCTTTTATTAATAAATGAAAGATATTTATTTTTCCTCTTATTAATAATGCTCGATGTTAGTTCCGAGCCTAAGTTATTCAGTTCCAAGTTCAGTCTTAAGTCGATAATATACTCGGTTTAATTTTATTTAGTAACCGAGCTAGATCTAGTAATTAATTCTGTAATATCCCGTTCTTTTATTAATAAAAGTAATATTTTGGTTCCGAGTTTGAACTATTTTTCCTTTTTTTAGTATCGCTCGTTTTTAGTTTTCGAGCCAGTTATAAAGTCATTCAGTTATAAGTTCGACTTTTAGTTGAAAACCTATTCGATTTAATTGTTTTAGTATCGAGTCAATTTCGATAATTAATTTCGATCTGTTTATTTTTATAAATGGACATTATAAGCTGGGATTAATTATATCAAGTCGACGAATTAATCGAAATCGAGAATATTTCGAGAAATCGTTGACATTCATCATATTTTCATGCATTATGAGTGATATATTGTGATATTTGGCCATGGTTATCGTGTGATTGTGCACCATTTTGTTTTATTTATTAATATATGATAGACGTGTTTTTGTCGTTGTGTTTGCAGGAAATATGACCGGAAATGCGTTGGAAATGGAATCGGGACGAAAACCGGCGATAACGGGTGCAGAAGAGGCCACACGACTCGTGTGGGTTGAGAAAATAAGAGACGCAACTACGGCTTTTTCACACAGGCCGTGTGGGTTGAGACACGACTCGTGTGACCTCACATGACTCATGTGACCCGGTCGTGTGACTGCTCGTCGGGGTCTGAAAGTTTGCCGAAAATTGGAGAAAAGTCACATGACTCGTGTGGCATGTGACACGACTCGTGTGACACGCAGACCAGATCAGCGGGGAATAAGATTCTTGTGCGATTTCTTACCTTTTTCGACCCAGAATTGCTCTAGAGTATAAAACAGACCTGAGGAACTCGTTTTTGGGACCTTTGACACCATTGGAGGCCTAGAGAAAGCAAGAAACACACGAGGGATTCGAGGAAGTCAAGATTGAAGATTGAGGAACTAACGGCGACAATAGTTCTTCTTTCTTTTCTCTTTTTCTTCTTCATTGAACTCATGGATTTATTTATTTTGAGTTTTGAGAATATGTTTAGTAGCTAAACCTTTTAGGGATTCTAGTATTTGTGAGTACTCGGATTATTTTATGAAGTGATTTTATTTATTCATTCCGGTTTATCATTCGTTTATCAATTTCTTGTGCTTTTATTAATTGTGTGAATATAGGGACCGTATTTATGCATATTTGTGATTGACTTGAGACCGAGAGGAGATAGTTGATTGCTAGAATTGAGAAATTCATAACGTAAGAGACTAAACAGACCGAGAGGTTGATAGAATCTTGTGAGGGAACTAGAATCTTAGGAGCTCATGGTAGTTGATTGTTCATCTTGAGACCGAGAGGAGATAGATAATAGTTAATATCTACGATTTAACTTGTTCGAGAGAAAGGTGTAAATTACTTTAGTGATTATCCCTACGAATGGTAGAGTTAAATAAGGTTTGAATGAATAAGAAATCTTTGCTAGAATAATTCCGAGGAAAGCATAGCCTAGAATCTATTTTCTCATTCTTGATTTATCTCAGAACAAGCCTTCATTAGTGTTAGAATTTATTTTTGCAATCGTTCATTAGTTTAGAATAAAATCACCATTCAAATTTGCATTAGACTAAATAATATTTAATCGTTTACATTTTGATACTTAATTATTTTAACAACAATCTCTGTGGAATACGACCTTGCTCGCCACTCACTATAGCTATTCCGTACACTTGCGGGTAGTAAAAATTATTTTGCGAACAAGTTTTTGGCGCCGTTGCCGGGGATTGTTTTGTTAAAATTAATTCATATTAGAAGAAGACGGGTAGATATTACTTTAGTTATTTTTATTTTTGTTTTATACTTTGGTTCCTAACTGCATCCTTTTTGGTTTGTTTGTTTTGACATGTACTTGCATGATCACGAGGTCTAGTGGGAGTTCACCCGCAAAATTTAACCCCGAGATTGAAGCTAGTTGCCGAAGGAACAACACAAACCGGAGACTACAACAACGACTGAGCGGCGTAATGGAGGAACAAGGTGAAGAGTGGTACAGACAGCTCTAAGAGCAATTGGCGGAGCTACAATGCCAGCTAGCCGAGAAGCAGGCTCAACAGGAGACAGGACCATCGGTCCGGAGCATCTTCCAACCTCAAGCGGACCAAGTATATGGAGGAGGTCACAGACCGAGAATTGCTGCTAATACTTTTGAATTGAGCCCGTCCTTGATTCGTATGGTTCAGCAAGAGCAGTTTGGGGGAGGTGCTATCGAGGACCCGAATGCGCACCTGGCGCAATTTCTGGAGATATGCAGTACTGTGAAGTACAATGGAGTCCTGGAGGATGCTATTCGCCTCCGCCTTTTCTCTTTCTCTCTTAGAGATAAGGCGAAGGTGTGGTACAATTCTCTTGAAGCCGGGACAGTGACATCATGGGAGGAAATGCGTCAGAAATTTCTCTTGAAGTTCTTTCCACCGAGTAAGATGTTGAGACTTCAGACGGAGATCACTCAATTCAAGCAACAAGATAGCGAGCCTTTATATGAGGCTTGGGAGCGCTACACGCAACTCCTTTGGACGTGCCCACGGCATGGTTTTTTGGAGGAGCACCAGATTTGCTACTTCTACAATGGATTGACTGGCCCGATGAAGGCCATGGTGGATGCCTCAACTGGAGGTGCTCTCTTGGGAAGACGACCAAATGACGCAAAGAGGATTCTTGAGGAGATGCACTAGTAGAAAAAATACTTTTCACATCGGCAGTTTACATCGGTTTTGTCAAAACCAATGTAAAAAACACTTTTCACATCAGATGTTGACATCGGTTTTGCCGAAACCGATGTCAACAATAAAGAAGGTGACATTTTCGTAAATAAAATTTCATTTTGGAACATCGGTTCTTAAACAACCGATGTAAACGATAGGCTGGGCGACACTTATGACATCGATTTTATGTGGCACCGATGTAAAAAAAATTAATTTCAAGCATCGGTTAAAGGAACCGATGTGAATACGGTCCAAAACAAAAATTAATTTCAAGCATCAGTTAAATAAACCGATGTGAATGTGGCCCAAAAAATGACGGGCTAAATTAATGTGCATCAGTTTAGAAAAACCGATGTGAATGTGGCCCAAACCGATGTGAATACGGGCTAAATTTGACGCGCGAAACTGGCAAACATAAATCTTAAGCCCAAGCCCGTCCATCTTCTGAAAATCGATTGTATCTCAAAACCCTCCACCAATTTCACAGTTCGTCGCTCTCAAAACCCTCCACCGTCGCCCCTTCACAGTTCGTCGCTTCTCACCAACATCAACGACGCGACTGAGACTAGCGCCGGCAGCCGCAGACCTGAATATTATCGGGAAACAGAGAGCAGAAGCTCTTTCACGGTTCGTCACTTTTCTATTGTTTTAATGCTCGGAAGTAGTGCTCTTATTGTTTTAGTGACATCAACTGTTACTCTGTGCCTTTTCTATTAGAGTCATCTAAATGTTATTAACCAATACCCCTCAATGTTGTTCTGGGAAGACAAGATGCATTGTATTGTTTTTGATTTATTTACAGTGGTACCGATACATATGAGTCTGTGGTCTCAAGATTCCATTGTAGGTTCTTCAAAGCATTAGCTGCAACTTGGGGAAAACCATACAGTAATTATTTGGCTTCTACAAGGACCAGTTAATAAAAAACATAAAACTGTGTGTTTCTATTCCAAAATATGTCAAGATATTATATTGGATTGAATGATTGATCAGATTTATTGATGATATAACTTAATGAAGGTTTTATGAAATGAAGCCAGTGAAATGAAAGTAGCATTGCCTTGAAGCAGGAGTTATACACTGAGAAACTTAAAAGTTTTTCAGTTGTAAAATTGTGTTTCTGTAGATAAAAAAACATACCTAACTGCTTTCAATCCAATTCCTAACAGGTTCGCTTCCTTACAAAAATCTACCACCCTAACATTGATAAGGTATGCTATCCCTAGTTTTGTCACTATTAATTACTCAGAAATAATAAAAGTTAAAACAATCACGAGGTTGTATGTCTTGTGTTTGGTGCCATTGATAAGGTTGATAGACTTACAGTTGGTTTCTTTTTTAGTAAGAAAGAAAGAAAATGAAAAGGAAAAGAGAATCAATTATGTTGAGCATAAGTCTTTGTTTGTGTTGGTTTTGCTGAGCCTGACTGAGATGTTTTTATATGCTGAATTGTGTTCATTTTCAGAGTATTAATATCAGTTTAGAGGCCTTATTAGTGTTAGGTGAGAGTTAGAAAAATTTATGTGCTTTATTTGCCTTTAAATTAAGAACATATTATCTTGGGAAATAATCCGAGCTAAGGGGTATTTCGGGTAATTTAATTTGTAGCTGTAGCAATTCATGGTAAAAAATTGATACTTTTTGTTATCTGGAATATTGTTATGTAGTTATGGATCGTAAATGGATATATGCTCCTCGGACAAGTTTAGAGTATGAAAATGGAGTAAATGAGTTCTTGGAGTTCGCTAGCACGCATGATCCTGACAATAACGGAAAGTTCTTATGTCCGTGCGTGAATTGCCTGAATGAGAGAAGATTAAGTGCTGATCAAATTCGAGAGCATGTGGTTTGCGATGGTTTCAATAAGGGTTATACAAAATGGATATGGCATGGTGAATTTGAAATGCCGAGTGGGCAAAAAAATGAAGAAGTCGATGCGGATATGTATGATCGAGTGGAAGAGATGATTAATGATATTGGAGCTGAAGCCTTTGAGCAAGTATACACAAGCGGAGTGTGTGAGACCTTGTCGACGAATGCAGAAAAGCCTTTGTACAAAGACTGTAAGAACTTTTCACGTTTGTCTGCTGTGTTAAAACTAATCACATTGAAGACCGCAAATGGGTGGAGCGATAAGAGTTTTACGGAGTTGCTTGGCTTGTTAAAAAGTATGCTTCCTGAAGACAATGAACTGCCAAACTCTAACTATAAGGCGAAGAAAATTTTGTGCCCATTGGGTTTGGGGTATAAGAAAATTCACGCATGCCCTAATGACTGTATTTCGTATAGAAATGAGTACAAAAGTTTTTCTGAGTGTCCAATGTGCGGGGTTTTGCGTTACAAAAAGGAAGTTAACACAACGTCCAATGCTCGTAAGCTTACAAATAGGCCACCAGCTTACAAATAAGCTTACAAATAATTCCACGATTCAAACGTCTTTTTTCTAGTGCAAATGAGGCAAAGAATTTGAGATGGCATGCTGATGAGTGGATAGACGATGGTATGCTCCGACACCCTGGTGATTCCCCTCAATGGAAGAAAATAGACCACTTGTTTCCTTCCTGGAAATGAGCCAAGAAACATCAGGCGGTCTTTGTACGGACGGGATGAATCCATACGGTAGCCTAAGCAGCAAGCACAATGCATGGCCAGTTTTATTGGTTGTTTATAATCTTTCTCCCTTATTGTATATGAAGCGCAAGTACATCATGTTGTCTATGATGATCTCGGGGCCGAAATAGCCGGGAAATGACATAGACGTTTATCTGCAACCATTGATTGAAGATTTGAAGATGTTATGAGGGGAAGGCGTTGATGTATTTGATGCATACAAACAAGAATCATTTAAGATGCGTGCTATGATTTTTTGCACGATAAATGATTTTCCTGCTTGGAAATTTGTCCGGTTATAGTGTTAAAGGGCATAAAGCATGCCCAATATGTGAAGACGGCACTTGCTTCCATCATCTCGAACATGGGAGGAAGACGGTGTACCTTGGTAGTCGAAAGTTTTTGAAGCCGGACCACCTACATCGTCGATTGAGAAAAGCATTTAATGGCCGTACCAAGTATGAAAGTGCTCCAGATGCGTTAAATGGCGAACAAGTCTTTGATAGAGTTAAAAATCTCAATGTTAGGTACGGTAAAACACAAAAGCCAGCCGAGAGAAGCATATGGAAAAAGAGATCTATCTTTTTTGATCTCCCTTATTGGGACAAGCTCGACGTACGTCATTGTATCGATGTGATGCACGTGGAAAAAAATGTGAGCGATAGTCTAATAGGCACACTTCTTAATATACAAGGCAAGACAAAGGATACAGTGAATGCTCGAAAAGATATGATCTCTATGGGAATACGAGGGGAGTTGGCTTCGATGCCTCAAGGTAGGAGAACTTATCTACCTCCAGCATGTCACACACTATCAAAGAAGGAGAAACAAAGTTTTTGTGAGTGCTTACGCGGAGTGAAGGTGCCCCAAGGATATTCCTCCAATGTAAAGCAGTTGGTGTTGATAAAAGAATTAAAGCTGCTTGGGTTGAAGTCTCACGATCATCATACACTAGTCCAACAACTACTTCCCGTGGCTATTAAAGGTATATTGCCAAAAAAAAGTAAGATGCACTATAAGTAGATTGTGTTTCTTCTTCACATCTATTTGTAGCAAGGTCATTGACCCTCGTGTGCTGGATGATTTGGAGAATGATGATGCAATTATCTTGTCTCAACTCGAGATGTACTTTCCCTCTGCTTTTCTTGATGTTATGGTACATCTAATCGTTCATCTAGTGCGAGAGATACGGTTATGCGGCCCTGTGCATTTGCGATGGATGTATCCATTTGAACGATACATGAAAATTTTGAAGGCTTATGTGAAGAACCCGCACCGACCTGAGGCATCCATTGTTGAAAGATATGTTGCGGAAGAGGCTGTAGAATTTTGTAATGAATATTTATCACAATCAAAATCTGTTGGAATCCCTAGTGCTCGCCACAAAATAAAGGGGTCCGGTAAAGGGACTATTGGGGGACAACTTAAGAGTGTTGATCGTGAAGAAATGACACAGGCATATACATATGTTCTCAATAATACTCCTGAAGTGCATCCTTACATAGTTGCACATAAGGCACTAGTGAAGCGACAAAATCCCCGAAAACCTGAAAGGTGGCTTGTGCAAGAGCATAACAGGACATTCTTAACGTGGTTTAAGAATCAGGTTTTAAATGATGCTACTGCTTCAGACACAATCATGTGGTTAGCTGGTGGTCCTAATTTTGATGTTAGATGTTGGCGTGGATATGACATCAATGGGTACTCTTTCTGCACGAAAGAAAGAGATGATAAGAGTACTACGCAAAATAGTAGTGTTTCTGTTGTGGCTGAGTCAATGCATTTCTCTAATTCAAAAGACAACAATCCACTGTTGGCCGCTAGTTCTTATTACGGGGTTATTGATGAGATATGGGAAATTAGTTATATTAAGTTTACCGTGCCCGTTTTTAAATGTAAATGGGTTGATGGTAATAATGGCGTGAGGGTAGACGAGTTGGGAGTCATATTGGTTGATTTCAGGAGAGAAGGTTACAAAAATGAACCATTTGTTATGGCATGTCAAGCAAAACAAGTCTTTTATGTTGCTGATCCGAGTGACCAACATTGGTCGGTGGTACTCCAGGGTAAACGACAACGTCTTGATGATACAGATGAGCCAAGTCTTGATATGTATGAATTTCCTTCATTATCAACAAGGTTGTCCGTAATAAATGAAGAAGATGAAGCAGATGATGTCCATGCCACACGAGACGATCATCATGAAGGCATTTGGAAAAACACACCCATGAATGCATAATATAGTACGTAAGTACATAATATTCATACCTGATATATATTAATATTTGTTCAAAGGATAAAAACCACTAAAATAACCATTTTCATCCACATTATTCATTGTTCATCTTGCTTTGCTAAGATTTCTGTCCCTTTTATATATTTCAATTAATCTATTTTGGTTAGGATAGTTCTAAAATTTTCTGCACAAATGATTAAAAATCTGTTGCACCTTTGTTATTATGTTGTTTAATGAACACTGCTTCTTTTTTAGGAATGGATGATCTTTCTGAAAATAGTGCTCAAGATGGCTTAGACAAGGAAACTCACGCCAAAAAAGGTCGGGGAGCGACATGGATGAAAGACATACAAACATCAGACGGAGAGAAGAAACATGTTACATTCAATCGTTATTTTCAGGCAAACGGGCCAGACCCAAAAACTAAGAGCAAGTTTAATAGCTACATCGCCGTTCTAGGACGAAGCAAAGTCAGCATCTTGATACCGGACTGGAGAAAAGTGACTGATAGGAATAAGGAGCAAATTTGTCAAGCTTTATTGGTATGATTTATCTATTTTATGAAAACACAATAGTTGGTAATTGAATGCTTCAATGATTTATTGTGATAAAGTTGTACAAGTTATGTGAATAAATGTTTAATGACTAAATGTTAATTATTTTTTTGATGAATCTTTATATTTTTCAGGAGCAGTATGATGTGCCAGATAATGAGAAATTGAAAAAGAAAGTGTTTTCACGTGCTGGGGATGCTTGGAGGGGTTTCACAACTAAACTCAGTGATTACATATTTGTAGAGAAGATAGGTTTGCTCCCGTATGACGATGGTTACCCTTTTCTGGATGCGGACACTTGGAAGGCTTTTGTTGCATCCCGTCAAACTCCTGATTTCTTGGTAAGTTAATTACTATCATGAACATATATAATTTCGAGTCTCTCGTACGTTTGGCCATACAATTAAAGTTAAATTGTTTGGGAAAATTTAAAATCAAAAGTGCGTGTAACTATTGTTTCTATTAACTTGTTTGATCTTTATGTAAGAATTGTTTGAGAGAAAAGAAATGATAAGTGGATATTTGAGATGTTGAGCTGTTTTTCTTGATTGTGTTTTTTAATCTATATGTATGTAGAAAATCAGAAAAAAGGCTCAGGAGTCGCAATCATATAATCTAAGTCCGCACATATTATCTCGTGGAGGCTACGATTTTATGATACAGAAGATTATGGATGAGAAATATAGGACAAGAAAAGAGGCCTCCACTGATCCGTCCGAAATTATTCCACCCCCGTCTCCTCCTTCTCGTCATGAATTATGGAAGAGAGCTCGTATAACAAAGAAAGGAGATTATGTTTCAAAGGAAGCCAAAATTGTTGCTGACAAAATCGTAAGTGATGGTTTTTTATATTTGAAGTTCTTCGTACATTCATGAATGGATAAAAACTCTGTAAATTCTTCTAACCTTTTATGCAGGATTCTTTAGAAAAAAATGCACTTAGAGCAGTTTCAAACCTGTTGGGAGAAACGATATACTCGCAACAGCGTTAGGAAAGCCGGAGCATCCTGGACGTGTGAGGGGAGTGTGGAAAGGTGTTGGGATCAAGGACTTCTTTGGGCCGTCGAGCTATTCAGGTGTAGGGAAAGATATGGTCTCGCGAGATGAGATGGAAACTATCATCAGTCGCAGGATTGACCAAATGAAAGACAAAATGAAAAATGAAATAATGATGATGATCGGCAAAAGCTCTTCGATTGCCCCCAGTCCTAATTCTCCGAGGATCCAAAGCACTACAGAGAGTTGTGCTCCAAATGTGTTCTCATTGGATGAACATAACGAGGATAAAGAATGTGAGTTGTATGTGGAGAACCCACAAAGAATTTTGGTTGCATACGGACGCATCCATAATCTTGGGCCGACCATTCACAACAAGAAGATGAATGAGGATGAAGTTAGGGTTGTCGTGTCACGTGTAATCGTTGGAGATGCGCCCGTGCCATGCCCGACAGAGGAGGTCACTACCGTAGAAGAAGCGCCAAATAACTTCATTACTTGGCCTCGTAGGTTGGTTAAAGGTGCAAATGCTAAGGTAATTAAAATAACTTATAATAGTATCTTTCATTACTCTATAGTCTTGAATGGTTTTTCAGTTCCTACGAGTTATCTAGAATAAAATAAATCATTTTATGAGTAATCTTATGAATTTACATTCTCTTGGCAATTTTATATGAATAAATTTCTCATTCGTAGGATAAATTTCAGTCGAAGCCAGTGACACCAAAACCGATTATCGAACCTGAAACAGATGTCGTGACAACTTTGTGGATGGCGTCACGTTATATAAAAAATCCAATTTGCATAAACATGTCGGCTGAGATATTTGGAGAGAAAAGAGATTTTTACATATTTCAGAAGGATATAATGGAGTTGTTGCAAAGTCAAAAACTTTGCATTTCTATCATTGAATTCTTCAACATGTAAGTATTTCTCAACATTTTTTGTCTGCTTTTTATCTGCAATTTGAGGTAATAATTTTATATTTTAAATTCTTAATTCAATAACTTTAATAGTTTAGTATTATATATACATTATCCACTATATTTGTTTCTAAAAATTATTTATTTTCTGAGTTACCACAGGTATCTCTATAATGTGCTGAAAGAATCCGAGAAAGAAAAAAAGTTTGAATTTTTGTGCCCGCTCAAAATTCAAACAAGAGGTAATAGTAAGGAAGAGATAGAAGGGTATATTGCGAGAAGAATGGAAAAAGAAAATTACGAGTGTATCTTTGCACCGTACTTTAGCGAGTAAGAATATAAAACATATAAAATTCACTTTATTTGCTTTATTTTATTTTAATTAACATTATATAGAGGTACAAATTAAAAAGTGTACCAATTAAATACATTTATCTTCTGGATTGACAGAGAACATTGGCAGTTGATGATACTTTGTCCCAAACAAAATAAAGTGGTTTGGTTGTGCTCGTTGAGAAAAGATCCCAACACAGAGTTGGTAAACAAGATTAACAGGTATGTTTTTAAATTGATAAATTAGATTGATTTTGTAGTTAACTTTTCTTTGCTAAATGTATTTGAAATATATTATCTTTTACATTTTGGCTTATTTTTTCTTTCAAGTAATATGAATATTTATTATGTTGCAGTGTATTTCGTACGTACTTCATGGTTAAGGGAAAACGTAACATGAAGCCTAAATGGGTTCCACTTAAGGTAAATTTCTTGAATGATGTTAGGTGTTTTGATTTTGGAGATTTTTATTATTTCCTTGGTTTTATGCATCGATTTAGTTTGTGTAGTATAATGATGTTTTTATGTTTTTCATACAAGTGTCGAAAACATTTGGGAAATACAGAATGTGGATATTTTGTTATGAGGTATATGCTCGAGATTATATCACTTGACATTATCGACTCGTTCGAAGAGGTAAGTTTTTTATTAAAATCATCCTTTTGTTGTATTTGAAATTGCACAATTCAATACAGGTTATAGTGATAATATTTGTTTGTATCATGTAGGCTTTCAACATTGATGAGCCATACTCGGGCGAGGACATTGAAAATATAAAAATGCGGTGGTCGAAGTACTTTCTTGAGGTTACTTCATTAGGAAAATATACTTATCAGTTTGCTTACGTTTTATGGAATCTGAACTTTATAACTGTGGTTGATGACTATTGTTGGTGTAGTGCATATGAAAATTATTGTTATAACTTGGCGTTGTTGAAATATTTTGGTTTTTAGTATTTGTCATGTGGGTTTTTGTTGACTTGTGAGAATATTTTGAATGTATGAATGTTATTATTTTGCAGTAATAGATTTTTAGATTTATAGGTAAAAATTGTGTATTTAAATAAAATCGTTGTAAATGCTCGGTTATTATAAAGCCGATGCAAAAAGACTATTTTTACAAAAATGTTTGACGTCGGTTTTCATAGTAACCGATGTGAATACGACTTGTATGACATCGGTTATTTTGGTAACCGATGTTATACGTCTTTATTTACATCGGTTTTGTCGATAACCGATGTATTTACAACCTTTGCACATCGGTTTGTATAAAAACTGATGTTAAATGTCTTACTTTACATCAGTTGTATAAAAACCGATGTTAATATAATCGATTTTTTCCATTTTCGAGACCTATTTTTTCCCTTATAACATTGGTTATTTAGAAAAACCGATGTAAACAAGTTTTTTTTCACATCGGTTTGTAACCGATGTAAAAAGACAGACTTTTAACATCGCCTGTTTCAACATCGGTTCTAAAAATGGGTTTTAACCGATGTGAAGATGATTTTTAACCGATGTAAAAAGTGTTTTTTCCACTAGTGATGGCTTCGAATAGCTACCAATGGCCGGTTGAGAGAACTATGCTTGGGAGGGTCGCGGTGACTAATGAGATGGACTCAGCGTCATCTATTGCGGCTAATGTAGTAGCATTGTTGATGAATAACTTGCAAGGAATAAAGGCTGAGAGCGTAGGAGTTAGAGAACCGGTCGAGGACGTGAATTATGTGAATAATCAGAATTTTGGAAATTTTCGAGGGCCTCAAGAGGGCAACACTTATTATTACCAAGGCAACCGGAATCAATCCAATCTCTCGTATGCAAATCCGAATAATGCTCTACAGCAACTCACGGGATTTTCGGTGACTAATGGGGCCATCAACGTGAGGTTAAGGATATGGCAAGTTATTATAATATTTATGAATTGTTTACTCGTTTGGTATTTGAGTCATTAATTAACAAATAAAAAGTTTAGATAATAAAAAATACATAATTTTACCACATTGGCATTTTGAACCCCTTTGTAATAAAAATGTTAAATAATATACTAAATTTAATGATAGTTTAATTCACCACGCAATTTTCCCAAGTAGCCAAAATGACAGACTATTTTAAAATTTCCATATATTTTATGTATTCTCAATAGTCAATACCAACATGAATAAATATGTACGTGACATTTGTACTATGCACTAAAAACTTTGGCATAGAGCTTAGAAAAGTCATTTAAGATCCAAATATACATATATAAAATAGACTTCGAAAAGTCATAGAGCTTCTAATGGACAAGGCACATGATGAGCTATGAGATGAGAGTCTATACGTACCTATCTGATATACATTTAATATCAATAAAATTGACTCCTTAGACGTTCTGAGCCACTAGGATATAAAGGAGGCGGTCATCATCAGGACTAAAAAGTGTAAGTATGGAATTTGAGTATTAAAAAAAAAAAAAATTAAATAAAATTGACACCTAAACTAACTTAGCCAAACAAAAAGTTAAAGTGCATGCCAACACTCCTCTATATAAACCTAACCTTCCTAAGCACCATTTACACCATCATCATCAATACCTTTAAGCAGTTTTATTGCTATCTTTCTATATTTTGAGCCTAATGGCAATCCCTAAAAGCATTGTGCTTTGTGTGCTAACACTTGCCACAATAAGCTGGGCAAGAAAAGTTGATTTTGTAGAGAATGTGAAATCACGATGTGGGCTCACCAGGTATCCAGCTTTGTGTGCTCAAACCCTGACACGACAAGGATTAGCTCCAAATGTCCATATGTTGTCTGCCCTTATAAACAAAACTCTATCCGAATCCAAGCTGCCCAATTCTAATTTTGAGGCGCTTAGTTCCCATTTTATCTCTCCTGAAGCACAACAAGCCCGGTTGGCCATCGGTATTATACTCATGCAACTTTTTTTACCATACCTCTAATTTGTAATTTCTTTCGCATGTGTGACTCCAAATTTTGTCTCCTTCACCCTTCCTTAATTTGGTTATCATTTGATTCTGCCAGCTAATTAATCTTTTTTTTTTCGGTACAAGCTGCCAGCTAATCTTTATTTTTTATTAAAATAAATAAATTATAATGCCAAATCATCTATTAATTCAAGTGTTATAATTGCCTTCAAAATATTAACCGTTTATTAATATGATCTCACCTAATTAATAAGATTGCTATCGTTTTTTTGTTTTTTAATTTAGACTTTCACCAAAATACGGTATACATCTATTAAATTGCACCTTTTTCTCATTTTAATTTCCATCACATCATAAATACATTTTTTATTAATTATTAATTATTGTCCTATACATTTACACTTGGCATGCAAAAATGTAGACGACTGCCACGATCTCATGGGCATGTCGGTGAGAAGACTGAACCAGGCCGTGCAAGCACTAGAGACAACAAAATCACCGGAGAAACACAAAGAAGACATCCAGACATGGCTGAGCGCCGCCATAACATTCCAGCAGGCCTGCAAGGATTCAGTCGAGGGACACGTGGCATCAACGGCCGAGATTCACAGGAAAATGGACCATCTTTCGGAGCTCGTCAGCAACCCGTTGGCCCTCACAAACCGGATCACAAAAGACCCGACTGCAAAATTATTTCCCAAGGGTCGCGGTCTTGTTGACTCAAACAGCTTCCCAGGTTGGGTCTCTGGGCCCGTCCGGAAACTGCTGCAGTCAACCGAAATAAGAGCAAATGCTGTGGTGGCTAAGGATGGGAGCGGAGACTACACTACGGTGACGGAGGCTATACGGGCTGCGTTTGGGGCCCGGTTTGTGATATATGTGAAATCCGGGACGTATAACGAGAGGATCAACAGTAATAAGGATGGGATTATGTTGATTGGCGATGGGAAATACTCGACGATTATTACTGGGAGTGGGAGTGTGGCCAAAGGCTCCACTCTTCGGGGGTCTGCAACTTTCAGTGAGTCATCATCATAATTCATATCCTCCCTCTATCTCTCTCTTTCTATAATTGCATGTATGTCTTTGTAAAGTAAATAGCTTATGTGGCCCAAAATTGACTTTATTGATAAAGACTAAACTACAATAAAATATATCAAAATTACACTAATAATTATAAAAGAATGATACCGGCCGTATGCCTTTTCAAGTAAAAAAGGTTGATTTTGGTGTCACATGAATGCAACTTGCAAAGTCACCTTCTTCAATATTACCACCTTCTCAATCATACCACACATAACCCACGTGACATTTAAGGGCGCTGAGTATCATAATAATAAAATGGCAAATTTTCTCCTAATATCACGACATTTATCTATTTTGCAATTTAATTATGATATTTTCACTGTTGTAACTTGTATCACAATCTTTGGTTTGCTGCAAACAGTCTGAAAACAATCATAGAAAAATTGATGTGGTCGAACAACAAACTGAAGACTGTGATATAGTTTGCACGGGATCGGATATGCAAATCGATGCACCAATTTGCAACAAACTGAAGATTGTGATATGATTTGCAAAAGTGAAAAAATCGTGATTAAATTGTAATTTCGAAAATGGTCATGATATTAGAGGCAATTTTTGCCTAATTAAATTTCAAAAAATTGACAAAAACGAATAAACACGAATTCATAGTCGAACTGAAACTTATATCAATGATTCAGCAATCACTGGCGACGGGTTCATCGCCCGCGATATCGGGTTCTCGAACACGGCCGGGCTACACGGGGAGCAAGCAGTGGCCCTGACTGTTTCCTCCGACCGCTCAGTAATGTACCGCTGCAGCATCGCCGGGTACCAAGACACCCTCTACGCCCTCTCCCTCCGCCAGTTCTACCGCGACTGCGACATCTACGGCACAATCGACTTCATCTTCGGTAACGCGGCTGCCGTCCTCCAGAGCTGCAGCATCGTCCTCCGCCAGCCCCGTCCCGGTGGGGCCTACAACGTCGTCCTCGCCAGCGGCCGCACAGACCCTGGCCAGAACACGGGCTTCGCAGTCCACAACTCCCGCATCTCCGGCTCTGGAGGCTCGTTCCTCGGACGCCCGTGGAAGCAGTACGCGCGTGTTGTCGTCATGCAAACGAACATCGATGCTTCCATCTCCGGCCCAGGCTGGGTCCAGTGGCCAGGGGCCGACGCCTCCACGTACCGGACGTTGTATTTTGCCGAGTATGAGAATATGGGACCCGGGGCCAGGCTTTTTGGGCGGGTGGGGTGGCCCGGCTTCAGGGTTATTGGGCCGGCCGAGGCGGAAAAGTTTACGGTGGCAAATTTTATTGGAGGGAATTCGTGGCTGCCGTCCACAGGGGTGACTTTTGTTTCCGGGCTGTGATCCACGGCTGGAATTAGTTTTCCCTTATATATATATATTTTTTTTTTTTTGTCAACTATAAAATTGTGATTTAATTAGCGTTACTTTGTTCTCCGGTACGTGTAATTGTGAATGGAAATGTACATATACATACATAGATGGTTTTTGTGTGTTTCAATCTGAATGATTTATCAATGTTCAGTTCGATGGCACTACTAGGTTTTTAGAATTTTCTTTAGTACTTAAGTAAGCTCCAAGTTATAAATAAGTGGATGCATTAAAATCAATCCTTATTTATATATAAATATAGGGATTGGTTCCAATGCATCCCATTATTTAAAGTGAGGACGTGAGACTCATTCCTAGCCACAAGATTTAGATCTTGATTTAAATAATAATTTTTTATTTTTATTATTTAATTCTTTATTTTTAATTATTTAAATATTATTATGACCGTTGACCGTTGACTTCCGGCGTTGACTTTCGACGAAAATCGTTGACTTCCGGCGTTGACTGTTGACCTTCGGCGTTGACCGTTGACTCCGGCGTTGACTTCCGACGTTGACCGTTGACCATTTGTCTTTTGTTATGTTATTTCTTTCTTGTTAGGTTAGTTGTGTCTTGTTGCTAGGTTAGTTGTTTGCTGTTGCTAGGTTAGTTATTTGTAGCTGTTATGTTAGTTGAGTTTTGTTGCTAGGTTTTTTTTTCTTGCTGCTAGGTTAGTTGTCTTTTGTTGCTAGGTTAGTTCTTTCTTGCTGCTAGGTTAGTTGTCTGATGCTGCTAGGTTAGTTGTCTTTTGTTGCTAGGTTATTTCTTTCTTGCTGCTAGGTTAGTTAATAATTTATGTCGGTTATAACTGGAAAATTAAACCAATTATGTCGAAACCAAAATTTTCTTTGATTTTATTTAGATAACAAAAAAATTCTATTATTATTATTATTATTATTTATTTTTATTATGTAGCGATATTGTAATTTTCAGCCTGTGATTTCTCATACATTGTGAATTTGGCCCAAAGACTAAATTGAGATATAATTAAATTAATTACAAATGTACCCATGAACTCAATTGCAATTTGTTAAAATTAATGATATTGAAATTAAGCCCCTACGTGTTTTCAAATTTATAAACTAAAGTCCTTGGGCATCCAACCAAATCTGAAAAACGATTCACGCACAGGCTCGGACTTCGGTCGTCTCTTCCGGCCTCCGCCGCCGTCGGCCCCTGCCTGACGACCCGACGCGGACACCTACCTCCGTTGGACTCTCGCCTGAAGTTGCAGATCGTCGTGGCCACCGTCCGCCCTGTCCCGTCTTCACAACCCTGCCCCCGCCACAATCCACCGTCGACGCCATCCAGTGATCGCCGCGACGAAATTCACGGCCACAGTCCACCGTCGATCGCCGTCCAACAAAATCTGAAAAATGGCCGGAAGTGACGGCCGTCGGCAGAGGGCGGCGGCACTCGGCGGAGCGATAGCTGCAATTAATGTACGAGGATTGGCCGACTGTGATGAGCTGCCGGAAGGGGAGGGTCGGGGAGAGAGAGGAGAGAGAAGAGAGTGGTTGTTGGGTCTGTTCAGATTTATGGAGGTGTGAGGAGAGAGAACGAGACTGAGGAAAGAGAAAGGAGGGTGAGGAGAGAGAGATAGAGGAGAGAGAAAAGGTGGGGTGAAGTTGTTTAATGAGTGGGTCCCATTTAATTTATGTGTTGACCAATTTACCCTTAATTATTGGTTAAATACATATATTTGACCACAATATTATCAAATAATTACTGAATTGTCATTAATGATTGACTTAGTTTGACTTCATCATAACCATTGATATGCTTGATCCCATGGTCTAGACTTATTCTCATTTTTCGCATTAAGAGTCATTCTCATATGATCCTTTATATATATATATTTATAGGGGATGGATCCAATGAGACCACTCCTTAAAATGAGTACGTGAGACTCAATCTTAGCCATTCATTTTGTCTAGATCAAAATCAATTAAAATATACATTAATTAAATAATAAAATAGTTGACCGTTGACTCCGGCGTTGACCGTTGACTTTAGTAGTAATATATACAATTATGCTATCAATTTCTCGAATTATTTAACTTAATACGATGTTTATCAGATGATTACTTTATTATTATTAAAAAAAACTTTTTGTAAATATCTTACATAAAATTTAATTAAACTCAATTAAAAAATATTTTATTCTCAAATCTTATATAGCTGGTGTTATCTTTTACCAGTGTCATTTTTTATTGTTCAAAAATAAATACTAATGCTTATAATTATAAAATAATTGATGTAGGGAAGCGTACGAGTGAGACGATATTAATGAGATCGCAATCTCAAAAACTCCAAAACACGATAAACACTCAATTTCATATTTCATTCAATAATCAACTCTCCTAATAACAAAGCATAAAAGCCCTTTAAATAAGACTCTTAAACTAAACCCTATATTATTCTCCAAGCTAACTAATAATAATAATAATAATAATAATAATAATAATAATAATAATAATAATAATAACAATAATTCTGCATCATTCTCCCCCGGTTGAGCAGGATTCACCCTCGAATCCTACACGTTCCTGTTGGAGAGGTCCCCATGATAGGAATAGCCCGGGCGTTCCCCCGATCGAACACGAAGGTTGAAGGTCGCCCAACAACTCCGAAGGTAAACCTAATCTTGGGCAAGTACTGATTTTCTGGAAAGGCACATGTACACACCTCCATACGCATAACCTGCACAACTGAAGTAACACAAAACATATCATATCGTTCGCCGCGCTCAAAACCATAACTACGACCAAGCATCCCGTTGTTGGGAGACTTCACGATAGACAATCGTAAAATGGTCCACCAGTTATTGAGCCTCGGCTTCGGTTCCGAAAAACCATCATTGGCCAAGATAGTCCAAACATCGGGTTTGAACGACGGCATCCCCGTCAAAGGCTCAACTTCTGCAACGTGCCACGCGGGACCCATATTGCCGTAAAAATATGTCTCCGTCACTGGATGCTCCTCATCGAAAATAGGCGGACCGACGTACAATAGCCCGTCATCTTCCTCAAAATTGCACTCTGTTGCCGCACATCTTGATCGTCGTGCGCAACAACGAGCTTAGTCTCGACGGGCGGAGGCGGCCACTTTTCAAAGGGATCCACCTCCAAGATGGTCTCCTCGCCGTCTGCATCGCCGGGCGGCGGTTGTGGAGATCGCCGACGGGGCACTCCGCCTGGACCACGACCTCCACTTCCTCCGTGAACTACCCCGTGCACACCTCGGTCACCGGCGGCACGGTTCATCTGCAAATCCTAGACCACGTTGTTAAGCGTCAAACGCAAATCCTCGATCCCCGTCGAAAGATCTGCAAATCAATCCGTGAAACGCACGTCCGACTGTTGAAATCGATAGCCGATCTGTTGAAACCGATCGTTGAAGGTTGCATCACGTCGTTTGTTTCCGGCATCTTGTAGTCCCGTCGATATCGCGAATCGTACGCTCTGATACCAACTGATGTAGGGAAGCGTAAGAGTGGGACAATATTAATGAGATCGCAATCTCAAGAACACCAAAACACGATAAACACTCAATTTCATATTTAATTCAATAATCAACTCCCTTAATAACAAAGCACAAGAGCCTTTTAAATAAGACTTTTAAACTAAACCTAGCTTATTCTCCAAGCTAACTAATAATAATAATAATAATAATAATAATAATAATAATAATAATAATAATAATAATAATAATAATAATA
>BKCP01009515.1:1253704-1273587 GCA_008636005.1 Striga asiatica
CAATAATTAATGTAATATAATAAACTGTTAGGATTAACAAAATTTTGGTAAGAATAGAGATTTATGTTATTATGTGTTATTGGTTAACTCAAAGATTAAGATTTGATAGTTACTGGTACTAATTGTAATTGCATCTAGTTAAAATGTTGCCACTATCGTCTATCCCGTAAATAATATCAATCAATCATTCTTACACACAATATTAACCTATAATTCATTATTCATCAACTCGCATAATTTTAACTAACCATCACATCACATATTCTCTTTCCTACTTTTACATCAATTTAATTTTCATCATTTTATTTTAAATATTATTTTTATGTACTCACTAGCAACTAACCATACAAACTTTTTCAATTTTAACCAACACTACAACAAAATGATAAAATTCCAATGGAAAATTTCATTACAAATACATTGTAATGGAATTCCAACGGAAATTCCAACAAAAATATTCCGTTGGAATGAATTTTCCATTGGAATTCCCGTTGTATTTTAGCGATTCCAATGGTAGATTTTCCAATGGAAAAATTCCAATGGAAATTGCATATTCCAACAGAAATTCCTACGGTAAAAACCGTTGGAAAAATAGCCGTGGAATCATCAAATGCCATCTAAAATTCCAATAGAAAATTCATTCCAACGTAATATTTTCGTTGGAATTTCCGTTGGAATCATTCCAACGGAAGCTATACCATTGGAATATCCGTTGAAATTTTTATTAGAATATTTTACCGTAGGATTTTCCGTTGTAATATAACTATTTTTTTGTAGTGCACCTCAAACCAAAGTATTCCGGGCTCGGCCAGTGGTGTTAGACGGGTTTGTATCTACACCAAAAATCCAATTAAAAACTTTTTATATCCAAGCATGATCTTAAGCTTTATATCCCCAAATTCTAGTTTGGATCACTTGAACAAAGGTATTAAAGAGAAACTAAACTTGGAACAGTTCACGAGGAATTAGAGGCATAGCTCTTCTGAGCATTCACATCAACAAGTCGACTTGCTGTTAACTGCTCAACAAATAAAGGGTCCATTTGTCATGGCCAACGTAGCTAGCAAACCACAAACACATAAAAAAATTTATTACTTTGCTGCAAGTGGTGGATTCATGACGTGATTGATCAAATTAAGATAATTTATTAGGCTAAACAATGATTGCAAATAACTATTTATTAATTGGGTGTAATGATGCAGACTGCCTCATGAAAACAATTAACCCCAGTACCCCACCATCAGCTCAATGCTGTCAAGCGAACAAAGTACAGAGCGATATATACATGGAATGACGAAAACAAGAAGCCAATGGACGATCCTTAGCTCTGTCTTTTTAACTTTGTATGGTTGTTGACCGATTTTCGAATCTTTTGACCTTGTTTTTCGTGCCGAACTCGTTTTTAGCCTCTTTAAATTATTTTTCTAAGTTCCTCCCTCAAATCCAAGAGTTTCAAATTCCACAAAATTTCACGAGCTACTTAATCGATAATTTTTGACTAAGTATGAATTTCTTTTGAAATTTTCAATTTTCAAGATAAGTATTGTGAAATATTATCTTGATTAAATGTAGTTGTTTGAAGAGTCGAGCCATCTGCCCACCTTCTGTTGATTATTGTTTTGCTTACCTCGACTGATCAAGTGGATGTTGATAAACCTTACCGTGTATGTTATTGTTTATAATTGTTTGACTTGATAATCAATGTATGCATGTGAACTGTTAGTCTGTGAGAGGTTCTCACGTTGATGTTGTGCCGACGTTCTCGTATTTCTGCCTAAGAGAGGTTCTCCCGTTGATGTTGTACCAACGGTTTAGCTCCCATTGATGTTGTGCCGACGGTTTAGATGTGATCACATGAGCGCAGGGCGATATAGGAGGTAGACTAGACGATTTGTGTTCATGCTGCGATTGGTATTCCCACAGTGAGCAAGTTGGTCGCTCACTCCCACTATTTTCCTGTTTTTCAGGTTGAGCTGGTAGCAGCAGCGAAAGACGGGCGAGTGGGGTCATACTTGATTGTGCTTATGAACTGTTATTGCTTCCACATTATTCTTAATTGTTATCTTCTGCTAGACTTGTTAAAATGTTAAGTTTGAGATTGGGTTATGAACTTGAATATTTTGCATGCTCTGAATTATGAAATGGAAAGGTTGATATTGAATAAAGTTTGAAACTTATTTTTGGAGCATGTTGTATTTGTTTGACTTGATATGTTGAAATGAGATGGTTTATTCTCAGTTGCTTAAGTTGGGACTTAAGCTGTTGATTTGAGATAAGTTGATTAATGTCCATTAAATAAATTTTTATCGACCAAAAGAAGGACTTGCGCATGGTCTTTATCGACCTAGAGAAGGCTTATGACAGAGTACCGAGAAATGTCATGTGGTGGGCCTTAGAAAAGCACAAAGTCCCATCTAAGTACATTACCCTCATCAAGGATATGTACAAGGATGCGATGACGTGTGTCCGAACATGTGGGGGCGACACCAGCGACTTCCCAATTAAAATAGGACTACACCAGGGGTCAGCATTGAGCCCTTATCTATTTGCCTTGGTGATGGATGAGGTCACAAGGGACATACAAGGTGATATCCCTTGGTGTATGCTCTTTGCTGATGATGTGGTGCTAGTTGACGAGAGTAGAGCAGGGGTAAATAGGAAGTTGGAGCTGTGGAAGGACGCGTTAGAGTCGAAAGGCTTCAGACTTAGTAGGACGAAGACCGAGTACATGACGTGCGCTTTCAGCATGGCTTCACATGATGATGGTGACGTTACCCTTGACGGGCAAGTGGTGGCCAAGAAGGAGACTTTCCGGTATTTGGGATCGATGCTACAAAAGGATGGCGGCATTGATGCCGATGTTAGGCATAGTATTGCAGCTGGTTGGTTGAAATGGAGTCAGGCGTCGGGCGTTCTCTCTGATAAGAGGGTGCCACAAAGGCTAAAAGGTAAGTTCTATAGGACGGCGATTCGCCCGGCGATACTATACGGTGCTGAATGTTGGCCTACAAAAAGGCAACATGTGCAACAACTAAGTGTAGCAGAGATGCGTATGTTGCGTTGGTTCTGTGGGCACACAAGAAGGGATAGAATCAGGAATGAGGATATTCGAGATAGGGTCGGGGTGGCCCCAATTGAGGAGAAATTGGTTCAACATCGGCTGAGGTGGTTCGGACATGTCCAACGGAGGCCTCCGGATGCGCCGGTGCGTAGGGGAGTTCTACAGCGGGTCGAGGATGTTAAGAGAGGTAGAGGTCGGCCTAAACTCACTTGGGAAGAGTCGGTTAAGAGAGACCTTAAAGATTGGGATATCTCCAAGGATTTAGTGGTGGATAGGAGCGCTTGGAGGCTCGCTATCAACGTGCCAGAACCGTGACTTTTGCTCCTTTTTCTCTCTTTTTTTTTTCGATCTCTTCCTTTCGGTTCGAGTCTTTTGTGTTTCTCTTGGGTTTCATCTCTAGCCTACCCCGACTTGCTTGGGACTAAAGGCTATGTTGTTGTTGTTGTTGTTGTAGTCCACCGTACGGATTGTGTACTAATTTAAATAAACATATTTTATGTAATTTTTCACAATTTAAATTTCATATAATTAATAAATTAATATAGGTAAATTGTATTACATATTGATTCCATATTTTTAATTTATAAATATTATTTAATGAGTATTTTTAATTTATGAATTCTAATACATATTTCTTACTCGTACGTCGCACGTGATTTGTACTAGTTCATGTAATAATGTCATAAATTTATAGATGCTAATATATATAGTCACTATTTTTATAATTAGACATTAAAAAACACCAAATATAATTGAACGGTTAGATCATAAATAATATTAAAATATTTTAGAATTTAAATATAGAATATAATTTATATATATTTACTAATTATTTTCTCGTGTATATATATATACTAGTGTTGATACCCGTGCGATGCACGGGATGCAATACAAACAATATTTATTATTTAAATATTATAAAATTATTTAAGACAATATGAAATTATATTCTCAACAATATTCTATTCAGTAATAATATGACATTTATTTATTTATTATTATTGTTAATTTCTATTTTTTGTATTTTTTTGTAGTTTTTGACTATGTAATATATAAATTTTATTACTTATAAGTTTATAAAATATTATAAAAGTATAAGATCATATGATATTTGCATACAAATTATTTGTATATACTTATAAAATCGTTGTTTATTATAGTCTTATAATTTTTTAACAATTCATAATTTGCACATTGCTTGATAATTGACCAACGTTTAACCCATAATATTTATCTTCGTCTATAATTATTAAGTACATTAAATGTTAAAAACTTTGATAAACAAACTTTAATTTTTAGTGACTTTAATCCTTATGCAACACACAAATTTTTTATGGTTAAATATTTTATTTTTATGTTTCCATTTTTATTTATATTTATTCCTTTAATTCATTTTTTCAACCTATATAATGAGTTACATAGTATCTATTCGAATATTTTGATATATTATATATTTTCATAATTACCAAGTGCTATAATCTAAATTATTATACATTGTTTTTTTATTAACTTATTTTTCATTTATAAAATAGTATATAAGAAAAGAATAAATATTTTTAAAAATTGGATAGTTTTTAATGTACATAGGTACTTCTAAGGTGGAATTTATAATTTTGAATTGCACCCGACCATCAAATTTTATTTTTATTAGTATTATTTAAATTTTCGATACTATTATTACTGCATATGATATATTCAATGGGGATGTACCTTTTTATAGTTAAATTGACTACATATTTGAAACTTTTATTAATATTTTAAATTATTTATTAAGTTATTATGATTTAAACATAGTTTTATATTTTTTTAATTATTTTATTAATATTTTAAGTACTTTTGAATAGTGAATATAATTAATTAAATTAATACCTACAGCCATAGATGATATTTAATCAAATAAATTTCCATAATAATTTTTTGAATTGTGCCAATAAATTACTATTAAATTAATATAAGATCTTATTGAAAATATATCTAATAAATTTACAGTCACAATTTCAATTTAAGTCAATTTGTAGTTAATGAGTAATAGTCATTGAGTGTATAAAAATTAATTATGTTTTTTATGCATATGATTTGTTAATAAATAAATATTAATTAAATGTCAAATATAGATGAAAAATCTTTCTACCCAAAATCATGTCAATTATGACAATAAGGATTTGTCCATTATATAGATATAGATATAGATATATATTTATGGTACAATTATAGGTTCGTATATGTATGGTATCATTGGGTGTCATTATCTTAATTGGTGGTATATATATTTTTATGCATTATTAAATATATATTTTTATGCATTATTAACTATCTGAATGATTCTCATACTTAAAATTGATTTTTTATTTTTAGAAAAAATGAAACTGAAGTTTATTATTATTTTTATATAGATTTTTTTCTTAAAATTCTCATTCAATAACTCTTAGGGACTTCAAAGGTAGCTGAATAGTAAGTCGCATAAATATTATTGTAGATTCCATATTAATTTGAATTATTAATTGAATACTAATTTAGTTAAGTTAATGCAAAGTGCAAATGGAAACACGAACCTAAAGTATTATTGACAAATGCAAAAATAATTAAACTTACAATTACACAACCAAATGTAGAAATGTTGCCAATTATAGTAATTGCATATCATCTTTATTTAGCAATAAATTCCATCAACTCCCTCTTTATATATATATAGATATATAAATATAAAAATTGTAGAATCTAGTCTCATACATTCATATAGTGTAGTGGTGGTGTTACCTCTTTAATATGCAAGAGGTCTTGAGTTCAAGCCCTACTGTTGGGAGAATTGTTAAAATTACTAAGGATTATATTGGTGGATCGACATGGGTCAAGGTGAGCCAAGTTGGGTCAACAATTTTTTTTTCTTTTTTTTTTTTTTGCTGAAAAATCCGTTGGTAATCTGTTGGGAAAAACCCGTTGTCAATCCGTTGGGAAAAAATATGATTTAGTAATCTGTTGGGAAAATATCCGTTAGGAAAAATTATCAGTTGGCAATCCGTTGAGAAAATTTCGTTGGTAATCCGTTGGAAAAATTCCGTTGGTAATCCGCTGGAAAAATATATGTTGGTAATCCGTTGGGAAAATTGCGTTGGTAATCCGTTGAGAAAAATATGTTGGTAATCCATTTGCTATTCACCGCCCCCATTTTACTAGTCACCATCGCACCCCCCCCATTTACTCTTTTGCCCTTAACCCTTTTTCAGACTCTAACTCTCTAAACTTTCTATCTCTCTAAATTCTCGAACTTTCAACGAGCGATTCGAGCACCGAAAAAAATCCGAAAAAATGTCGAAAAAATCCTACGGCCTCGGCAAAGCATTCTTCTCTAGCAAGGTATTTAATTATAAATTTGAAAAATAATATTAATAATTATAAATTATAAATGCTTATAATAATAATATTATAAGAAATAATAATAATTTGTAATGATAATTATAATTAAATATAATAATAATTATAAATTAGTATTAAATGTAATAATTTAAATAAAACATTATAATAACTATTATAAATCTCAACAATTATAATTATGATAATAATTAATAAAATTTATATATTAAAATAAAAATGAATTATAATCTATTTTAATAGTTATTAGAATAGTCATTACATATGGAAAAATTTAATAATTATATTTCTGATTCAGGGTGTTAGCAGACCTGGACAATCCAATGCCAGGGACGACGACGAGGCGTTCGACGACTATTATGATGGTTCTGGCACCCGACACACTAGAAGTCGGGTTGTCAATGCGTCTGTTCGTCGGGACAGACAGACGTTGATCGATGAGGGTACAGACTCTTCAGGCTAGGCAGAGTTCGAGACGCCCCGCACCAGTGCGAGATGGTCCGCAGGGATATCATTTTGAGGGCCAGCCAGATAGTTCGCGACTCCACGAAGTCCTCCCGTACGGTGAGCATGGATTTTACTATCCTGGCCAGACAGGCAGTTCGATGCCTCCGGCACCAGGACCGTACGATCAGTCGGGATATGCTTTTCCTCGCTACGCAGGGAAGTCGATACCTCCTCGCGCACGCGTACCATTACCCTATGGTCAGCAGGGGTATGCTGATGAGTCGTACGGCGAGAGGGAGCAGGCTCCAGAGGAGTATGACTCGGACGACTCCTCAGATGATTAGGACCACGCACAGCCTACGGGTCTTAGCCACCCTCGTCCTCCTCAGCATGTTCGTCCGGTACAGGCTGTTCGTCTTACACAGGCTGCTCCTCAACGACAGGCTGGGGGGCGTTTTGGCCCATCTGCATCCTCATCAGGTAAATAATTTACGTATTTATTGTTGTTTAACATAAATTATTTTCACTTAATTATAACAATTTATCGGTACTGTTAGAAAAGTATTATCGACCTGCTCCTCAACTACGGTATAATTATTTTGTAATTTAGAGGAACCATACAATTAATTAGTTAGAAAATTATTATAATTATTTTTATTATTGTTAAAATCAATTAGTAGTAATGTTACATAATAAATTAGTTTAAAATTTTCATTATATTTTATTAATGTAAAATGTAACGTAATAAAAAAAAAAAAAAGAACGGAAAACTTATGGAATATGTTTTATTAAATATATTTTATTTAATGCATTTGCCAGCAAATCTATATATACAGATATGTTGTATTTTAATGCAGGTACTATCAAACGAGCTAGGACCGATGATGATGCATCCTGGATCGTTAAAGGCCCAGTGGCCGGTGGGCCCATTCATGGGAGTGTCATCCCTAGCTTTCTAGGGCACGTCGCCTCCCGCATGTGGAGTGGAGATTTGAGGGGGCCGCTGAAATGCCACAACAGACTGAGAGCGGTCGAGAATCTGAAGGCTTGGCGTGAAGAGATGTCTTCCGATGCGAGAGCTCTTCTCGACCAGACCGGGTTGTCACATTTGGCGGACTCCATGCACATCCACTTGGACACCCCGCTCCTTTCTTCGTTTGTGGAGCGATGGCAGCTGGATAATAACTCGTTTCACCTGCCTTTTGGTGAAATGAGCATCATGCTGCACGACGTCCGGGCCATTTTGGGCGTTCCTGTGGAGGGAGCCGTGGTCGCTGAGGACCCGGATTCGGACGCCTGCCATGGGCTCTACATGTCGATACTTTCGGTCACCAAGGGCGAACTCATGAGTTCGTTCTGGCAGCGTGGTTCGGTGTCTTAAGCCTCCATTTCGGGGGCATTCAGGGGGAAAGGCCGGCCGGCTAGGGATGAGGCGGGTGCCTGGATGTGGGTGATGCTGGCTACCACATTGTTCGTCGACAAGAGTGGTAATATAGTGACCCCCAAGCTCCTGCACGAGGTGCTCGATGGCTTGGATTTGGTTGGGGGTTACTCATGGGGATCGGCTAAGCTGGCATACATGTACAGACAAGTAGGTATTGTCAGCCGAGGGGACTCTGCCCAAATGTCGGGCTGCTTGACTCTTCTGCAGTCTTGGATATATGAGTATTTCCCCGATTTTCGACCCCAGGGGCGTCTACCCATCGGTCCTGACTGTCTCGCACGATCAAGCTCGTGGAGCGTAGGGAATACGCCAAGGTCAGACGATCGGCTCACAGCCATCCGTCGGTGCCTCGACAGACTCACTGCCTCCGATGTACGTGATGTTATTTTATTTAAATTTAGTTACCCGTTATTTAAAATAATATAATTATTTTTATAAATGCTTTTATGCAATTGTGAACAGGTGCAATGTTTGCCATACGGCAGCTCCAGCCCAGATGCGATAGAGCCGAGGACTCTTTATAGCGGATTGATTCGATACCGCGATGTCGTCAAGCCGTACGTGCCTGCGCGGTGTCTGCGTCAGTTGGGGTATGTCCAGACTATCCCTCCCCCTACATACCCGCCAATCAGTGCAGTACGTGCTTGGGAGTCTAGGAACTACAGGGTTGAGCATTCTGAGGCTGCTGCAGTAGGTGTCTGGACCCAGTTCCCGATTTCTGGGATGGTCAACACCGCTATGTTCACCCCCACCACACAGGATCGCGGGGAGGCGACTGAGGATTACCTGCAGTGGTACAGTCGGGTTTCCCATCCGACTCTCATGGGCGAGGAGCTGCCGGACGAGAACAAGGTCCCTACGCGTGTCAATACCGCCTATGTAAGTTGGTTACTAAATTTTAATAAATGTTATTTCATTACAATAATTTTTTTTAATAAATTTTAATCTTATCTTTTTATTCTTCTATTTTTTTAGTGGGTGAACCGTCTTTTGGGCATTACATCGATTTGGCAGCAGGGATGCGAATGTCCGGTGGCGGCGGAAGTCGAAGAAGAACTGGCTAAATTTAAGTTGGATTACGACAATGGCCAATAATGATGTAATGAATGTTTTTTTTTTAATTATTATTGTAAAACATTAAGTTGAATGATTTCTTTTTTTATTTATTATTTATAAAACATTAAATTGAATGGTTTATACTAAAAATGAAAAAAAAAAGTACCATTAATGCGCTAAACTTAAGTTGAACTGATTCATTTTATTTTTTATTTGCTAAACTTAAGTTGAATGAGAAGCGTCATACCACAAGTGAATAATATCGTTCTTTATTCAAGAAGGTTTTGTTTGAACAGTATACCACAATCGCAACCTAACCTCGTACTGATCCTCCCAACCCACAACCGATTGATATCGGTAACGGAACCACATGGAATGAATAGGCGGTAATGGACAATCAGGAGTCAAATCTAAACGAATGTAGTGTGCTACGGTACCAAGATGGCACATGGCAATCTCACGACATGGTCCTCTAGCCGATGATCGTGCAATGAGAGGCAACACTGTGATGCTGAATAAGTCGTGCTGCCCACCTTGCGGAACTTAAATAGGGTAGCAACAGCGTAGAGGTCCTGCGGAACTTCGAACCAGTGAGCCCGTCCACAAGGGCCGTTGCCCCAGCTTACGCGACGGAGTCCGGCGTCGATATCTCTAAAATAGATGTACTCGTACAATTCACGGTAGCTGTCGACCTCCTTCGCAATGCTTTCTCTTGCATCTGCCTAGTACTTCTTGTGACCATACACGTGACTCGCGATGACCCGAAATTCGCAGTTACCATCCGCATCCACATTCAGGTAACTCACTATGTAATCCAACATATGCCAGGGGATATTTTGCCACATTGAAAATCCAAATATATTTGTCGCTCTCAACTCTGCAATAAATATCATAATAATTTCATGTCACAATTTATATAATCATATAAATACTTTAATTAACGCTCAACCATATTTAAAAAAAAAATGTATGACCAGCTTCCCCTTGTGACTGTTGAGAAGACGGACTTGTCTGTCCACGAGAAGAAGTGATCGTACGGCTCGATTTTCGACCTCGCGATCTATCGTTGTACTCAAAAGCAGATGGTTTACGCTTAGTTGAATTAATTTTCTTGGGACGACCTCGCGGGTTATCCTTAACCTCAGGTTCCGCATAATCCTGTTGGTCTGGGTAAAGATGACTGTACATGAACTGATTCACGTACCGCATCGTCGCGGGATCGCGGGTTTCAACCTCACTCACAAGCGTCTTAAAGAACTCCGCATCTGACCATGCAGCCTAGCTCGCCTGGCTCTGATGATCAGTCCCTACAAATATACGATAAAAAAGTGAATGAATTAAACCAAATAATGTATTTTAATAGAAAATTATAAATAAAACATTAACCTTAAATTACCTGGCTCTAATATCTGTAGCGTTCTCCAGAACTGGTGAATCATTCCGAGATCAATCGGAATTTTGAAATCAACTGCGTTACGGAGCAGACAGGCACAAGGAAGTCCATGAGTGCACTGCAATACACAGCCGCAGCTAGTGTAAACATCGGCGTCCAAGTCGTGCATCCTCGTAAGCTCAGCGTCCAATAAACTCAAACAGTAATGCGAGACTCTCAGTATCACGCTCGCGAAAAGGATTCCCTTACACCATGTATTCTTCTTAGATCTCGAGGCCTCAAGCGCCGTCCTGATAATACGTTACATAACATTAGATTATAATTAATTAATGCAGTAATATAATAACGCGTTTAAAAATTGCAATACGTACTTGATTTCAGTCACTTGATTATCGATGTGCTTATTAATCTTCTTCCAAATTGTATCGAGTGCGCCGGTGGACGTGTGAAGCCACTCCTTCAACACAGAGGGGGCACTCTCCACCCTACAAGAAGTTGTGTTTCCAAAATGTGTCACTCTGTTGGTCCAAGCCTTCACAAACTTCTCGCGGTGCCCTAACCATGTGCTCTCTACATACCGTATCACCTCTGGAGACTTCGAATATTTTGCGTGCAGCTCGGCAACGGCATCGGTGTAGGCATTGAACGTACTGGCCTCTGCAATTGCCTTCAACGTACTGTGCGTGAAAATCTCCGAGAATTTTTTACTCTTCCCAAATAGTTTGTAGGCTTTGTCTTTCACATCCTTGTTGATGTGCCACGTGTAGAGTAAGTGGGCTGATTCAGGAAAATGCCTCTGAATAGGAGTGAGTAAACCCAACTCTCTGTCACTGACAACAACATAAGGATATACGTCTTGGCCTATCAGTAGTCTCAACTTCTTTAGAACCCAGTCGTAACTAGCCTCTTTCTCGTCCCTGATGAGCGCATACGCAATTAGGAAGTTCTAGTTGCATGGTGTCATTCCAATCATCTCGACCAACTGCATCTTGTACCTGTGCAAATGAGACCAAGAAGACAAAAGATATAACCAAATAAAAGTTTGCTTAATCAAACACACTATTTAAGATTCATACTAATAAAGTATTTATAAAGTAATATACCTGTTGGTTTTATACGTGGAATCTATGCCGACATACCAGTGATATGTCTGGAATAGATTGATCGACGCAGGATGGGCCATGAATATATGCGTCAACGCTTTCGTGTTCGGATCGGATTCTGCATCAACTGTATACTCGCTGCTCACGGCCAAATGCATAAGCTGGGAAGGAACGTCCCGTCGAAACTCTCTTTCCGCAGCTTATCTCTAAAGTTATATACCTGTCACCGATTAGCGCTAATTCTAATGATTATTATAATTTAAAACAAAAAATATATTATATTAATAAATAAAAAGTATATTAATGCGATTAATTTGATAAAAAAGTTATTAACTATCAAAATGATAATACATTAGTAAATATAATAAAATTTATTAATTATTACAGTAATTTTTACATATAAAAAATTACTAATTATCATAATTAACTTCAAAAAGTTAATTAAAACATATATTACAAGATATAAATATATATACCTGTCGCACATGAACGTTGTCTCCCGGATTCTTTTCCTTCAGCGCGGCCATAATTTTTGCCGGGGCTACCTGAGCGTCGGTCATATCACGAACAATTTTCTTAGATGAAGCGCTGAGGCCACTCAACTGGCGATGACCCTTAGGATACACAGAAAATGTATGGTTATGGTAGTCCTTCTCTTCATTGCTACATCTACAGATCCTCCAGTATGGAGCGCCGGACACCTTTTTTACTTTGATCTCAAAATTGCAGCCGCACTTATTCGTTTTTGTCTTTCTATAATTTCCGCTTGTACCTCTGTACCGTTCGCCTCTATGGCACTTCAAAAGCCTGACCGTTTTCTTTTTGTGGCTCGAAATTATTAATAGGAAACCATTCAGCATTGCCTGGTGTTTTGCAGCTTCAATAGCGTCCTGAGCACTATTAAATAATGTAGAGGTATCGAAACCCAGACTGTAATCAACACCATCTCCTCCAAAATCTTCCCATGACTCCTGCTATATAGTACAATATTTATATTTTTAGAACATGTTAAATTAAGATAATTAATTCTAGCATGTAACATAATAATTTGTAACTCATAACATGATATTATCTAACGTCCAATTTATAGCATAATGAAGTCTAACATGTAACACAATAATTTGTAACTCCTAACATGATCACGATAATATCTAACGTCCAATTTATAATATAATCAACTATAACATGTAACATAATAATTTGTTACTTCTAACACGATACTATCTAACGTCAATTTATAACATAACCAAGACTAACATGTAAGATAATAATTTCTAACCCGTAATACGGTAATATCTAACGTCCAATTTATACCATAATCAACATGTAACATAATAATTTGTAACTCCTAACACGATAAACGTCCAATTTGTAGCATAATCAAGTCTAAAATGTAACATAATAATTTATAATATAATAATATAGTCCAATTTATAACATAATTATTTCGAATATATAACATAATAATTTTTTTAAAAAAAATAAAATTTGTCCTGCCGGCCGAACCGGACGGACCAGTTCCGACCGGCCGTCGCCACCGGACGAATTTTAAGCCGTCCGTCCGGCCGGTCCGGACATAGCCAGTCCGACCGGCCGAACTTTTCGGACAACTTTTAACCCGTCCGAAAAGTTCAGCCGGACGGCTCTGAGATGTTTAGAAAAAATGAAAAGGGCAAAATCGTCCAAGGGGGGCGGTGAGTAGTAAAATGGGGGGCGGTAAATAGTAACACCCTTATAAAGTTCGTAACTAATATGTTGGCTTTCTGTTAGTAATTTGCCAACTGAATGATGTAGCAACTACATTTGTCGTTGAGAATCCATTGTCAATCTCATGAAGTATTTCCGTTGCAAATTTGTTGGTAACCCGTTGGGAATTTCCCAATGGATTGTATTTTCTGTTGGCAAAAATTAGTAACAAGCCATAAAGCAACAAGAAAATCCGTTGGTAAGCCGTTGGCATTCCGTTGGGAAATTTGATTACCAACGGATTATTCCGTTGGTAAAACTCATATTTCTTGTAGTGAAGATATCCGGTCCCAGATAGTCTTCTTTGCTCAACTGTCGAACGAGCCTCTTCATGAGGCCTGGGAACGTTTCAAAGACCTTTAGAGGCAGTGCCCCCACCACAACCTCTCTCCTGGGCTATTAGCAAATTGCTTTTACGACTCCCTCCACTAGAACTTGCAGTACATGGTGGATAATGCAGCCGGAGGGGACATTGGGGCACAAACGGCGGATGAGATGATGGTGATATATGAGACAATGAGTCTGAACTCGTCTCAAAAGAGCATCAGAGGGAAGAGGGCGACAGTGAATGAGATAGGATCGAGTAATAATGTCATGGCCCAGCAGTTAGCCGAGCTCACGGAGCAGATGTGGCTACTGAATGCTAGAAGTTCCTCGCGGAATCAGACTATGGCCGTGAATGTTTGCAGCGCATGTGGAGTGCAAGGACACAGTTCGGAAGTGTGCTCTATGGCTGTCAAGCCAAACTATGGGGGGCAAGGTGCTGAGGTAAATGCAGTGCAAGAATATCAGAACCGGCCAGGAAATGACCCATACTCGAACACGTACAATCCTGGGTGGAGGAACCACCCAAGCTTCTCTTGGTCTAATAACCACTATCAGCAGCCACCTCAAACCAGTTTTGTCTCCCAGTAGCAGCAACCAAGGGGACAAATACCGGACCGAGTCCGTTAAACTCAGATGAGAAGCTAGATATGATCCTCTAGTTTTTGGCCAACAACAAGAAACGGACCATGAACAATGAAGCCTCCATTAAGCGTCTCGAGATGCAAGTTGGACAATAGGCTACATGGGTTGGAGGTATCGGAGACTGAATTGAGCAAAGGAAAATTGCTGAGTCGGCTGGAGCATGCGAATGCGGTGACCGTGATTATGCCCGAAGAAGTAAAAGAAGTAAAAGAGGGCCCGAAAGAGCAAGGGAGACTGGAAGAAGCCCCAGTGACATCACTACCCGAGCCTACCTTACACAAATTTCCAAATCTTTACAGATCGAAAATCCCCTTCCCGAGCCGGCTCTTGGAAGAGAAGGACTGCCGGATGATTCGAGGCCTTCATGCAATGTTGGTTAAGGCCAACGATGACCTATCTCCTCCCGACGTGATGAAGAAGATACCAACATATGCAAGATTTTTCAAGGAGGTAGCGACGAATAAGCAGAGGCTCGAAGGCAGTGAAGAGGTGCTCGCGTTCGAAGCGGCAAGTGTATTTCAGTACAACTTGTCGAAGAAGGAAAAAGACCCCAAAGGCTTTGTGATCACTTTAGACTTTGGGAATGGGGAAGAGACATCGGGGATGCTTGATTTAGGAGCAGGTATAAACATCATGCCACTTGCAGTTTATCACCGGCTCGGGCTTGGAGACTTGAAGCCCACCAGGATGCGCCTACAGCTAGTTGATCGCTTGTTCCGCCAACTAGTAGGGATTGTGGAGGATGTGCTCGTCTGAGTAGGGAAGTTTATAGTACTCGTGGACTTCGTCGTACTCGATATGGGGAACGTGCAAGAAGATGGGAAGCAGCACACCACCCTCCTTGGACGACCCTTCATGGCTACCACCGGTACAGTTATTGATATAAAGAAAGGGACTGCGAGCATGACTGTGTTGGGGGAATCCACCTTCATTTCCGCCCGAGAGTCGCAGCCTGAGCCAAAAGTGAAACTGGTGGAAGAGTGCGCTTACCTCAGGGCGATTGAGCAGCTCACTGAGGACGCGTGTATGCGAGAACACGCGAAGAGATCATTGCAGAACCGTGTCCATGTCCAGAGGGAGTGCCGTACCGACCGCCACACTACCCCTCCCCAGCCGAGTTTGAAGGAGCTGCCCTGATCTTAATGGGGCGAGAGATTTGAGTTGCTTCCAGAGGCCCGCCACTGTCTGGGGCCTGACTACCTCCACCCTTCACCTGCACCACCGGATTCACATTGACTCGTCTATTCACTGTGCCCTGTACGTTTGTATCTTGTCCTTTCTCTTTATTTTTTTTTTTTGGTTTAGTTTCTCTGTCTTTTGTTATTGGTTGATTATGTGGGCAAACTTTCCCAGCACTAATGATCGACAATGGGGACATTGTTCGGTTTTAAGTGTGGGGGAGTTTTTATATGTCTATGTGGTTGACCAGGTCTAGGTCTTTTAGGGTGTTCTTCATTTTCATATTTGGTATAGTGTCTCTTCTTGAGTCAGTTTGTGTGTTTTGTGAGTATGAATTATGGTGAATTTTAAATTTTGTTGATGATTATTGATGATGTTGAGGAGATGTGATGATGATCATGACCAGTATATTTTGATGAACTTGATGTGTCGTTTTGTTGGACATTTGTTTACCTTATTTGAGGTTTGAGCCTTATGTTGTTTTTTGAGAGATATTAGTCGGAATATTTTGTGGTCAGAACTTGCTTTGAGTCTGTTTTGAAATGAAGCAATTGAATTTGTGTAATGTGAAAATAATTGAGGCATTTTTTTTATTTTCATTCCCTTTTTTCTTTTTTTTTTNATGTTGGCTTTTGAGGATGTTGGAGGAAACGGTTGGTGTTGACAACCGGATGAGTTCATGATCACGGTTAGTTGATTGAATTGAGTTGATATTTCTATTGAGCCACTTAGCCTATATTTATCCTACCCATCCAAAGAGCCTACGTTGCATCTCTAGAAGTCCTTTTGATTCACTATTGCATGAATTTGATTGTTTTAGAGTATGAATAGACAGTAGGCAAGTTTATGTTGAAGCATGATGATCGACCAATTTGAGCGAACCCATTTCATATTCATGAAAGAAACTGAGTGAGACATATATTATACTTCCGTGCTTGAGAGTTTGTCTTTTCAAGGCGTAGCATTCGAGTTGTAATTGAGGTGTGCTATATTGGTCATTGGAAATCTCCTCGGATGAGTTGATTAATTTGAGATTTTTCTTATCTGCAACTTTTGTCCATGCTCATTTGCGTGTTTTCTTTTCTTTTCTTTTCTTGTCTTTTTGTTCGGGACGAACAAAGGTTTAAGTGTGGGGGAGTTATTTGTCCCATTTTTGTTGCGTTTTTTCATTGTCATTTTGCCTTTCTTTTTCCCCCATATTAGGTCTTTTCGTTAGTTTTTAGTTCATTTTATAATTTATTGTGTGTCTTGTTCTATTTTGGTTTTCTATGTATTTCTCGGGTATTTTTCTGGTTTTTCTCGTCTTTGGTGTGCAGGATGGAAGGTTCGAGAGGATTCATTTTCTTTGATAATTGGACCGGGTGAACATGATTAAAGAGAACAGTTCGTTGGCAATACACAGAAAAAAGCGGAATCGAACTCCGATACCAGACGAGCCCGAATGACTTCGAAATGTGAAGTCGCGAAAGAGGTCCAAGCACCAGTACCAGACCTCCGCGCCATCCCACTGCGCCGTGACCCCTGTCACGGGCCTTCAGAGCGCCATACTTTCAGCCCACCCCCGCAGGAGCTTCCACGCCGCGCCAGTCGCGACCCACGCGCCGCGAAGACCCTGCACGTCGCAGCACCGAAGTTCTCCACGCCGCGCTGCTGCCACGACATGGACAGAGAGCTTGCCCAACACATTGCCGCGCCGTGTCATCTCTCCCGCGCCGCGACGCCCAGCCCTGCCACGCCGTGTCGCTCCTACCGCGTCGCGACAGCCTGTCACTCCGCGCCGCGGGCCCTGCCCCGCGCCGTGATGGCCTGCGATTATAAGTACGCATGCGGATCTCATTAATTGGGGCTCTCATATTTTTCACGAAGAGAAAACCCTAAGCCCGTCCTTTTTACTCGTTTTTCTTCTTTTTCTTCATATTTCTCTCCAAAAGCATAGAATTGATCTTGGTTTTCACTATCGCTTTCGGATTAAGCTTGTTTATCGGATTCAACTTTGGGATTTCATCATTCGTAAGATTTTCTTTTCATTTAATCTATGAATATGTTTGTCTTGATTGTCTTGATTGTTGATGTTGAATCGATTATGATTGGCTAAATCCATATGCTAGGGATAGGGGATTAATGTTTTGATTTCGATTGTGACTGTCGTGTTCATTGATCATTCTTCTTATGCGGGTTGATCTTTAAAAGGTTTTTTTAATTATCGTGCTTGAATATTGAGGATTGTTGAAGGGTAACACTTCAATTTCCAATTGACTTTCAATTGAGTTCGATTTATTCTTGCATGATGTTGGGTATTCTAATTTATTAGTCGGTTAATCACCCTCTAGTCTATCTTAATCGACTCTTAGAACCGAAAGGAGAGGAGTCGATCGAAATAGGCTCGTATAAGCTAGGCTTGTTCGTAACTGTATTGCCTAGGTGTTAAATGACTTGTTAATTTGTCATTCAAGTTTGTTCTCTTGTTACGAAGAGTTATTGAGGATGAGTACTTGAATGAGCAGATTATTCAAATCATTTAATCGAACGATCGCTTGCCCGATAATTGCATATTGAGTCAAGATTATTATCTCCGATTCCTTAGCTACCTTATTCTAGTTGATTGATTGCTTTTACTCTACTTTCTGAATTTGCGTTCTTATCTTCATAGTTGTTAATTGAAAATCAAACCAAAATCTTAGTTAGAATGTTTAGGAATTTTGTTTCTCTTTTTGTGCTTGAATAAACGTGTAGAGTATCCCGGCTAACCTCCTCATGAGACACGACGCGGAGTTCGAATCTTTCGAATCTACTCCGGAGAAATATTTACAACATCATCAGTCAACCCAGAAATAGCCGCTCGATCGGAGTTCGTCAATGAGAATGTTGGCCCGCCATGTATGGACCCAGAGGCACTAAGCGCAGTCTCGTTAGTGAAGGCGGCGTTGACAAGGACTGGACCATCGTATTCTGTCGAAATTTGCTCGTCCTCCTCATCTACGTAGTCCTCCCAAATAGGAGGACGGTTGAGGCTTGCTCGACCCCTTTGACTGCAAATAGTGGGCTACCAAAATACCAAAATAATATCTTCATTAAGAGTATTTTGGGCAATTGACACAACCCCACCAACCAAACGTAATACTATCAGTGGGCCCCGCACACCAACCCTCCTCCCTTTTCTCTCTCTCCAACAAAAACTAGTCGTCTGTCTCTCATCTCTCCCAGAAAATAGCAGCCCACATCTGCGGCCGGCACACCTCTCAAACGACCGTAAATTTTCTGATATCAAGCAGAGACCGACGCACACCACGGACATCGGCGAACATACTTACAGAATAAACTCACACAGACCGTCCACACCTCCCCACCTCTGCCGGCTTCTTTTTCCGATCAACTTCAGTCGAGGCCGCCACACATCCTCCATCAACCTTCGGCGGCGTCCCCGTCCTACTTCCACTGCCTCCTCCGCCGACACGTCTCCGCCACCATAGCCAGTGGTTCCCGATCCAGATTTAGCGGCGGAGCAGAGACTTAAAGAACGGGAGGCAAGCGGCAATGACGGGAAACGAGATCGAGAAGGGACGACGACCCAGAAGGCGAGAAGTCGGGCTGTGACTGAGATTGGACCATCCGTGAGTCGGCACGACAATGGCAGGCCGACATTGCCGAGGAAATTGGGGACACTAGGAAGAAGTCGGATGATAGTTTGAGGGTGGTTATATATTTTTTTTATATATATTATACATATAATTTTCAATTTAACATAATATAATATACAAATATTAAAATAAAAAATATATTTTTATAATATTTATAATAAATTAGTACAAATATTTAGGTTAATTCGATTAACCAACCGAATAACTCAATTATTATGGTTCAATTTATTTTTCATTTGCATATCAGAAAACCCGCACTGCATAATGCACAAAAGGACTAAATGATGCATATTAGTAATTATGACACTGCACAATAGTATTAGATTTAATGCACATTAATACGGTCGAGAATAACAATACCGTGATAATATCATAATAATGTATCCTGCACAATAACACCGCGTAACAAAAAAAAATTAAAAAAAATCAATGATACGATAGTATACATTAAAATTTCGATTATTTTGGTTCTCTTTGG
>BKCP01009515.1:1281554-1355265 GCA_008636005.1 Striga asiatica
TGGGATCCTGTTCAATACATAAATGTACTAGTGCAACTAATCAGTCAAGACAAACTGTACAGTTGACACTACAACCGTTCGGATGGGGTGTTCATGTCCATCTAGGTTGTGAACAACTATTCTTGTTCGCAAGTGACTGATAGAGTGATCTTCGGTTCGCCCGATGACGACCCACCCTATCTAAGTGCAGAACAACAGAACGTAGAACTTGTTTAATCTAACATGATTCTCATTCATAAAGGGTAAATGTGTAATAACATGCAAAGCCAAGCTTTCAGTATATAACACTAACAGAGGCCTAGTCCGGCAGTCCAACGGATTATATGTTTCAGACGATCTCCAACACCAGAAATCACAAACGTCTCAGAGTCGACAAAATATTAAATGGTACCCAAACCCATGCTACTAGTTCCGCTGCGCATAGAGCTTAATCTTTAGTTGTCTGTTACTCGCACAAAATCGATGATCCTCACCCGATGCCAACACTTTTGAGAAACTAAAACTCGTTTATTTCTACATCTGACACTTAAATTTTTACTTTCTCATTCAACCTAAAATGATGTTGAAATATTGTTATATCTTCCATTTATGATAAATAGAGCCGTGGAATCTATACAAAATTAGCTGGTTTCACATAATTTATCTCAATAAAAAGAACTCAAAATGTCATTTGCATTTTCTATTTTCATCAATGTTATCAAAACCGGACCGAACCGGCTGGTTCGACCGGTTTGACCGAGAACTGGACCTAGTACCGGTCCGGTTTTAGTGTTTAAACCGCTGAGAGCAAGAACCGTCTTCGAACCGTCCAAACCAGTTAAAAACCCATAAAACCGGTGAACCGGTACCGGTTCGGCCGGTTCAACGGTTCTGAAATGAGCCCAATATTAAAAAAAAATAAAAAATTAATAAATTATAAAAAGAACCGAACAAAAGGAAAAGACAGAGAGAGAAACTCATACACTCATGCTCGTTCCCGTTCTCCAAAATCTAGAAAGCAAAAAATCCCAATTCAAAACCCTATCTCTATTCTCTACATCTCCGCCTCCATCATCGACATCGGCCCGCAACTCCGGTCGGTGCCCGTCGCCGTGCGGTCTCATTTTCTGACGGAGTTGGCACAGAGGTCTCGCTCTCTCTCCCCCAATCCTTGTTTTCGTTTTCTTTCATTTTTTGTTGACTATTACTCTAATTAATGGGGAAAAAAATGGGAGATGATTTAGTCTTTAGTGTTTACAGTCGTGGGATTCGAGTACGTAAATATTTTTGTGTTTGATTTGCTCGGTCTAGTTGAGAAAGTGAACGTTTTTGTTTTGTCTTGTAATTAAATTAAACCGAGGCTATAGATATATTCATTTACTGAATTCGCTAAGGTCTTATCTTATGTTTATTTGATTATTTGGTTTTGATTTCTTAAACTAAGACGTATACTTATTGGTTTATCACATGTTCGTTGTTCACTAATCTCTCTGTTGTTGTGTATCGAGCAGCTCTTGTGGTCCGACCGACCAGCTCTCCGTCACAGGCTCAGACGTATGGAGGGTTCAAATAATGAAATGCTATTGACACAATCTAGCCGTGAAAAATCTTATCCTGCTTGGGAATTTGTCAATTTAATTCGTGGGAATGGAAAGTCCACATACACTTGTTTGTTCTGTAAGAAACAATTCAAAGGTGGGGGAATTCATCGAATGAAACATCATTTAGCTGGGAAGAAGGGAGAAATAGCTCCGTCTAAGGAAGTGACGCACGATGTTAAATCTCGGATGGCAGCACACTTGGATGAAGTAAAGCAAAAAAAAAGATGATCCTAATTATGATGATTATGAGGAAGGGAGCACGGCAAATGCACCTGAAGAAGTGCGAAAAGTACCCGAGCCTACTCCGGCTACAGGTAAAGGGAAGAGAAAAGCCGTCACTGGTCTTGTCGATAGATATTTTGCGCCGAGGACAACCCCAGGTTCTCAGCCAGGCCTTAAAAGTGTGTTTGCGACCAAAGAGGCGGTGAAAAATGCTAACGTGGCTCTTGCTCGATGGTTCTACGCCAATTGCATTCCATTTAATGTGACCCAATCTTGTTATTTTCAGCAAGCTTTAGATGCAATTGCTGCCATTGGACCTGGATTTAAAGGTCCTTCATATAATGATGTTAGGGTGAACTTGTTGGGAGATTGCAAAAGAGCGTGTCAGCTTCTCGTTGAAAGTTATCGAAGCAATTGGAAGAGCTCTGGGTGCACACTTATGGCAGATGGTTGGAGTGATCAGAGGCAAAGAACTTTGATTAACTTCCTGGTATATTGTCCCGCAGGTATGACATTCATTAAATCTGTTGATGCTTCAGACATGGTGAAAGATGCAACAAATTTGTACAATTTGTTTGTTGATGTTATTGAATGGATTGTGCCTGCAAATATTGTGCATGTAGTGACTAATAATGCAGCAAATTATGTAGCAGTTGGAAGGCTCATTCACAATAAGTATGAAAACATTTTTTGGTCCCCATGTGCAGCACATTGTTTGAATCTGATATTGAAAGACATCTCTTATTACCTCATATAAGCTAACTTGTTTCTCGTGCTTCAAAGATTACTATCTTTTTCTATAATCATATAGTATTTTTGTCTTGGCTTAGAAAAAGGCCTGGTTGGAAGGAGATAGTACGTCCAGGAGTTACTCAATTTGCTACGGTCTTGATTACCTTAAAAAGCATTTGTGATCATAAAGAGGACTTGCAAGCTTTGGTGGTTGATAAACACTTTACTGGTCATAGATTAGCTAAAAGTGTTAATGGAAAAAAGTTTGTGAAACTATATTTGATGCAAAATTTTGGCGAGAATGCCAAATTGCTGTTAAGCTTGCAGGCCCTCTTGTTAGACTGTTGCGAATTGTTGATGCGGACGAAAAATCCTCTTTAGGGTATGTGTATGAAGGAATTCAAAGGGCAAAGAATGGGATCAAAGAGATGTTCGGAAAAAGAAAAAGTGTGTACAAGCCTTACACTGAAATTATTAAGGCTCGATGGGATAAACACTTGCATTGTAGTATCCATGCTGCAGCTTATTTTCTCAATCCTGCTTTCTTTTATGATGAAAGTTTTAGTGAGAAACATAGAGTGTTGAATGGATTACTTGATATACTGGACATCAAGAGCCTATGTAATGATTCGATTAAAGCAATGAAAAAGATAGAGATATATAGAGAGCGCAAGGATAGTTTCGCTAGGCTATCTTGTTTACAGGCTGCAAAATCACTTACACCAGGTAAAATATCATTTATAGTTGTATAATTCTATTTACGTACATATTCTCTAATTCATTTATTTTTTTAAAATTTTGTTCCTATTTTATTATTGCAGATGAATGGTGGAGGTTGTTTGGCGGGAGTGCTCCCATATTAAAAAATATTGCCATCTGCATCTTGAGTCAAACTTCCTCATCATCAGGATGTGAACGAAACTGGAGTTTGTTTGATATGATCTACACCAAAAAAAGAAATAGACTGGAGCATCAAAGGCTTTGTGATCATGTTTACATCACTTACAACTTGCGTTTGAAAGATAGGAAAATTAATATTATTATTTATTAATTAATATGTGCAATGTTTCTTTTGTTGGCATTTATTATGTTTTGAACTTCTCTAAATTAATTATAATTTTTATATTATAGGAAGCATCAAAAGAAAAGATCTTATGATCCAATTGATTATGAAAGCATTGACAAGCTTGATTTTTGGGTGATGGATGAAGATCCACAACCAGAATTTGATGAGAATGAAGTTGGAAACTTAATTTATGATGAACAAGCTATTCCAATTGTTGGTAAGTTGTTTGCTTACAAAAAATTATATTCCCGATTTGGTATATTTATTTTGAGCACTTCATGTTAATCTAAGCTCTTTTTTTTTTCATTTACGTAGATCACAATGACGTTAACATGGACATAAATATGCCCGATTCATCCAATTTGAACTCCGGTGATGGTGGAGATGATGGAAATGGGGAAGATGAAGATGATCTTCTTGGTTATGGTTATGTCGATGTTGGATTTGGAGGAATTAGTGAAAATTATGATGATTCGTTCTAGTCGGTGAAATGTGTTATTTTGTAATGGCTTTTAACTTGAACTACTTGAAATTATTTCTTTTTTCGTTGGATTTGATGTATTTTGATGTTTTATTACTTTGTAGTTTATATTTTAATTTAAATTGTCGTGCTTTAGATATTGAATTATTAATCTATTGTTCTAGTGAACTTAAATTAGTATTGCTTATGATAAACTATACTTAAAATATTGATTTATCAGCTCTTATTTAGAAAAATGTCATTATATGCTATAAAATTAATGATAAAAATATTATATTATACATATAGAATAAATAAATAAATTATATATTAGTCAAACCGGTTCGACCACTGATCCGACCAGCGAACCATCGAACCAATAGCTTCACCGATTCAATGACCTGTCCAGTTTTCAGAATATTGATTTTCACCCACGTTTTTAGGGGAAAAAAAGTCAACTCTACAAATTACTCCAATGAGTCAAATCAACGACCATGCGAAGATAATTTAGAGCTCCCATATGACGACGTCGTACTTCCACCGGTCCCACCAGCATCAGCAAAAAATAAGTCGGACAAGTAATTGTTCAAATCCTCGGGGGCATATCTGACAATTGCCTCGACGCCAACCTCCATGCTGTAATATTCTCGATGCTTCTCGTAGAAGGCCCGATAGCTCGGGACAATTTTGTTGGCAAGGGATATTTTGACCTCGTCCCGTACTTTGTGGTCGGGAATGACCCATGAAATCTGCTTCTTGTATGCTTCCTCAAAACCCTTATTGAACCGTCTAAACCGTTCCTTGGCCTCCTGCGGACTAATCTCAGCCGTTGGATCGTCAGGCATTGAGGAAATCACTTCACTCCAACCCATCCTCTGGTATTTGGCTAAGTACTGGTTGACCTTTGACCGGTTTTTCAAAATCCACTCGATTCCAATTAGGAGCCCCAGATTGGAATTCCGGATCTTCGAAACGACGTAGTTTAGGTTGTTGGCCAGAAACAAATAGGACAGTGCGACGTCGTTGTAGTGCACCGCCTTGGCGTCGAGCTTGCACAGGAGGACGAGGACGAGCCACGCCAGCCTAGCAGTGATCTCCCCCACCGACGGATCCTCTCCGCCGCCGGAGATGGGGCTCGAGAAATACGCTTCCGGCAGAGGCGTCCACGCACTCACCGGAAATTCGCCCACTATGTCGGCAACCGCCCCGCTGTAATCGGCGATGAAAACGAGGAAATTCATCACGTAGCGGGCGAGCGGGTGGACGCCGCCGTTGGACGGCGCTTTCGAGGTGTCCTTCTTAATCGCCGCCTCGAATTGAGCCAGCATAACCCTAACCGCCTCCCCGATTTTCCCCAGCGCACCCGCCGCCTCAGATCTCACCGCCGCCAGCGACACGTGCGAGAAGACCGACTCGATCTCCTGCCACAGATCCGAGATCGCCTCGTACATATCCAGCGCCCGGAAGATCTTCTCCGGCGACAGAACCTTCTTGCTCCTCCATAAATTCGTGGCGAAGCCGAACAGAGTCACGGCGGCGTCTGTGGAGATGGCCGCGAAGGTCGACTCGGAAATTCTCTCCGAGCAAGAGAAAACGACGTCGCAGAGGATCCTCTCACCGTGGAAGAGAGTTTTGACGGCGACCCTCACGGCGTGCAGCCAGGATTTAGTTTTGGTTTGGAGAAGGTCCCACTCCATTTTCTGGATCTGAGAGTGGCTCAATTTCTCCACCCCCAAATAGTAGAGTGTCTCATCGACTATCGATTTCCGGATGAGTGTGTAAATGCGGACGCATTCTTTGCCGTATCCGGAACCAATCATACAGTTGGCAATGCTCTTGAGGTCCGCCATGGCCATATCCGAAGTTTTCTCGACCGAGTTGGAAATTTCGTCCTCCGAAAAGTCAGAAAGCGTAGAAGTGGATGAGTGGGTGGAGACGGATTCGGAGTCGAGATTCAGATTCTTTTGGTTGGAAGATAAAATGACGTAAAACTCCTTCTCAAGTCTCTTGATGGCGATCCTCATCAGCTTTTGGGCTGTGATGAGTTTGTGAGAGTTGGAAGAGAGGTTAACGTAGTACTGCATGGCGCTCTGGAGGCCGGCCACCGCCTCGAGAAGGAGAGCGGCCTCCTTTCTGTTGCCGGCAAATAGGGGTGAGAATTCCTGATGGTCAACATCCCATCTCCTTATTATGGATTCTGCCTGGTCCACCATATCCTCCATAGCCATCTCCTGTGAGTTCCTCCGTTGTGGAGAGACAGAATTCTGATGTGAGGAATGGGGGGTTGAAGGCCTGCTCCCAGAAAAAAGTGAACCCTTCATTTTGGAATTATTTTACTTTGGAAATGTTTTGAGAGAGAGAAGAGAGGGGTTTTGTGTTTGGAGGTGTTTGAAATGAAAGAGGAGTGGAGTATATTACTTGAGAATTTAGGAGGGAGAGAAAACTTGCGTATTAAGAATTCACGACTGGGAAGCCTCTCTATATTTAATTAAGAGTATTCGGGAGAAGGATTTTGACTGTGGACTTCGAAAAGGCCACGCGGTGTGGGAAACAGGATATGATTTTTTATTGGGTTTTATTATTTTGTCGGCATAATAAGATGAAAACGAAGGAATATATGATGAGTCTGACATGCTGAATTGAGTCACAGTTTTGGACATTAGTACCGCGTTCAAAATTTAAATAACTGCGCTGACGGGGATGTTTGACAATTTGGCCAGTTAATTTAAACACGTGGTCAAGGGCCGATTCAACCAGTTTGGCCGATTCAACCACTCATCAATAATAGCAAATTCTTACCAAAACTAGCATGTTTGGTTTCTCGTTCCTAATTATGTGGTTTATTTGTTTGGCTCATGTGTTTGCCTTACGGTAATTGGGGTTTGTGTTATACCTCGTTTTAATCAATTGGGATTCAGTGTTGGGTATAGTGAAAAACGCTCGCTGATCATACTTTGGATCGATTGAGAATCTAAGATAACAATCCTACGCAGCGAAAATAACATCTATATATATCTAAAAAGGTTAATATTAAATTCTTTTTTAAAAACCTAAAATAATTGAGTCAAAATTTTGACTTACTAATTGTAGAATATATTTAAAAATCTGAGAAATTTATTAAATTTTAGTTAGTGGCCAATTTTGATAACAGTTTGAATTATAGATAAAAATCAAATCCCAAATTTCTTGCAAACCGTGTGGATTTATTTAAGTTCAGATCATATCTTCATTCAAGCCTATAAATCCCAATTTATAGATTACAGTTGGGATTGTTAATAACTTTTGAATTAAGTCATATATCTTCATTCAAGCGTATAAATCTTATCCTAATATATCTCACAAAATTTTTTGAGCATATCTTTTTTAAATGTCAAACACCATTTCTTTGAGCATATCTTTTTTAAAATGTTATAGACAAATAAGTTAAGGATATACTATCAATTCAGTAAATACTAAATTCATAACATATTACACTTAATACGTATAGTTTTTTTCGTGTAAAATTAAATAAAAATATGTGTGATAAGTAACAGTAATGATAAATAATCTTGATCTTAGTCAAACAATATATATATTAAAGATATATTTTTATATTTTTTTCATTAAACATATGTCAATAATTGTATTTATAGGTTTATAAAATCGTTAATGTATTATACTAACTCCATTTCATAAAATACATCTTGGACATAAACTAATTCAATTTGGACATAAACCGATTCAATCGCATTAATAAATCGAGAATGTATTATGCTTCAAAAGTATAGATTTTTTTGGCATAAAATATTATCAAATAAATCAATAATTAACAATAAATAACATAAAAGATAAAATTTTATTTTTCTAAAAATAAAATTGTATTTTGCAGTGAAGCATATGTTCTTTTTTTTTTTTCCCGAAACGCAGTGAAGCATATGGTCAAAATACATTTTGTCAGTACAAATTTATATATATGATTTCCTATGATACTAAGATTATTATACATAAATCCATTAAATATGGGAAAAAAATCAAGGATATTATTATCAAAAAATTATATATTTCAACATAACATTCAGTTTAGTTGTATATGTTTTAAAATTTTATACACCATTAAAGTAGGCTACTAAATCTTCTTAAAACCCTACATATCTTACCATATATTCTACTAAATATTTGATATATTATAATAATCATATCTACAGTCCTAATATATATGGGTATCAATTGTTTGGTTGATGAAAGATATGGTTCGAGGTAGGTTTTCTGTATTTTATTGTTTCTCTAACTCTATCAAATACATCACAACACCATACTTTTGATAAAAAAAATTAAATAAATAAATAAATAAAAATAAAAAAAAATCATAATTTTATGCAGCAACATGAAAATAACGGTGTATGCAACACTTGAATACCTATAAATCATCGACGAACTAAAGAATTTACAGCAAGGAAAAATTTTGAACTACACTCAGAGAAATACTACCAAATTATTTTTTAAAAAAAATAAATCTGCTATATTTTATTAAGAGATACAATATCAAGTGCCAAAAAAAAAAAAAAAAGGACGAACATCTTTGATATCTTAAAAGATTTTTTCTAAACTATTCGATTATCACAGATGTTTCTTTCATTTGTTTAATTCATATTATACCGTTCGCTTATTTAACGTACCGATTGATTTACTACCAAAAATATTATATCCTAACAGATTTATTTATACTAACAATTGTTAAGCCTAAATATAACATTTGCTTCAAACAGTAACCCCGATATAGATACAAATCAATTTTTACAATTCATTTCAGCACACTAAATGTGATATATACTCCTGACTTAAATTTTAAAGCAAAAATTGCTATATTCCATTAAGAGATACCATATCAAATGCAATGAAAAAATTAAAAGAGGAAGAAACATACAATGTCAAATGCCAAAATAAATAAATAAAAGAAAAAAATATCGCATGTTGGCATGTTCTTGAAGAAATCAATGTTCAGTACGGTCTGCTGGTATGTTCTTGAAGAAATCAATGTTCAGTACTGTCAATTGTATTTAGTTGTTTAACACGTTACGAATCATTAGATTTACAAGATTAGAAGATTTTAATTTGTGGCCATAACAATATACCAAAACTCAAACAAAAAATGTTGTGTACAAGGCGATAATTAATAATATATAAATAATATTTTCTTTTATTCTAATAAATGTGTTTTATGTTTTGAATAATGATTCCATCATCCAAACCAAAATATTTTCCTTAATATTACTAGCACCGCACTAGTTCTATTCGAATCATACTTATTTGTTAATGTCGAATATATGTGGCTTACACGACCTACGGGGTTTGACTAACAAGTTTGAGTTTTTCTTCAACCTCTTCATCTGCCTTGTCGTGTGCGTCTCGTCCCGTCGGTCGCTTCTCGCCGTTTGTCGTTCGCGTGGGCCACGCCTTGCGCCGCCCGTCGCCGTTGTGTGTGTGGTACGTCGCGTACCTCGTCGTGAGTTGTTTGTTGGTCGTGCATCGTGTGCAATGTGCGTCGGTCAACCCGTGACCTCAATGTCTTCTAATGTACTCCTTTCGCCTTGGTTGGGCATCGTGTGGGCAACGATCTTCCGATCTCGTATGTCTAGAACTCCTTTTCCCTTGTTCTATCAAACTCATGTCCCCAACCTTATATTTGTTGGGAGTCACGTGTTTTTTTTATATCTCACGCTTGAGAATGAGTTCTCTATATGGTTTATTTATAGGCTACAACAAGGACCTTAAGAAGGTAAGGAATACGACTCCCGATGGGCCAAAAAGTACTTGGTTGTGGTAAGCCTTATTCCTTGGGTTATTAATAATAAATAATTTCACTATATATTTATTATTGCATTTCCTTTTCCTCACCCCCAATTACGTGGACTTTACTATACTCGATTCATCTTCTCGTGTCAAAGATATAACGTTCGTTAATTAATTTAATTACTGGATTTAATTAATTAACTTCTTGTCTGAAACTAGTACCACCCAATCTTTATTATTAAGCCGAAACTTAATCCACCAACAAGGTTTAGCATAATATTCATTTTTGAGATTTTTTCGGAGACGTCAGCACTATGGCGCACCAATATACGGTGATTGATTATAATCAACACAACCATCTAAATAATAATAATTCCCAACTCATTGAATTATTAACCTAGCAGAGTAAGTCTCACACTTTGATGAATCAAAACAATAAATACTAAATACACGTGCCCGTTATTATCAGACGACTTAAGAGTACGAGCATATCATGAGGTCTAGTTTATTTACTGGATCAGTATAAAATAAACTTCTTCGGGGTCCAATTCATTACACAAAAAAGTGTACTAGTATAATTTATTAGTTAAGATAAACTAACTAAAACTATACTATAACCATACCGATTGGTTTGTCCATTGGTATCTCAATCATAACCCTTATTTATATTGCACAAAGAATCGATAATATAAGACAAAGTTTGCATTGCCATATTTTGAAATATAAATGCAAACGCTTTTGACTAAATTTGATTCTCTTCTGAAAAAAATAAATTGATTTAAACTAAAACAAAGCTTTTAGTATACCACCCAACAATCTCCTACTTATACTCAAAGCTTTTGCTTTTCGAGTGTACACATTTCAACTCTCACTAATACTATATACCTGATATGAGATATTATACCTAAAGGATAAACCGGTCCGCTAGGCCGTTCGAATGAGTTCAGCGAACCGAACAGGCCGTCTTGGCCAAGCAGAATCGAGCAGAGTGTTGTGGTCGAGCACCACGAGGACAGGGTACGGGTGATCCCAGTACGAGAAAACAGGTCGATCCTAGGTCTGTGGGGGATCTGGTCAAAGATCGACCTGCCAAGCAAAAGGTCATTTGATCGACCACTTCACAAACTGGGAGTAGCCCAAGGATTGACCTGAACACGGCAGAGCGCAAGAACCTTCGAGGAGGATATAAAGGAATCTTTACCCCATGTGCAGAGGACACGTGGTGCGACTATATTGGTCTATGATGATAACTGTTTCTGACACACGCACACTATGTGTGTACAGACGGGCAGGCCGGGCAGCTTTTCGGCAGCCAGCTCAGCTAACCCGAGCAGCCTCTAGAAGCAGGTATCTCACCCCTATATATAGGGGTGAGCTTTACATTTTGAGAATGATTTATCCACTTTACTCTTGAGAATTGATACCCTAGAACGGTATTATTTCGAGCCCAGATTTAATTTATATTGGTTGCTCAATGTTATCAAATCAAAATATGTAATAATTCAAGTAAAATCATAAATTTTTATTGTCCTATCGTGTTTAAACAGACCGAGTTGGACCTCGGACAACGTGTTTTCGACATATCGAATGTTTAAGTCTTAAAGAATTGGTATCGAGGCTTGCTTAATATATAATTTATGTGATTTCGATGCTATGTGTTGTATGAACGTTTTGAATTGTTAAAGGCATGAAAAACTCAAAATTCGAGCCTCAGTTGTGCTCTGTTTTTGTCGACCAAGAAGCTGTTTTTTAGACAAGTGTTCTTATTGAGTTTTGTAGTGCTTTGAGTTAGGCTTCAGTGAGTTTTGGAATTTTGTGATTTGGAGTCGAAATGGATTTTATAAAAATTTTCAAAGTTAGACAAGCATGCAGTTTTTATAAACTTAGACAGAAACTTTGACCTTAGTTCATAGCTGTTTATGATGACCTTAACGTGCCTGCATGAAAATATATTCTTCATGAAACATGTAGTACATGTTATAACTGTAGGAATTAAAATCATGCAAGTTTGAGTTTTTGTTGATTTTATATGATTTTTTTAAGTTGGATTTATGCCCAGAATTTTTGAAAGCAGTGGTTGTGTGTATACATGGAATGTATGCTCTGAATTGTTGCCTTTAACGTGATTATATGTAAAACTGCTCTTCATGAAATTTGTATCTTTCCTTGTGTAGTTTCTTCAGGTTTTGAGTTCGTATGATTTTGAGTTCTATAACTTGATTTATTGTTGTAAGTTGTTCATTTTCACTTCCGGACTGCAGCTATGTTTTGCGGTGTTGTTGAATTATCTATGTGACTATGTCCGAATTTGTTAAATTTGTCTTCATAAAAATTGTAGCTTTATTTCTTATCTTTCTATGAGCACCTGATTCATATTTTTAGCATGTCTGTAGCTCGAGTTATCCTCAAATGCTGCCATCTTGTTATGTTGAATGTTTGCTGATTTATCATGTAGATAATGACCTCGTCGGATTTTATGTTGTTCTCTAGAGTTGTAGATTTATGTGTTAGGAATCATATGCCACTGGTTTCATGTTATTACGACTTATGTGCTGCTAGATGTGTTCATTTGAAAATTGCTGCGCATACCATGTTTTACAAAATCATTAGTTTGATTCCGAAAATGGAACGCACCATCGAAATGCACGATTATATGACCTAAGTGATTTATTTCTTGATCCATGTAGTATGTATGATCCATAAATGTCTTAGCTGAGTATATTAAGCAAGCTGAACTATCAATTAACTAAAGACTTAAACCGAAAATGTTTTCAAAGAATGTAGGCAAGGCGAAGCCAAGCGAGCTAGTTTTCAAAGTTTATGTATATGTATAAGACTAGTGAGTATAAGTTAAACCTTGATAAGGTTCTAAGACAAGTCCCAACTAATTTAAGTAATTGAAGAGTCAAGCCTCGACCTACGGCCTTTGCTTGTCAAGTTATTTTAATCCGGAAATCCAGGTGGGTTAGTTATTCTAAAATACCTGTGCATATGTGTGTTTAAATATGTTTAACCGGTATGAGCTATGTATGCATGTGAGCATGTAGCCTATCGATGTGAGCTTGATGGCCATCGGTACAGTTGTCCCCGTATGATGAAATACGGTTACCCTTACGAGGTAAATCTTATTAAGACCTATGAGAAGGCCGTGTCATTGATGTGGCACGCACTCCCATGTCATTGATGTGGCATGGCTGAGCTTTGATGAGCGTAGATGTACACATGAGTGAGTCTTTGAAGAGACTAGAGTCATTGATGTAACTAGAGATGAGACATGATGTATTATCGTTTATGTTCATGCTGCGACCATACCATCCTAACATATTCTGAGTTGTTCATATGAATAGTGTGAGTACAATATTTTTCAACTGTACTCACTCCCACCTGCTCTTCACGGATGCAGGTTAAGCAGTTGGCAGGTGACGAGACAGGACGAGTGGGTGGTCTTGTTTTCTTTAATTATAATTATTATTGCTTCCGCTCATTTATGATATTGACAGACTGTTGCTTAGACTTGGACTTCTTTTTTGCTTTGTTTTCGGGGATTTGATTATGTTTTGACATTATTGCTTTGGAACTTAATGAATGCTAGTTTATTTTCTTTAACTGTTCTCGATGGATAAGTAGCGCCCGTTGGGATTTCATATTTAAATTGAGATTTGCGAAAAATTTTCTATGATGTTACAAAGATGGCCAAAGACAAGGAGGGATGGGCCTGTGAAGCCCAAGAGCAATCTGTATTGTCGATTCCACAAGGACTATGGGCATCACCGACGACTGCAGACACCGCAAAGACGAGATCAAGAGATTGATCAAAGTTGGACACCTGAAAGAACTCATATACAAGGATCGTGAGAGGTCGAGTCGGCAAAGAGAGAGGAGTAAGAGTCCTCGCAAAAGGGCGAGATCACCAGAGAAGGAGGAACTCCCACAGAAGAGAAAAGTGATTCACGTGATATTCGGAGGGTTAACAGATGGAGACTCGAATCGAGCAAGGAAGACGTATGCTCGAGGTCGATATGTATGAGGCGAAGTACAGCAAGTCGACGAGACTGGACCGGTGATGAATTTTGGACCTGCCGATGTGGGAGAAGTCGACAGACCGCACAATGATGCCCTGATGATAACGGCACAAGTGTCAGGGTATGAGGTGCAGATGGTATTTGTCGACACTGGAAGTTCAGTTAATGTGATCTTTTACGAGTGTCTCAAAAGAATGGAACTCGAAATCGAGCTCACACCCCTTCATACATCCCTTTTTAGTTTCAACGGATCGGAAATGCCACCCCTTGGAGAAACCACGCTCGCTGTCCTCCTTGGGGTAGGCGACTTGAGGAAAGTAAAAATTGTATGATTTGTGGTGGTCGACGTCGAGTCGGCTTATAATGTAATCCTTGTGAGGCCTGCTCTCAATGCCTTCCAAGCGTTGGTATCGACTTACCACATGAAATTGAAGTTCCCTGTCCGAGATCGAGTGGGAAAAGCTTGAAGGGATCAAAAGTTTTCTAGAACTTGTTACCAAATAACGGTGAGAACCAACCAACGAACTGAAATTAAAGAAGGAAAGAAACCAATGACGAGTGAAAAAAGGCTAAGAGGAAGCGATCTCGAACTTCACGGAGAACTAATGGAAATACAAATCGGAGAAAGGGAAGACCAAACAACCAAGTCTGGAAAGAACTAGAGGACGAGTTGCGAAATCAATTGGTCGAGTTCTTGAAGGAATTTAGGGACCTATTTGCATTTTCCCCGGAAGAGCTGGCAGGAATCGACCCGGAGGTCATGGAGCATAAGCTTAACATCAACCCTTTAAGAAAGCCTGTGAAGCAACGACTCAGACACCACGGAGCTGAAATCGATAAGGCCATCGAAATCAAGGTTGACAAGTTGCTGAAAGCCAGACACATCAAAAAAATCCAATTCCCTGAATGGATATCCAATACCGTGATGGTGAGAAAGGCGTTGAATAAATGGCGTATATGTATCGACTTCCGCGAGTTAATCCTGGCGTGCCCAAAGGATCATTACCCTTTGCCAAGGATTGATCAGCTGGTCGGCTCCACAACTGGTTGCGAGTTACTAAGAATGATGGATGCATCACAAGGGTACCATCAAACTCCCTTGGCCCCCGAGGATCAGAGAAAAGTGAGCTTCGTGACGAGCAAAGGAACATACTGCTATATCGTCATGCCCTTTGGGCTAAAAAACGTAGGGGCGACTTATCAGAGATTGATGGATCGCATGTTCAAACCACAGATTGGACGAAACATGGAAGTGTACGTGGACGATTTCATACCCAGACGATTTAAGGGAAACATTCAAAACCCTTAGAGCGTTTGGGATGAAGTTGAACCCGAGCAAGTGTACCTTTGGAGTAAGGGCAGGACGATTTCTGGGATACGTCGTCACAGAACGAGGGATCGAGGTGAACAAAGACAAGGTGAAAGCCATACTCAACATGGCCCCACCACGAAACGTTCGAGAAGTACAGGTCTTGACAGGAAGGATCGTGGGGTTGAGCAGGTTCATTGCTCGAGCAGCTGAGAAGAGCATTCCTTTCTTTAAATTGCTAAAAAAGAAGACGACTTTCCTATGGAGTGACTAAGCGCAGATGGTGTTCGAGAAGTTCAAAGAATTTCTGAGTGAGTTGCCTTTATTGACAAAACCTGAGCCTGGTGACGAATTGGTATTGTAAATCTCGGTGGGATTGGTCTCTTTAAGTTTGGTGCTGCTTCGAGAAGAAGGGGGTTCCCAGCAGCCAATATATTACACCAGTCGAGTACTCCAAGAGGCGGAGACGAGATATTCCGAAGTCAAGAAAGCTGCTTTGACGTTGGTGATAACGGCTAGGAAATTAAGGCCATATTTTCTCAATCATACAGTAGTGGTGAGGACGAATTTTCAACTTAGAGAAACTTTGGGCCGACCTATGGTATCTGGTCGACTTATGAAATGGGCAGTCGAGTTGAGTGAATACTCTATCAAGTATGAGCCTAGACGAGCCATAAAGGATCAAGCTTTGGCAGATTTATCCAAGAATGTACTAAGGGAGAAGAAAAGAAGTGGATGATGCATGTCGATGGGTCCTCTGCGGCCAAAGGATCTGGTTTGGGAGTCATCCTCGTGTCTCCAGAGGGCGAGCAACTTGATTTTGCCATCAGAATGGGGTTTAAAGACTCGAACAATGAAGCAGAATATGAAGCACTAATCAAAGGAATTAACTCGCGATAGGAGGTGGAGCGACTGAAATCATGGCGCACTCAGATTCACAACTCGTCGTGGGGCAAGTGATGGGAAATTGTGAAATAAAGGAGGACCGAATGCTGAAATATGTCGAGGAAATTCAGAGCCTCGTGCAAGGTTTGGAGAAGTTTGAGTTAACACAAGTCCCACGAGAGGAAAACAAACGAGCCGATTGGTTAACAAGAATTGCGAGTTCGAATGAAGGAAGGATGGGAAATCGCATCATAACCATGCACTTAAAAGGAAGTGTCTTAGGCGAAACAATGAAAGTCGAGAAGATGGAGGCCAAGGAGAAGGATGATTGGAGGAAATCGATTTGGGAACTCATTCAAAGGCGAGTACCTACTGGAGACAAACAAGAGGCGAAAAAAGTTTCTCGATATCTAAGCAAGTACTTTGAAGTCGGTGGGGTCCTGTATAAGAAGTCCTATGTCGGCCACATTTGAGGTGTGTCTCGGAAGACGAAGGAAATCATGTACTTAGAGAAATTCATGAAGGATGTTGTGGAGCACACACGGGGTCTCGAGCCTTAGCTGGAAAAGCCTTGAGAGCGGGCTACTATTGGCCAAAAGTACGAACAATGGCAGAAAAGTTGGAGCGAGAATGCGAGCGATGCCAACGACGTGGGCAGATTACTCATATCCCAGCTGAAACCATGATGACAATCAACTGCCTGATCCCCTTTGCTCAGTGGGGAATCGACTTGGTGGGTCCATTGTCGATGGGGAAGGGTCAGAGGAAGTTTCTGGTAGTTGCAGTCGATTACTTTAGTAAGTGGGTCGAGGCAGAACCCTTGGCGCGAATCGCCGAAGAGAAAATGATACAATTTCTATTCAATAACATCTACTGTCGATTTGGAATTCCGAAAGTGCTAATTTCAGATAATGGGACCCGATTTCATGGAAAACGGATCTAAGCATGGTGCCTCGACATGGGGATTAAACAACGATTTGCTTCAGCCGCGCATCCACAAACAAATGGGCAGGTCGAAGTGACCAACAGAACTATTCTCCAAGGACTGAAGAAGACGTTGGAGAAGGCATTGGGAGCGTGGATTGATGAATTGACAACTATCCTATGGGCTTATAGGACGACTCCAAGGAGCTCGACAGGGCAGTCACCATTTCATATGGTGTACGGCATGGATGCGCTCTTGCCAGTCGAAGTCGGCCTTAGTTCTCACAGATCGACGTTCTATGAAGAGAAGAGAAACAAGGAAATGATTGACGAAGCCCTCGACCTAATCAAAGAGGGACGAGAAGAAGCCTGGGTGTGATCTGTCGACTACAAGCAAAAGATGCGAGCAGCGGTTGATAAGAAAGTGCGAACCCGACGATTTCAAGTAGGTGATCTTCGTTCTCAAGCATGTCGGGAAGCTCGAAGCCAATTGGGAAGTGCCCTACACTATCACAAAGGTGCTCGAGAGAGGTGCATATGAACTCGAGGATGTTGAAGGTCGACAGCTGCCACAATCCTAGAACGTGGCCCGTCTCAAACGCTTTTATGCTTAAGGCAATGTTTCAAACTCCTTTTTGTACTGAACAATGTTCAAATCAACTTCAGTAATGAAATGAATTTTGAGTTATTCTTCAATTGTTTCATTCTTTACAATCAACTTTGTTGGAATAATCTGAAAAATCGAATTTTTCAAAACGGCTACGAAGCCGACTAACCTAACTATGTTGTTGCGACTCATCAAATATATTAACTAATTTATAGATTATGGCTGATAGGTTGAGGTTTACATTATGATTTAAAAACAACGCTGATCAAAACAGGTGTAAAATAGATATTCCAACTCTGTTGTTTTTAAGGCCTAATCGGACATGCCCGATAGAAATGACTCATTTAACATCTCTAATCCGTGTATCGTAGAGGCTACGTACTAGTTTAGCTTGACAAATTTTAATTTACTTCAAATCCATAAATAATAGGTTTTGAATAGTCATAAATTTACTAGATATTTATGGTCCTTTTTAAGAGTATTAATATTTTTTCCTATTCTAGACGTGAATTATAAGGCACAATTTTTTTTCTCAATCCTTTCTTTTTTCCTCGTTTTACTTTTAAAATTATAAAAAAATATTACTAACTTAAAGTATAAGTAGATTTGAAAGTTAATAATTTTTATTATTTATCATCAATTTTTCATACATAATATATCAATTTGATCATTTCTTGATGAACTTCGATTTGATGACTTTATTGTACATACAAAATAATAAATAATTATATTTATTTTTATAATAAAATTTAAATTACCTATTGATATTAACTAAAAACATAAAATTAATTAAATCAATTTAACTACAAAGTTGTTAAATGATAGTATTTAAAAAATATTATAATATCATATGATAAGTCGTATAAGTGATGTGTGTTATTTTAAATATAAATAGTAATATAGTTATTCAAAAATGTATTTGAAAATAAAAATATTTTTTTATTGTTACTTTTATTTTAAATATAAAGTTTTTAACAAATATCTATGTAATACACGGTATTGTACTAGTTTAGTAGTATATATGTATATAGATGTTTAGCGAAATTCTCCAATATGAAAAAATTGGAGTTCTAGCAGAAATTGAGCTTGAGTCGGCGGTCGGCCCTCGGCTGTATGGACCATGCTCAGTTTCTCTCGCACCAGCCTCGTCAATTGCGGTTGAGAGGGCTTCCTCTCTAATGGGCGGTCTTCGTCCTTCAAGCGCAGTCTTATGTGCTCAAGTCGTCGGCTTCTCTGGGTCTTGGTGGACGTGGTCAGGGAGCGATTCTATGCGCGGGACGGGGCTCGATCGTTGCGGCATTTGGGTTGGGAGGCCGGACCTTCACTGTTGCTTTCGGCCTTCTCCCCCTCCCATGTACTCTGGTGTTGGGTCTGGGAGGACCGGTGTCTCTGTTTTTCGGATAGTGGTGTTGGACGGAGTGGAGCAGTGGTGGTGAGGAGGGCTGTCGGTGGCATTCAGCCGGTTTAGGGGTCGGGGTTGTGGCCACGGCTTTTTGCACTTCCCCTGTTCCTATTGAGTTGAGTTTCGGGGGGCGAGCCAGTATTGTTGAATTTTGCTAGTGGTGTTAGAGGGTTCGTGTAATGCCCCGTTTATTTATAAATTGTTTGGGATTATTTATTAGTATTATTATTATTTATTTTTATGGTTATTATCATTATTATTATTTATTGAATGTCTAGTTGTTATTATTTGCCTAATTGCATATTATTATTAATTAAATAATGTGTGTATTATATAAATAATTATTCGGTTTTATTTTAATTATCGGGTGATCGAACCGAACCGTAAATGTCGTTAAGTGGAGAACCGAGAGCCCCGAGCCGAGTCCTTAAACCCGCGCGCCAGTGAACTGGCAGCCCGAACAGGTCGAACCCAACTCGGGTCGCCTCTATTTCCCCTCCATGCGTGTGTATGTGTGTCTTGAGGAGCAAGATAGCAACCCCTAGGCTTATTAAACCGTACGTCTATCTCTCTCGCTCTCTCAAGAAATCCCGTCTCGCTCTCTCTCGTCATATTCCTCTCGTCAGAAAAATGAATCCCGCAGCCTCCCCTTTATCTCTCTCAATCTGCCCTCTCGTCTCTCTCTCTCTCCCTCGCAAAACACAGATCGCCCTCGCAAGCTCCTCCATTGCCCTCACTTGCCCCGCCTTCCCGATCTCCGACGACCCTCCTTCCTCCGCGACCAGTAGCAACTCGCGGTGTCTCCATATACCCGGCGAGATCTCCGTAGAGCGTCATCACAGCGACGTCATCCATCACTGTGAGCCGCTATCCTTGAGCCGCTACTCCTCACGCGACCCCGTCACGTCACCACGAGCCGAGCGTGAAGCCGCCAAGCGCCGCCGTGAGCCGTCGAGCCCCGTTGTACGTCCCCATCAACTCTCGTTCGATCCTTTCTCGCAACTTTCCCGAGAACGGTACCATGGCTCGATTCCTTACGTTTGTTTACGTGTTTTTATGAAGTGTTAATGCTTTAGGGATTATTTTATGTTAGGGCTAAATAATCATTGGATTGTTTGCGTTGGGATCTCTTCGATTCGTATGAAATCGAGAGAGATCACTTGAAATTCTTGTAAGTGTTGTGGATATGGAATGTTTGAAAGTCCTTGGCCTTATGGTGATGACCTCGGATGAAATTAATGTGTTTTTGTACTGTTTATAATTTATTGAACCCGGACTAGTCGTTGTATATTTGCTATAAATCCCTTGTTGCGCCAAATGACGTGAAATTTTATATGTGATGTCTTCTGGTGTTTATATGTTTCGCGTAAAACTTTCAAGTTTAAACTCCCTCTGTAGCTATTTTAAGTTTTGACTTTGATTTCTGGGCAGAATCATAGAAAATGCATATAAAATTGAGTTGTGCTCCAAAATTTCTAATTTGAATATGTTTTCTCTCTGTCATATGTGGTTGTTGTGTAAAATTTTCATAACTTTTAGACTTCATTTGCTAGGGTAAATAATTATTTGTAATATTTTGTTGAACCTTGTTTTAATTATGAAAAATCGACCCCTTTCTGTACATTGCTGAATTTTGGTGTATAAGCTCAATTTAAGATGTGTTTCGTGATGTAAAAAGTTCAGATTTAATTGAGTTCATTTTGATGTGTTTTTGTTGAAAATATGAATTCTGCTGAATATAACAATAATTCCTATAAATTGGGTGTTTGATGTTTAGAGCTGGAAATTTTTATATGTTGATAATAACATGATGTAGGTGGTTGTGTATAAATTTCAAGGCTTGAATCGTTCACTAAGTCAAACTATGAATTCATGTTCGTTTTTGCTGAAATCTTGTTTGAGTTTTATAAAATTGGATATTTTGAGTTAAGGGCTCAAACTTGGTGTTATTGCTATGCCCAGTGAGATGAATTTTGTAAAATTTCAGAGGCTAACTCGTCCATTTGCCTGATCAACCAGAATAGGTGATATGTTCATAAAATATTGTTATCTTTTAGCTTATTATGATTAAGTCTAAGTTTTTAGGTAATCTTGTTTATATGTTACTCCTTGTTACTTGTCTTGACTATCCTTTATTTGAATTTATGTGTACTTCCATGATTGGTTTGGTCGAGTCTAAGTGCTAAGTCCAAGTGTTCCAATGTCCACAGGACTCCACGAACGACTTAGTTGAATCAAGTTCGACTAAGTATGATTTGTGTATTCCTTCTAAAGTCAAGATAAGTGTTGATTGTAGTATCTTGACTTAATATAAGTGTTTGAGGAGTCAAGCCTCGACCTACGTCACTTCTTATTATGCTTTTGCCAATTCGAAATACCATATGTGTTTGTTATTCTAAAATGCCTATGCAATGTGTGTCTAAAATGTGTTGAAATTGGTATGATCTATGTATGCATGTGAGCATGTAGCCTATTGATGTGAGCTGTTACGGCCGTCGGTACGGTTGCCCCCGTCGATGTAATACGGTTGCCCGTTGTGAAACAAGTCTCCTTAAGACCTGATGAAAGGTCGTGTCCCTAGCGTGGCACGTACTCCCGCCGATAGAGTAATGAATCCCCTTTCCGCGGCTAATGAAAGATGTGTACACACGAGTAATATATTGATGTGATATTATGTAGGAGATGAGACATGTTGTTATTGTTTAAGTTCATACTGCGACTATACCTTCTTAAAATATTCATATGCATAGTGGTGAGCATTAGTTTATCCTTTTATGCTCACTCCCACCTGCTCTTCACGGATGCAGGTTAAGCAGTTGGCGGATGACGAGACAAGGCGAGTGGGTGGTCATTAGTTATCTATTTCTGCTTCCGCAAATTTTTTTGAACTTATGAATTATGAAACATGATGACTTGTTTTTCGTTACATGTTTTTGGGATTATTGTTTTTGGATATTCATGGCACGTGGTTTATTGAAAAACTTGTTTTGATTATACATGTTGAATATCTTACGTGATATTGTGAAATGGGTTAATGAAAACCTTATGAACCGGGTTTATGAATCCCCTTGGGTCCAGATAAGACTTGGACTTTGTAAATATTGTGAAAAATGCCCATGATTTCGAAAATGATTTCAAAAAATGTTTTATCAATTTTTCGAAAGTCCAGAATTTCTTTAAAAATCAAGTGGCGCGTTACAGTTTTGTATCAGAGCCAGTCTGCGTTTCTGTAGACTGGTCTATATGTGAATAACTTGTTTATGTGATTTAGACCTTGTGTATTGACCACTCGTCTTCATCATGCCGCACTGCTTAAATGTATGTTTTATATACGTATCAATGAAAATACTTATAATGTGAATTTTATATTTTTACATAAGTAGCAATGAAATGGTTTGTGATATAACTTGTTGATATGTGGGGCTTAGGATCTATCCACCTTGATTTAAATTGAACTCTAGGGTTTCAAGGCGAACTCTAGAATTCCCTAATTATTTGTGCTAAATTTTTCGGCCTATTCAATGTAGGACTATGGCTAATCGCAACACATGCAACACCCACAACAACTGGCAGCCATCCCTGCCACCATCTCCACCTCCATCTCCACCTCACCAGCAGGCCCCTCCGAACATGGACTTTATGAGGCTCTTAGTCCAATTCCAGGTCATGTATGCACCCACCTTTTCGGGGACCGAGAACCGCACCGCGATGCTTGAATGGATGAAGGAGCTTGACAAGATCTTCGCTGTGCTCCCTCTCCAGGATCGACAGCGCGTATCTCTCGCTGCTTTCCAGATGAAGGCGGATGCATCCGACTGGTGGATTGACCACTGGGCTCAGAGGCCAGAGGCCGAGCTTAACGCTCTCACCTAGGATCAAATGTAGAAGATTGTCCGAGGCAAGTTCCTCCCACAGAGCTTTTGTGACCGGATGGAGCATGACTTCAAGCATCTGCAGTAGAGCAACTCTAGCGTGGATGAGTATATACGCACTTTCACCAGGATAAGCATCTTTGCCGGCGAGATGGTGAACACCGACGAGAAGAAGGCCCTGAAATTTCTGGAGGGGCTGAACTAGAAGATTCGTGAGCTGGTTGGGAGTCATGGGTTGATGTCCTATGCTGATACTGTGCATCGGGTATAGGAAGTGAAGAGCTGTCTCATTCCGATAACTCCAGTTCCCTCATACTACCATGCTGCTCAGCCTGTCCAGGTTGTACCACCTGTCATTCCCTCGTTATCCTTTCAACCGCCGATCATTCCTCAGATGGCTTATCAGTACCCTGTCCCTTATGCTTCAGCTCCCCCATCCTCTAGCTCCGTCAAGAGAAAGAGTGACCATCAGAACAAGAAGAAAGGAAAGAAGAGGAACTTTGGGAGGCGTGACGACCGACCCAATCAGGGTCAATCTACCCAATCAGGGTCAACCTCCGAGATGTCCTAAATGAGGCAAGTTGCATACCGGTGAGTGCTTAGTGGATCAGCGAGTTTGTTTCAACTGCTATTGCCCCGGCCATTTTGTCAGTGCCTGCCCCGGGCCTAAGAGGCAGCTGCAGCAGCCGAACCCCCAGCAGCATCAGCAGCAGCTTCCCCCGCCGTCACCTCATCAGCAGCAGCAGCAGCCCATACAACCCCCATCTTACAATCATAGGACGGAAAGCCAGGCCCGCGTCTACACCATCACCCACGACGAGGCGGCCAACAATACAGGTACCATGTCTGGAATGCTTTTGATATCCAATGTGTCTATATTTGCATTATGTGACACTGAAGCAACCCATTCGTTTATCTCTTCTTGATACCTTGAGGCTTTATCTAATAGCAATGTGTGTAAAGTCGATCCTCTCAAGGTTAGCCTACCCTCGAGAAAAATTATTATCTTTGATTCTTTGGTCTATGATCTTCATGTTAATATCAGTGGACGAGTTCTGGAGGCCGACACTTATGCCATTAAAATGCGAGATTTCGACGTGATCTTGGGCATGGACTAGCTCATTAGTTATCGAGCCGACATCCGATGCCAGGAGCATGAGGTCAATCTTTTTCCCGATCCTGATCAATCCGTTGTGTTATTTGGGATGAAGTCGAGGACTGTGCCTCAAGTCATCTCATCTATTCAAGCTAGGAAGAGCCTTTCTAAGGGTATATATCAAGGCTATCTTGTATCCATGGTGTCCGATGATAGTTCCGAGCGAACTCCCGAGAGAGTATCCATTGTTTGCGAATACCTCGACATCTTTCCCAATGAACTGCCTGGAGAACCGCCCGATCGTCAAGTCGAGTTCACCAATGACTTAGTACTAGGAGTTGGTCCCGTTTCTAAAGCCCCATACCGTATGGCGCTGAAGGAGCTTCAAGAGCTCAAGGCCCAAATCCAGGAATTGCTCAAACTCAATTTCATTCGACTGAGTGTTTCTCCTTGGGGTGCGCCCGTCCTATTCGTGAAGAAGAAGGACGGAACCATGCGCATGTGTATCGACTAACGTGAGCTTAATCACCTTCCGGTTAAAAACAAGTACCCTCTTCCTCGCATCGAGGATCTTTTCGACCAGCTGAGGGGAGTCAGCATCTTTTCGAAGATCGATTTGAGGTCTGGCTATCATCAGTTGAAGATCCGGGAGTCAGATATTTCTAAGACCGCGTTCCGTACCAGATATGGCCACTATGAGTTTGTGGTGCTGCCGTTCGGACACAACAATGCTCCAACGGTGTTTATGGACCTTATGAATAGGGTCTTCCTTCCTTATCTGGACCAGTTTGTTATCGTGTTCATCGACGACAATCTGGTTTATTCAAGGGACATCGACCAGCACAAGGAACATCTGCGGATTGTGCTGGAGACTCTTCGCCGCGAGAAGCTTTATGATAAGTTCTCGAAGTACGAGTTCTGGCTGGATCGTGTGGCATTCCTTGGCCACATTGTGACGGCTAGAGGCATTGAGGTGGATCCCGGCAAGATTGAGGCGGTGAGCAAGTGGGATACACCAAGAAATGCCAGTGATGTTCATAGTTTTCTAGGGATAGCAGGATACTACCAGAGGTTTATCGAGGGTTTCTCGAAGATAGCCCAACCACTAACCAACCTTACGAAGAAGGTTATGTGGTTCGAATGGAGTTAGGAGTGTGAAGATAGTTTTCAAGAGCTGAAAGGGAGACTTACTACCGCACCCGTCTTGTCAATACCCGATCCTACTTTGGAGTTCACTATCTACAGTGATGCTTCGAAGATGGGCTTGGGATGTGTCCTTATGCAGCAGAGGAAATTCGTAGCCTATGCTTCGAGGCAGCTGAAGCCTCACAAACCGAACTACCCCACTCATGATCTCGAGTTAGCTGCAGTTGTCCACGCCTTGAAGATTTGGCGGTACTACCTCTATGGAGGCAAGTGTGAGATTTTCACCGATCATAAGAGCTTGAAGTATATCATTACTCAGAAAGAGCTTAATATGCGCCAAAGGAGATGGCTGGAGTTGGTCAAGGACTATGATTTCACTATTAGCTACCATCCTGGGAAAGCTAATGTGGTTGCCGACGCTTTGAGTCGGAAGAGTCATGGCCAGCTGTCTTGCCTATTCACTGGGCAAGATGGCTTAGTTCGGGAGTTCGAGCGGCTACGGTTACAGGCAGTAGAGTCGACTTTGACGGCCGATGGTATGTTGACCGCCTTGGTTGTGGGACTGACTCTTCGTGAAAGGATAGTCGTCGAACAGCCGAATGATTGTTTTATGTGCCGGATGAAGGAGTTGATGGAAGCCGGTAGAGTTGGAGAATTCGCGATCGCATCTGATGGGCCATTGGTCTTCGAGGGTAGATTATGTGTTCCGAAGATGTGGGAACTACGAAAGGAGATTCTGAGAGAAGCTCATAGTGCCCCGTATACCATCCAGCCTGGTAGCTCGAAAATGTACCAGGACCTCAGGAAGTCATTTTGGTGGCGAGATATGAAGAGGCAGGTAGCTCTATTCGTGAACGGTTATCTGGTGTGTCAGCAAGTAACCGAGAGGGCTGTTGAAGCCACTTGAGATTCCCATGTGGAAATGGGAGCGACTCACCATGGACTTCTTGGTGGGATTGCCAAGATCGAGGTCCGATCACGATTCTATTTGGGTGATTGTTGATCGACTCACGAAGTCCGCCCACTTTTTGCCCGTCCAGACGACTATGAAGGCTAGTGATTATGCTGAGTTGTTCGCTGATGAGATTATTCGACTTCAAGGGGTGCCCATGGAGATTGTGTCTGATTGAGACCCAAAGTTCACGGGTCAGTTCTGGAACACTCTACACCGAGCCATGAGGATAAGGTTGGAGTTCAGCACCGCCTTTCACCCCGAGACAGATGGTCAGTCGGAGCGGACGATCCAGTACTTGGAGGACATTTTGAGGGCTGTGGTCTTAGACCGGAGCCTAACTTGGGAGAATGCCCTTCCTTTGGTCGAGCTAACTTACAACAACAGCTATCACTCCTCGATCAAGATAGCCCCGTATGAGGCTTTGTACGGACGGAAGGTTCGGACACCCTTGTATTGGGATGAGATCGGGGAGAGAAAGATAATGGGCCCAGAGTTCATTCGTAGGACTTCGGAAGCAGTCGAGGAGATCCGAAAGAATAATCAGTCTGCACAGGAGAGGCAGAAGGTCTATGCCGATCGGAAGTGGCAAGAGCATGAGAATGTTGTTGATGATCATGTCTTTCTGAAGGTCTCTCCCATGAAGGGTGTGATTCGCTTCAGAAAGAAAGGGAAGCTTCGGTCTCATTATATCAGACCTTTTTAGATCCTTGCCCGAGTCGGAGACTTAACTTATCGGCTGGCTTTACCACCGGATTTTTCGGGAGTGCATGATGTGTTTCATGTCTCGATGTTGCCTAGACATGTACATGATCCTGACCATGTGGTGGACTTCGACAAGCTGCAGGTCGAGCGAGACTTTACCTACGAGGAGGCACCAGTAGCCATTCTGGACCAGAAGGTCCATCAGCTGAGAAACCGAACGGTGAGTCTTGTGAAGGTGCAGTGGAGCCGACATGACGAGTCTGAGGCGACTTGGGAGAAGGAGGTTGAGATTAGGAGGAGATATCCGAACTTCTCGTTTTGCATCCTTTGTTTTTCTTTTAGTTGTTAGTTTCTTTGTTTTCGAATCCCGAGGGCAGAATTCTTTGTAAGGTGGGTAGACTGTAATGCCCCGTTTATTTATGAATTGTTTGGGATTATTTATTAGTATTATTATTACTTATTTTTATGGTTATTATCATTATTATTATTTATTGAATGCCTAATTGCATATTATTATTAATTAAATAATGTGTGTATTATATAAATAATCGATTTTATTTTAATTATCGGGCGATCTAACCGAACCGTAAATGTCATTAAGTGGAGAACCGAGAGCCCCAGGCCGAGTCCTTAAACCCGCGCGCTAGCGAACCGGCAGCCCGAACCGGTCGAACCCGACCCGGTTCGCCTCTCTTTCCCCTCCATGCGTGTGTGTGTGTCTTGAGGAGCAAGATACCAAACCCTAGGCTTATTAAACTGTACGTTTATCTCTCTTGAAGCTCTCTCTCTCATCATCTCCCTCTCGTCAGAAAAATAAATCCCGCAGCCTCTCCTTTATCTCGCTCAATCTGCCCTCTCATCTCTCTCTCTCTCTCCCTTGCAGAACACTGATCGCCCTCGCGAGCTCCTCCATAACCCTCACCTGCCCCGTTATCTTGATCTCCGACGACCCTCCTTCCTCCGCGACCAGCAGCAACTCGCGGCGTTTCCATATACCCGGAGAGATCTCCGTCGAGCGTCATCACAGCGACATCATCCATCGCCGTAAGCCGCCGTCCTCGAGCCGCTGCTCCTCACGCGACCCCGTCACGCCACCGCGAGCCGAGCGTGAAGCCGACGAGCACCGCCGTGAGCCGTCGAGGCTCCTTGTGCGTCCCCGTCAACCCTCGTTCGATCCTTTCTCGCTACTTTCTTGAGAACGGTACCAATGCTCGATTCCCTTACGTTTGTTTACGTGTTTTTATGATGTGTTAATACTTTAGGGATTATTTTATGTTAGTGTTAAATATTCATTGGTTTGTTTGTGTTGGGAACTTTTCGATTCGTATGAAATCGAGAGAGATCACTTGAAATTCGTGTAAGTGCTATGGATATAGAACGTTTGAAATTCCTTAGCCTTATGGTGAAGACCTCGGACGAAACTAATGTGTTTTTGTGCCGTTTATGATTTATTGAACCCGGACTAGTCGCTGTATATTTGCTAAACTTATGATAAATCGCCTATTGCTCCAAATGACGTGAAATTTTATATGTGCTGTCCTCTGGTGTTTATATGCTTCGTTTAAAAATTTCAGGTTTAAACTCCCTCTGTAGCTATTTTAAGTTTTGACTTTGATTTATGTGCAGAATCATAGAAAATGCGTTTAAAGAGTTGTGCTCCAAAATTTCTGAAATTTGAATATATTGTCTCTCTATCATACGTGGTTGTGTGTAAAAATTTCATAACTGTTAGACTTCATTTGCTAGGGTAAATAATTATTTGTAATATTCTTCTTAACCTTTTTTTAGTTATCAAAAATCGACCCCTTGCTGTAAATTGCTGAATTTTGGTGTATAAGCTCATTTTAGGATGTGTTTCGTTATGTAAAAAGTTCAGATTTAATTGAGTTCATTTTGATGTGTTTTTGTTGAAAATATGAATTCTGTTGAATCTTGCAATAAATCCTATAAATTGGATGTTTGATTTTTAGATCTGGAAATTTTATATGTTGATATTCACATGCTGTAGGTGGTTGTGTATAAATTTCAAGGCTTGAATCGTTCACTAAGTCAGACTATGAATTCATGCTCGTTTTTGCTGAAATCTTGTTTGAATTTTATAAAATTGGGTATTTTGATTTAAGGGCTGAAAATTGGTGGTATTGCTATGTCCAGTGAAGTGAATTGTTGGTTAAAATTTCAGAGGCTAACTTGTCCATTTGCCTGATCAACCAGAATAGGTGATATGTTCATAAAATATTGTTATCTTTTAGCTTATTATGATTGAGTCTAAGTTTTTAGGTAATCTTGTTTATATGTTACTCCTTGTTACTTGTCTTGACTATCCTTTATTTGAATTTATATGTACTTCCATGATTGGTTTGGTCGAGTCTAAGTGCTAAGTCCAAGTGTTCCAATATCCATAGGACTCCACGAACGACTTAGTTGAATCAAGTTCTTAAGTATGATTTGTGTATTCCTTCTAAAGTTAAGATAAGTGTTGATTGTAGTATCTTGACTTAATGTAGGTGTTTGAGGAGTCAAGCCTCGACCTACGTCACTTCTTATTGTGCTTTTACCAATCTGAAATACTAGGTAGGTTTGTTATTCTAAAATGACTATGCAATGTGTGTTTAAAATGTGTTGAAATTGGTATGATCTGTGTATGCATGTGAACATGTAGCCTATCGATGTGAGTTGTTACGGTCGTCGATACGGTTGTCCCCATCGATGTAATACAGTTGCCCGTTGCGAGGCAAGTCTTTTTAAGACCTAACGAAAGGCCGTGTCCGTAACGTGGCACGTACTCCCGCCGATAAGGTAATGAATCCCTTTCCGCGGCTAATGAAAGATGTGTACACAGGAGTAATATATTGATGTTATATTGTGTAGGAGATGAGACATGTTGTTATTGTTTATGTTCATACTGCGACCATACCTTCTTAACATATTCATATGCATAGTGGTGAGCATTACTTTATCCTTTTATGCTCACTCCCACCTGCTCTTCACGGATGCAGGTTAAGCAGTTGGCGGATGACGAGACAAGGCAAGTGGGTGGGTATTAGCTATCTATTTCCGCTTCCGCAAATTTTTATGAACTTATGAATTATGAAACATGATGACTTGTTTTTCGTTACATGTTTTTGGGATTATTGTTTTTGGATATTCATGGCATGTGGTTTATTGAAAAACTTGTTTTGATTATACATGTTGAATATCTTACGAGATGTTGTGAAATGGGTTAATGAAAACCGGGTTTATGAATCCCGGTGGGTCCAGATAAGACTTGGACTTTGTAAATATTGTGAAAAATGCCCATGATTTCGAAAATGATTTCGAAAAATGTTTTATCAAGTTTTGGAAAGTCTGAAATTTCTTTAAAAATCAAGTGGAGCGTTGCAGTTCGGTTCAGTGGCGGTTCGGGGGCAGTTCAGGTGTTGTGGTCGTGGTGAGTGTTGGCTTTGGTGGATGTCCCGGGGCTTGGGATTCACCTCCGTTAGGCAACCGAGTTTGTTTTTGGCAATTTCGGGGTTGGTCCTTTTGGTTGCGGGACTCACTCTGGGTCGACCTGATGTGCTAGTTCTGCTTGGTTTAGCTTGTTTGGGAAGGGCTCGTTTTGTTATTTTTAGTCCGTTTATTTTATTATTTTAGTTTTGGTTTGTTCTTTAGGTCTCGTGTTTTTAGTTTGGGCCGTTGGTCTCTGTTTTTGTCCCTCTCGGATCGTTTTCTGTTTATTCTCCTTTTGGGAGCTCTGTAGTAGTCGTAGTTTTCTAGTGTCTTGCTTTTGGTTTCTAGCGTTGCTAGTGTCGGCTCTAGGCGGTCTTCTGACAAGCCTCCCAGTTTATTCAGTTTTTGGTTGTTTATATTCAACTAAGGGTTGTAACTTTGTATATTTATACATTTTGATCTATATAATTTTCTATGGGGAAAATAAAAAATAAGACGAACTTTATAGTTATCAAATCTCATATCTAATAAGTTAATGGAAGAAATAGAAACAATTGAAGTCTGTTGTAAATTGGGATCCTCAAGCATTCATCAATCCAGACCAAACAAAGTAAAGAGAAACTAGCGAGAGAACAAGAGACAGAAGAGCAGAAAAGTCTGTCCTTTTATTCATCGTATATCACCCTTTTATAGGGTTTACAAGTGAGAAGCCCTAAAACCTAATTTCCCTAACTAATGGACTTCAGGCCCAATTATCGATTAGTAATGTCCATATACATATATTTATAACACTCCCCCTTGGACATTACTACATCATGTCCATGTCTCATTAAAAACCTCGCTACAAAACCCAGTGGGAAAAAATAGTCGAGGAAAAGAGTACATGACATATGCATATTTATGTGTTACACTTGCTGCCTCGTTAAAAACCTTACTAAGTAAAACCCAATGGGAAAAATCTTAGCTAAGGGAAAAAGAGTACAGCATCGGCCAACAGGGCCTAATCTTCAGGATTACAATTAGCCTTCCGGGCTCGATCTTCAGGATTTATTTATCGCTCCCCCTGAAGGCAAGAGCCTTTCAAGTTACATTTATAAATGTTTGTTGCTCCCCCTCAAGGTAAGAGTATCTACATAAAATCGTCATTGGTTACTCTTCCGGAGTTAATATGGATTCAAAAATATTATCAAATGTATTTCCATAATTTATTTGTGTAACACAAACTGACTTATCTTCAAGATAAATATGGGGAAATTTAAATAACCAATGGTAAAGAGTTAATACCATTTAAGAGGTCTATAACCAATCGAGGACCCAGTACTTCGGGGATCAATTATACAGTTTATGTCTTTATCCATCAATATCATATATCAAGTCCAAAGATAACTCAACATACATGAAAGCATAATGGGATATTCTTAAATTTATCACGACATCTCTCTAAGGAGAGAAATAGTAAATCTTGCTAGCAAATTCATCGCAAATGGAATATCAGGCCTGATGCAGTTTGCGTGATAAAAGTTTAGCACAATTGCGCGTAGTAAATAAACTTCAGGTCATTTGTGGACTTCAAGTCATTCGGAACTTCAGGTCCTATAATATCCTCATTTGTTTCTTTGGATCTTTATAAATCTTTGTCAAATTCTAAATATTTGACACTCATTGGTGTTATAATTTTACATCTCTATAAAGAGATTCAAGTAGATTGATTGGGAAAAAAATACTCCTTCTAGGAGATGCTCGATCTACAAGTCGAGTTAATGCTCTTTGGTATTTAACCAAGAGTTTCATTCTAACTCCGTCTATAAGCATGAGATAACTTATTTAATCTTTTACATAGTGTTCACCACATAATCTATTTGACCGAGATGATCATTTTGTATATTATCATTATACACAAGGCTCTACCTTGAATTCCATACTTTACTTCTTCAGGAAGAATTTAGTTGGTTGTACCACATCTTACCAACAACTTCAAATAATTAAACTATTTATTATTTAATTATCGTTCATCTCGGGTACTCGAGCCCATCCAGGACTTTTCACATATGACTCGGTAGTCATGTTAATGATGCTGCCATAAATATTAACTTGCGGAATCATTGCTAATGAGAGAACTTATAAATATTTGGGTCTCTGCATAAACCCATGAGCATAATCTCGCTATATTTACGTCATACCACCACATCACATGTTTCATATAAATATTCATTATCCTTCTGGGATATGCTATCCTCCTGGGATATATCGTGTAGCGAGTGAAAGCTCTGCCTCAATTTTTCTTTCTATCTCAATCAACTTAAGCGCTTCTAGCACTTCTATTCTTTTGATCCGGATCATTATTTGAGACAGTTAAGAAATCACATAGGCAAGTATGTTGTCGACAACTGATATTCAATTTATATTTTTCTCTCAACCATTTGATAGCCATATTTATAATCATTTCCCGTAAAATCAAATTTTGGCCGTTCCGCATTTCCAGTACTATAATGGTTTGATGCACGTGCAAGATGTACTGGATCAACTCTTCAGGAGTTTATTATAAAGGAGTGTTAATTCTTGAATATACATTTTCCGCGGACTTTCATACATCATATTAATTATATCACCTTATGCTTCAAGCATTAAGGAGTCAATCATTCCCTAGGGAATTTGCTTACTCTGTGGTACATCTATATATTTACAAATAGGTCACTCCATTATAACTACAGATTTCGCTTGGCAGAAATATAATATGAACTTCAAGTTCAATTTTTATTGCGTGGTTTGAAATAATGAAAACATTAATATTTCACATATTTCGCGGCATTAATAAACTCATGCTCATATCTCCCCCTAATGCCGTGAAATTATCTTCATATATTATGCAAAAAACGTACCAAGGAATAAACTGATCCCCTATAATGGCCTCTAGGTATTAAAAATTCGACGGAGTATAAAAATCATAGCATACCTAGTCTGTAATATAGGCCCGTAAAGGTACGAATTGGTGGTGATATAAAATGGTGCATAATAATAATAAATTGCAGATGGGAAATGTTCAATTCTCCACGCATTTTAGGGGAAAATTATCATAAATAATTGCCCAATGTGATCCAACTGCTCATGCTAATTATATAAGTTGGGCATGGAAGTATAATAATTCATTTCTAAGTGAACACTATATGCTTCAGGCACTAAAAAAAATTATGTGCTTCGGGCACTATATATAAATTTATTAATGTAGCTATCAACAATATAAATCAATGATATGCATCTTACCAAATATACAAACAAACATAAATAATTAAAAAAAAACTTGTATACTGATTCAATCTTTGTAACATTCTAGTTACATCACTTCACTGAATATGCAGAGCTCATCTAAAATCAAAGGATCATGAATTTATCCAAATATCAACAAGATTATCTACTAGATTAATCTTTCAAGGATACTTGCTAGATAATATTTATGCAATTATTAAACTGTTCAACAGGACCAATCCTTCAGGGATACTAAATCTAGGTCAATAAAGTATTCAAATTCAATAGTGATACTTTTAACTATATAATCCTTCAGGGAAACTCAAATCCATAAGCATAAAATTCAACTAGATATTTGCTCTGCAATTCATGATGGGATTAAAAAATAATTATACAAATTGCATATCATTCATTGGTTCATTAGGCAATATGACTAAAGTTCAAGATATTCAAATTGATTTAGGCCCAATAACTTTGGATCACGTTCATACTCAATGCATAAAACAACAAAACAAAATATGCAACTATAATTTTCAAACTAAACTCATATAGTAATTGCATAATAAGATGCATGGATAAATTAATAATATATGTGGGCATTTTTGTTTTATAACTCTTTAGGAGTATGACAATTGAAGTATGAGAGATTTCATTACATATGATTATAATATTTTTCCTCATTCAACATCGAAAATAATCCTTATCTAGAGGATAATGTCTACTGGACATATACGTGTGTTACCACTTTCAAATATTAACAAGTAACGTGAAGAATAATATGATACATATCAAACAAGAGATGCTCATATACAAATAAGGACATATAAATCAAGCAAACATATTGTCTTATAGAATAGAGATAATCTTCTATCTTATAACTCATGTGAAAAATTATACTTTTGTAGATGTTGGAATATAACTAAAATTTATAAAACTAATAGATCATCATTAATATTATTTCAATCTACACAAAATAGGTGACTTTGACACATTTGTTTCAATCAATTCATTTAAATTAAACATAAAGTGTCGAACAATTAACTTATAATATCGGCACTCAAACTTTAATTGGGTCCTTAAACTAATCAAAAGACCCAAAAAAAACTGAATACACGTAAAATATTAAGCGCATACTTAATCCTCATCATCACAAAAAATTACAATTTGAATCCAACAAATAATTCATTCTCCGACCAAATAAATCATGTTTCATTTTCAATGAATGAATATAAGAAAATAACATAATTCAAATATGTTGTCTGTACCCAAATAAATCATGTTTCATTCAATTTATGTACCAATAACATAATCCACATCATGTTTTATTCTCAGACCAACGTGTGCAGAGAATCTGTCACCATGACCAATTAATCTAAATTCGCATTTAAGGGGCCTGATGGATTTAATCAATGGCAGCAAATTCCATGAATCAACATAACTGTTCATATGCAAAATCACAGATCTCCGGTCCAACTAGAAAACTGAATCCATATATCAACATAAGTAATACCGAACAGTGAATTCAATTCCAAAATAGCAGCAAAATTTTATGTGAAAAATAAATCACGGTGCAGATCAACCGGGTCCGTGGCAAGATATTCACAATTTAGTGAAATTGCACAAAAGTAGCCACGTGATTCAAAATCAAATAATATTGATTCCCCAAAATACAATATGAATGGCTCTTAAATAGATTGGAGATATTGAATAAATCTTGAATGTTACCTTGACAGAAAAGACACGATTCTTTTCTATGGCATACATCAAATTTTGATTGTTACTTTGATTGCCCATTCGCTTAGATGGTAGAGTACTCGTGCTGATAACGTGTTGTAAATTGGGATCCTCAAGCATTCATCAATCCAGACCAAACAAAGTAAAGAGAAACTAGCGAGAGAACAAGAGACAGAAGAGCAGAAAAGTCTGTCCTTTTATTCATCGTATATCACCCTTTTATAGGGTTTACAAGTGAGAAGCCCTAAAACCTAATTTCCCTAACTAATGAAATTTGTATAAATCAATTAGTCATTTTTATAAATTTGAAAAAAATTTCTCACGTTTGTAGCTACCTTTTTGTACACTATTATGAATCTCGATCACCCTATCCATCTATCTATATATTAATTTTATAAAATGTAATCAGTCTAAATGACAAGCTTTCATATTCGAAAACGTATTTGGCATAAAAATGTGCTCTGTACTGACACGGTTTAATATTATATATCATAAATTTATTTTATCTTCATTTTGTTAAATGATCATATTTTATCTTTCTTTTTCTTAAATTACCTTCTCTTTTCTTTTCATATTTAATGCGCATATTAGCAGTTAAAAATATGTATTCTTCTGATATAATAATTTAAGAAAACAATATTTGTATTTCATTTTTCTTATATGATATATCAAAATATTTTTTTTAAGGACTTTTGATTTGAAATTCATATTATATACATATATATATATATATTGTTTTAATAAATAATTTTTTTTATAAAACCGATTGAGAAATATTAAATTAAACTTTAAATTAGTATGTAAAAAAAATTATACACATACAGTACAATAATTTAGTGTTTTATATAAAATATTTATTTAAACTTACATAATTTTGTAAGTATAAATAAAAAATTATTATTATTATTAATGAATCGAGTGTAACATACGGGTTTAATATTAAATTATATCAATCTTTTTTGTTTTTCATTATTTATTGTACATTCACTATTATACTTTAACAAGAGAAGTATTAGTTATTTAATTTTGTATTATTGTAAAACAACAATACTCGTGTATTATACAGGTGTTTGTTAAAAAATTTATATTTAAAATTAAAAATAAGAACAAATATTGTTTTAATTTTGTAATACTTTTTTTGAATAACTATTTTTCTATTTATATTTAAAATAACACTCATCAATTATACAGCTTTTATCATCTTATATATAGTTAAATTGATTTAAATAATTTTATATTTTCAGTTAATATCAATATGAAATTTAATTCTTATAATAATGATAAATATAATTATTTATTTATTTTGTATGTGCAATATATGTGTCAAATAAAGCTCATTAAAACATGATTAATTCGATATATTATGTATAAAAAATTGATAATAAATAAAATAAATTATCAACTTTTAAATCTACTAATAATTTAAGTTAGTAATATTTTTATGATTTTTAAAATAAATATGATGAAAAAAGAAAGACTGATTGAAAAGTTTATGTCTTATAAATTATATCTGGAATAGAAAATTTAACATAATTAATGTTCTTAAAAAAGACAAAAAAATATTTTGTATATTTATGGCTATTCCAAACCTAATTATTTTGGGATTGAGGTTAAATTAAAATGCATCCATGCCAAATCAAAAAGAATGACAATTTCCTACATAAGATTTTGAAGTATGCTAGTCTGTTATTTAGGCTCAACACATTCGAGAGTTATATATTTAGGGATATCAATTTTTTCAAATACCTATGGTACTATAATCCATATATTACAAACAAAACAGAATGCTAAAAAAACAATTGAAAGGAATAAATAAATTCGTTATATAAGAGAATCTTCTCGTAATATATACTTTTATAGTCAAATATTGATGCGCGAAACATTTGTTTCATGGAAAAGATAAAAGAATGAATCATAAAGGAAAAACAAGGGAGCGGAAGATTTTAACCCATGTTTTTCAAGAGACTATCTTTGATCAATAAAATTTATTAGGTTAAAATCTAAATTGGTCTCATAACTTGGTCAAAAATATTTTATCTCGTCATTGATTATTTTAAATTGAGATCAATAATAATTTGATGATTTAACCAAGACTCAGTTTGACAACGGTCGGGTTGAAAAATTAGAATTTGACAAAATTATTTGACCAAATCTGAATTTTGGCCATAAAAATTAGGACAAATAAAATAAGTACGTGAATAATGGGATCGAATGAGCTATGATTATTGATTGGTTGAATAAGATATGTATCATCTACACCAACACACAACATATATATGTTGGATTTCAGTCGTACGAATCAATCGCACACGCAGCGGAATTTAAAAATTTTCTTACCAACAATGAAGATCCGCCTATAGCTATTCGATTTGATCATAGATATGCGAGAACTTACACTTTAAGTTTTGCCTTCAACTATGGTATCCACGCAACCCAGATCCCGGTGCACGATCCAACGCAGTGAATCCTTTCAAGATGCTAGGAATCCTCAGTCAAAAAGCAAAGAGAGTTTTTGTGTTTTTACGGCGTATCTCAATTATCTGATCTCTTCATCTGATATGAGATAACCGCCTATTTATAATTAGGCTAAACCTAATTATATGGGCTTTAGGATAACCCATAGCCCAATAGACAATTGGATCTAATCCAATTAATGATATAATTAAGTCTAAGTCCAATTAAACTTAATTATATATTTTCTATCTAATAGAAAATAATCTCATTACTAAAATTCAATGTTCCAATCTAATTGAATATTTAACACTTTCGATTCACTCTTAGCCGGAAAATAGATTGCATATTGTGTGACCCTATAGGTCTTCATATATTGACATAAATCTAATTTATGATCCTTACGAAACTCCTAGACTGCGTCGAAGGACGAACTCAAAATATGAAGTACGTTTACATAGATAAAGCAAACAAACTTTTGGTGTAGAATTCAATAGTGATACGGTCCCTTCATTCACGACCCACTCGATTAAGCTTAAGACTTGAATGTGTGTCTATCCAAACAGCTTAATCATTTTATCTCATCTCACTGGTTGATTTCAATTAATTATATTTGAATACCATTTCAAATATAATCACGTGCATTGGCCAATGACTTTATCAACCCAGTATAGAGAAAACGAGTGTTCTCTTGAAACTATACTCGATGAATGAATCCTATCTTGGCTCAACTACCAATTCCATGTATATTGTGACCTACCCAACACAAGCCCGTATCTACACATAAGGGCGTAAGCTTTGGACTAGGTCTAAGTAAATTACTCTATCCATGAATTACGTATTGACCTCAAGTCAAAGGACTATTACACCATTCCACACACCGATACTCCCATAGACACATAAACAAATGGTTTATCGGTAGGGTATACCAATACTCTCCAAAGTATCCATGTGTCTATCACGAATAACAATTATTCATAGTAGTGAGACATACTATATTCTCAAAGAATGTGATGCAGACCACATGTCAATCTATCACGTATCATTAATATCCCTTTTCTTAATGATCATCGATTGAGGTAATTTAAGAGTTATACTCTATCAATTAACATCTCACTCTGTTAATGACAGTATTAACTCAAGAGAGCCATTAATTAATAAATTACAGACAATCAAAAGAATTCATCAATTAATGCAAAACCATGAATATCATCAAATATAATATAAATGTAATCAAGTACATTTGTCCCAAATTTGATTGTATTTAGGACACATATACTAACAATATAATTACGAAAGCTGAACATTAAATTTTTGGGGTGGGTAATTGCATGAAAACCTAGAGACGTTTAAAATTATAAGAAAAGCTTTTTATGAGATAATTTAAGATGGTTGTTCGTGAAATTAATCTCTTTAAAGTTAGTTTCAATTGTTTTTTCGCCCATAAAGTGAAAATTAGACATACGCCACGGTTCAATTTCAAGAGTTGCTTTAATTTGGGTTTTCTTATTGTATTGTTGGGTGTTGGTTTAGTAATTATGCAATAATTAATGTAGTCTATGTGCTTTCATATATAGTTGTTATATGTTAACCCCAATTTAATATCACAGGAAAAGGATTAATGAGACTCGTTCATTACTGTATGAAAATGTATACGTATGACGACTTATTCTACTCTAAATATAATAATAGGATCATTATTCGCTTTGAACTTTATTATACTGCTTTTTCAGACATTCTGTCATAAACCAACTCAATGTTGAACGGCAAATACAAACCTTCTAAAAAGAAAACCGAACCTTCTAATCTTTTGGATTTAATTTTATTCCCCATGCGCTTCACTTATTTATTTTAGAAACCAAATCATAATTCTTAACTATTTGAAGGATTTGTTATATATTTTAAAGATTGACCCAATATGCTTGTGAGTATATATTTGTCGAATATTGTTTCTACATTCTTNGACCAGGTCAAAAAAATCTTGGTTTTTATTTTTCCATTTGTTATTTTTTCATTATTTATTAAGAATAAATTGAAGACAAGAAATATTAATAAAAACTTCAACCTTGAATGATATAGATGGTTCAACTTCTGATGCATTATCTTATTGGTACACGACTTTGTAGTTTAAGGAGTTCTTATGACCTTTATAAGTATTATAGTAGTTGGTATAAGGTTAATTCATATACCCAACATTTTCAAAGAAATTTATACTTCCTCTTGTTAAACAGTTAGATCAGTTAAACTCGAGCAAAACGGTAATTTCATAGCTTTTGCCAGAATGTTGGACTGGACTCACTACAAGAATGTTATGATATTCCAATGAAAAATTTCAACGGAAATATATTTCAATGGATTTCCAACGACAATTCTAATGGATTCAATCCAATTATTCTGTTTGAATTTTTCAATAAATTCCAACGGAAATTCTAACAAAAATATTCCGTTGGAATGAGTTTTTCGTTGGAATTTCCATGGGATTTTGACGATTCCAACAGTACATTTTCCAACGGTTGAAATATGAGTAAAAATAAATTTCCAACAGAAATTCCTACAATAAAGACCGTTAAAATAATGGTCGTTGGAATGGTAAAATTTCATTTAAATTTCAATAGAAAACTCATTCCAATGGAATAATTTAGTTGCAATTTTCATTAGAATATATTACCGTAGAATTTTCCGTTGAAATATGACTTTTTATTGTAGTGGCTTGGATTGAGCGTACATGCAATGCAATGCAAGAGGACGATCGCATGCAATTTTTGAAGAAGCGTGTTGCGTTTCTTTGAATGTAGGTTGCGTTAATGCTTTCGATGTGTTTTTACTCTTCTGACATTATATCGCAACAAACTTACAGAGTTGCTAAGCAACTATTTTTCTGCTTTATGTTGTCTTTAGTGTGCAACGTGTGCCTCTATGATTGGTTGTAAGTGTTCACGTGCTTGCTGTGAGCTCGGGGTTTGTTCTTGGTCGATATATGTGTAGAGAGCTCGTCTCTTTTGTTTTCAAGTGAATGAAAAAATTACAGGAACTCCTAAAATTGTTCTTTCTACCATAATTTATTTTAGCTAAAATCTACATGGTATCAAGAGCATGTAGCTATGGCGCGCAACGAGTCCATAACCAATGAAGATCGTGGGAAGGAAATTATGGGAAGACATAGTTATGCCAGAGATTCAGATACTTTATCTCTTCATGGATCAGACCATCTTGAAATGATGTTCGTTATTAATCTTCTTACTAGTACCGATATAACATGCAGAGTAGTTAGCTCAAGTAGACCTGTCTGGGAGAACTCTTGTTTGTCCAAAAGTAACTAATCTAGTCAGGGAGCTCGTATTCGAGCTTAAGATGTTGGCCGACCTGAAGACAACCACCTAGAGGTACCGATCTCCAAGAGCTTGGCAATAAAGCCGACCACGAAGTATCGAGGTCGTAAGACCTGAGGTCGGGTTAGACCTCAAGAAAGTTAAATTCGACATCAGTGAAGTCGTAACAAGAAGGTCGAGAGGTCATGCTTACGACCTAGGGACCTACGAAAAGTTATTGATGATGAATCTCTGAATGAGTAGGTTATTCGAGTCATTTAACCGAATGATCACTTGTCCTTAAATTGTGTTTCGAGCCAAAACGACTATCCCCGACTCTTTAGCTTCATTATCATTGTTGATTCTTTGTTTTTGCCAAGGTTCTGAAAACCGAACCGTTCATCGAATCGGTGAAGTTACCGATTCAATGGTTCGCTAGTCGGAGCAGTGGTAGAGCCAGTCAAACCGGTTTAATTAACATATAATTTTAAATTATTTTATATGTATAATATATAATTGTATATATTTTTATTATTAATTTTATAGTGTATAATAACATTTTTTGAAATAAATAAAGAATCGTGTATATTCTAATTATTTTAGCTAATATATCTGATTCTAAGTGTAAGCTTACAATCAATATGCATTTTTTCCCCACATAATAAAATTAGCTTTATTTACGTTTTTTTTTTATAATAACATTATTAAATGAAGAATGAGTATTAAAAGTGTCAACTATCCCAACATGCAAATTGTCAAAGGCGCCACGTGAATAACAGCCCATTGTTTGTTTATAAACTCACATTCTTCAAGCACAGCCTTCCAGCCATGTAAGGCCCAATAAGCAATAACAGCCCAATGTCCTTATTTGTAAATATCCCACATCAAAAACTCAAACAAAACAAAACATCTATATAATTGATTTTTCAACCACCTGTATACGAAGCCATGAAGTGGACCGTTGAGCCGCACCAACCGTCATCGATTAACTGGTTTTACCAGTTTTTTAGCCCGTTTCGGGCCCGGTCCTGTGTATTGGATGGTTCCCGGTGGAACCAGCCGGTCCGATCTTGTTTTCAGAACCATGGTTTTTGCATTGATTTCTGATTTTGCGTTGTCTGAGATTCTTAATTAATAACTCAACCAAGTCTTCTGAATTAGAGTGTTATGGATTTTATTTTTTCTTTTGTGATTGAATATTCGTGCAAAATATTCTGGCTAACCTTCCTCGAGAGATCGACCCGGGGAACGAATCCTTTGATTCAGTACTCGGTAAAACTATAATTTGCTACAACATCGAGCTATTAATGAAATATGAAAATGAACATGCTATGCTTTTAATAAAAAATAAATAGGGCGTTACACAACTTCCCTCAATATCTTGGATCACAAGGAGGGCACCAAGAACTCACCCTCAACAAGCAAATTCAATGTGATACAAAGAAAAAGCAGCAAAGGACCTGGAAGCTCCCTATGCACCCAAAGTTGAAAAACTTTATGTGGAGAGTCTACCATGGTTTCCTAGGCACTAATAACCACTTGCTAAGAAGAGGATTGAAAGTGGACCCTACATGCAGTCTGTATGGAGAGGCTCAAGAAGATCTTGAACATCTGTTCTACCAATGTTCACAAACTAGGCTTTGTTGTAAGTTGATGGGTATTGAATGGACTTCTTTGCAGGACAAGACAAAGGATTTAAAAGGCTAGTGGGAAGAGATTTGTAGCAGTAACAGGTTTTCAAAATTTCAACCAAGGATCCTATTATCTGTCTGCTTATGCTGGAGAATATGGAGAGCAAGAAACAACAAGGTCTTCAACAAGGGATCAGCAGCTCAAGGGGGAATAAAGATCCATGATTGGCAGGAATTGGAGTGATGGGCTGAGAATCAAAAAATTGCCAATTTACTTGCAGCTAGAAGGGCCTTAGAAGAAGCAAAGAGAAAAGGATGGCAAGAGGCGCAATGCAATCTTCAAGATGAAAATCTACTGCATAATCTTAATGCTTTTTGTTCTTTTGATTCTTCTATGTCTGGTGTTGTTGAAGATCTTTCTGAACTTCGTAAGCACTTTTCATTTTGTGTTTTTTCGGTTTGTTCTTCTTTGTGTTTGGTTAGTGGCCTCCCGAGAAGGTCTTGCTTGTGCTCTTTTCTGGCTAGATGTTGGTTAGTTTGAAAAGTGTTTGCTCGTGCTCTTTTCTTGCTCGTGCTCTTTTCTGCTCGTGCTCCCGAGAAGGTCTTGCTCTATGTCTACCTGGAGGAAATGTGGAGTGGAAATATGATGCTCAGATGGATGGCAAAGTTGTTGGAGTAAGAACTCAACAGGCAGATGGGGCAGAGGACTCTCAAGATGCTATTTTGATAGGAGTGAGAGGAGCCCTGGCAGAAGCTATCAAGATGAAATGGAAGGACATTGAATGCCATGTGAATGATGAAGAGGTCCTCTGTCGACTGCAAATTTCAACAGCAACTAAGCCTACTTTGGCAGGAGTTATGGAAGACATTATCACCTTTCAAAATTGTTTCAACTCTTGTATATATGACTTTTATGCTTAGTTTAGTGTTGTGGTGTTTGTTTAACCATTTTCGGTTGTGTAGGGTGTTGTCATTTTGTAATGCCCGTCTTCTTTTCTAGTCTAGGTTGCTAGGATGGAAATGTATGTTATCAGTTGATCTCCGGAGAACTTCGTTATGAGTTTTAATATATTAATTTTCGTTTTGGAAAAAAAAAAAGACTTTTAATTTTGTAAAACACTGTTGGACAATTAAACAACGAAATAAAGTTAAGCAAATCCAACAGAATTTCAATTAAAAGAACAATTTTTATATTTATGTAACAAAATTACAGTATCACTCGTTTTTTGGAATACTGTTAGAGCAAATCCCACCCAGTCCAATACTTTTCTTTTCTCCAATCCATAACTAGCTAAAAAAAGCTCCATCAATTTAAGAAACATTAATAAAAAAAAGCACCACCAGTTTAAGAAACAATAATGGTAATTAAAAACTGTCCTTCCAACGCAATTAAAGAAACAATTGTAGTATTTAGAACACTGCAGAATTGAACTAGCTAACACTAGCAAAAAATACTCCAACAAAATACCTAAAAAACACCCGTGTAAATAGAAGTTGACAAAAAATGAAATATTTCATAAATAATATATTAAATTGGAGTATAGATATAACAACAAAAGATGAATTATATTATTTAATGCGACACTAATTTTGGAAATGGGGATGTATGGAATGGTTAAAGATGACTAACAATGGCTACATTCAGGTTTTGCCTCATCAAAAGCATCTCTAAAAATATGCAGATCCATTTGTAATGGTTTTGTTCTTGTATAAACTTTAAATTTTGAAAGACTTTGCTTAACAATTAAAAGTTTAAAACAATGAATCCGCCATTTACAATCAATCCCCAAAACAATTTCCTATTTTGCTAACAGCACAAGAACACAAATACTATTGATTTTCACATCTCATATATCAATTCAAATGAAATGGAAGAACCTCCTGCCGAAAAGAAAAGGAAATAACGTACTTCTCATAACGCTCTTCTTTGTTCTGCACCAATATTCAACATTCTCAAACATAAAATGTAAAACCACCAGTACAACGCAAAAAATGTCATCGCAATCTCTAGAAACTACATTTTCTCAAATGTTTCATCACAAGGATATGCCTAACGTCATAGAGCATCACCCATACAACTGACTGTAGATTCACTACAAACTCCAAAACTGCATTAATATTAAAAAAACAGCCAACCTGAATGGCCATGCTTAATAAAAGAACCCAAGCACTTTACCTCCCACATTCTTCCTGCGAGCTTCTTCATGATCCATGATCCCAGCCGATGTTGTCAACACAATATAACCGAACTGCAGAATGCATGCAAAAAATATGAGATGATGCTACAAATAACCTAGTAAAAATCAGACCAATATGGCTCAGCTTAAATTCAGGGAAAGAGAGAAGAGAGTTGAAAATTTTATTCCGTATCGAAGAACAAATTTTAAATAGGCACAAATTATGGCAGTCCACCGAACGACAACACAGTGCACGAAACCAGCCTACCCTTGTGTTTCTTTATTGCAGCCTCTATTCACATTTTAAGGTAAAGATGACAAGTTGCCCAAATAATAAGACCAACAAGACCAACTTTAGAAAACTACAATAAAAGTAGCAATGTAATTAAACTACAATAAAACCAACAAGACCAACTTTAGAAAACTACAAAGTTGCCCAAATAATAAGACCAACAAGACCAACTTTAGAAAACTACAATAAAAAATTTGGATTACACATTCATAAAGGACAGCATAAAATGTATAAACGGAAAAACAACTGAGTCGTTTCATCTAAAAACTTGTTCATTTATTTAATAAAAGTTGCAATGTAATTAAACTCAATAACATCTTCTGAATCTATTTCACATTATCTAAAGCCGAGAATTAATGAACCTTTGCCAGTCAATATCAAGGTTCAGAAATCAAGGTAATGTTCATTACACAGCAAAATGAGGTGACTAACATCAATTAATAAAAATATATTATGTGTACAAATGAGTGACTTGAACTTGTTACAGCATTTTCTATTTACCTGTCTAGATGGAAGCAGTCTCGCAGTCCAAGGCTCAATTTCCTTGACACCAACATCAAACCTGGGGCTAATGACCCCACATTTGTTTAGCCTTCCGTTTAACTCGACCACGATTTTTCCAGCCCGGTGGTCATCAACATACTCAAACTCACCAATGTAGCCTGTAAAGCCAGGAAAAAAGAAATTAAAATTATTCTGAAATTAAAAAAAAAAATTTTTTTTAAAAAAAGGGTCACATTAAGTACAGTAATACCATGCTTCTGCATGACCAGAAGAAACTTGATGATGACTTTTGAGGAAGGCCTAATCATGACCTGGCGTTTGCCCCTCTTCTCGGCATTGTACATGCTCTTCAAAGCATCATTCAAGACACTTACTCTCACCATCTTTCAAGGTAAACTGATTGTATATAGTAGGAAATATAAGTTAGAAAGACTGAATTTCAATTTCATACCTAACTATATGCCACAAGCCAGAGAATGTCCAAAATACTACATATAAACCATGAGTGGAGCTTCAAATTTATCCAGCACATCTAATGAACAGCTTCCAAATGCATAATGTCATTGGAAGAGCAACAGAAAATGAATAATTTGTAAACAATGAAACGAAACAACCAAACTGTGAAGAAAGTCGTGCAAGTAAAATCCTTGACAAATTTTACACCTTTATTGATGAATCACAGTTAATGAATTACCCACCAAAAATTTTTCAATACACTTCTCTACCTACCATCCATATATGAATAGCCCATTTCCACATATATTACGTTTATAAGCACAACTCAAGCTTTAACACTTTCTGGTTGAAACAATATTTGGAATAATGAGTAATCCTCACACGAATGGCAGACTTTCAGTCCTCAGAAATGGATACAGAGTAAATATGACAAAAATAACCAAAGACGGTGGCCCAATTCGCTTAACCATCACGGATAAAAAATATTCAAACTTGATGTTCCCTCACTCGAATCCTACCTATCAACGAGTATAAAGGCTCGAATCCGAATTGCAAGCAGCTAGTTCAAATGAAAGGGAAAGTAAAAGATATCGACAAATGCGAACATTAAAAGCACAAATAAGCAAAACTGAAGAGATAAAGATTTATTAAGAGAAGAAATTTGTAGCAGCGTGCATAAATGGATTAATAAAGAAATTTAAATCCAAGAGAGAACCTGAGAAACAGCGGCCGCCGCTCCTCTGATGTATTTCTTTCTTTTCTGTGGAGAGAGTGGTAAGGACTAACGAGGTGTTAGGGTTGCGATTTATAAATGGGGTTTTATTCTTCTTTTCCTTTTATTCTTTTTTTTCTCTCTAATTACAAAATCACCCTCACGGTGTATATTTATGATTTATTCATGAAAATAAAATGCATTCAAATTATAAATATCAATTAAACAATTTATCATTCGTAAATGTTGTTGTTTTAAATTTTAAAATCTATATCTATAGACTATAGCAATATAAAGAGATTACTAGTGTATATCCCGTGCGATGCACGGAAGAGTTCATATTTAAACATTTTTTAGACTTTATTTTAAATATAATTATTTATATTCTTCACATCTCGTCTATTATGAAAATAAAATAAATACAATCAATGAAAAATATATATTATTAAATACTTTTCCTTATACAATTTTTTTTATTTAAGGAATATTATTAAACCTTACGGTTTTGATTTGTTTTTTTAAATCAATAATCCAAAATATATGATTGTTAACGTACAAAAAATAATGGAAATAATCCAGACTTTAAAGTAAAGCTTTTTTTTATTATTTTACAAATAAAAATCTTCTAATTTTTTTTTTTAATTTCAAAAAAAATTTGGCAATTTTGATAATGAGTTAAATCAAGTTATACAAATGATTAAATAGTTAAAATGTTATATTAATTATATTTAAGAAATCCGATTATATAAAAATGGGTACAAAATATTATACTAATTAGTTTGTTAGGATTGTGATTATATGATTAAAATAAAATGAAATGTAACCAAAAAATTTGTTCGTGGTTTTTTCCTAAATGTTTGAATTTAAAAATCTAGTAACCAAATTTACATTATATCACGTAAGAAAAAAAATAAATAATAAATATTTATTAAAGAGATAAATCAATAATATTTATCACTTAGATAATAAATAATAAATATTTACATGTAAAAAAACAAATAATAATATATTTAAAAATATAAGTCAGAATTTCAAATAAAGTAAAAGGAGGATAACTCATTTTTAAAAAGAAAAGTTTCTAAATATTTAATATATTGCTAAGTATCTCCATAAGAATAATCATACCATTTTAATTTTAAAAAAATTGGCAAGTTTGTTAGAGAGGTAAATCCGGTTAGACAAATGATTAATTTGTTAAGATATTATATTAATTGTATCATAAAAAATCGATTAGATAATGTAGATAAAAAATATAATACTAATTAGTTTGTTAGAAATGTGATAATGAAAACCAAGATAAAATGAAATTTACCCAAAAAAAATTGTTTGGAATCTTTTCCTTTAAATGTTTGAATTTACAAATTTAATACCGAAATTCTATTATATCACATAAGGAAAAAATAAATAATAAACGTTTATTAATATATTAAAATATGTAATTTTGAATTTCATATAAAGTAAAAGGTATGCTTATTCAAATTTATTTTTAAAATAAAAGTTATGATAAACATTTATTGATTCTCTTTCAAATATATTAATAAAATAAAAATATAAATTTAAACAAATTTTGAAACAACCAAAAAAATCGGATTGATTGGCATAAAAAAATGAAGTGAAATCGGATTTGAATGCTAAAATCGAAACACCTTACCAAATTGAATGCTAAAAGATTCGATTTGATTGGTTACCTAATTGCATGGGCTGAAAAAATTCAAAAAAAAAAATTACGAATTGAAGAAGCGGGAAAAACACTATATTGAAGCGGGAAAACGAAATGATTATTTTCGGATTGTTCAAATAATTTTTCTTCTCCGTATTATATAGTAATAGATTGGAAAAATATTTAAATGGTAACTTTGACTTAAAAAATAAAGTATTGACTTACTAATATAAGTAATATTCTACAGCCCACATGTCATAATGAGTTTTAAGAATTTTGGTAAATCTTTTAGCCAAAAATTTGGAAAGGGGTTCGAATTTTTTAATCTTTTTTTGTACCAACATATATTTTTTTGGGTATTTGTATGTGAAAAGAAAATATGTGCACCGAGTACTCGAAAACTGTCGTCATATACATATGTTGGAACTTATCGGCCGGGAGGGCATCGCACTACTAGAATATGAATCATCAAGAACAAAAAATTCCGTTGGTTAAAGTTTATTTTCCGTTCCTAATAATAATAGGAACAAAAAAAATCTGTTTCATTATTGGTTAGTGAAAACAAGGGTTCTGATGCTCAGCTCAGAGACGGATTCCGTTCTGTTGCTATCAGTAACGGCTTTTGTAACAAGCAAGCCGTTTCTAGTCTTCGAGAAATAGCAACCAAATTAGAAACGAGACTATTTGTTACTAATTAATGAGTAATAGAAACCAAATTAGAAACGAGACTATTTGTTCCTAATTGTTCATTATTAGAAACTAAATTAGAAACGGGAATATTTGTTCCTAATTATTCAGTAATAGAAACCAAATTAGAAACGAGACTATTTGTTCCTAATTATTCAGTAATAGAAACTAAATTAGAAACGAGATTATTTGTTCCTAACTAATCAACAATAGAAACCAAATTAAAAACGGATTATTTTGTTCTTAATATCTTAATATTAGTGACAATTACAATATAATGGCATATTCCCATTTTTATTGTTGCATTCAGTAAAATTGTTTTGCATCAAATGAATTCATTAATACCACTAAAAATAAGCAAGCAAGATTAAAGAAAAATAAAATAAAATACAATTATTTTATTTCATCAATACAATAATAAAAAATTCAATTGATAAAATATCAAAGTACAATTAATACAAACTACTAATCATTTTATATCCTCAAATAAAATTGAAAGTAATATTTTTAACATTTCATGATTATGCCCCAATAGAACTCGCTGAGCCTTCTCTCGTTCTTGTGCCGCATAGATGAACCCGTCATACATTGACAGCTTGTTCAAGCCAAGATACCGTAATGTTTCCTGAGTCGCTGATATGAACCCTTCATATGTTGGTAGCTTATTCAAGTCCAGCTGCAATATCAATGCTTACATTCTTGGGTCTGTATATAAGGATCAAATTATTCTGTCGTATCATATATTAGTGAAAAGAAGAAAAAAAAATTGCACTTACATACTCTCGCGGATAATTCAAATCCCATCCTATTCTTTAGCGTTTCACTCTCATAGAAGTATGACTGCCAAATAAATTTATCTCATCTTATTCTTTGACGTTTTACTCCCATAGAAGTATGACTGCCAAATAAATGTATGAGTGATAATACTCAAAATGTAATTGAGTTCAATAGGTAATAAGATGATTTGAAGTTCAGTAGTTAATTGAAGAGTTTTAGACGTGGTCAGTTAATAGGTAATAAGATGATTTGGAGTTCAGTAGTTAAGAGAAGAGTTTTAGACGTGGTCAGTTATTTGATATAGGATGTGGTAGTTATTATGTTTGAAACCGTGAGTTATTCACTTAACTTATTTATTAATTACAACTCAATATTTATTAATTAACTACATCTCCCTATTTATTATTAACTTAACCTATTTATTAATTACTACTCAATATTTATTAATTAATTGCAACTTCCTATTTATTAACCTAACATATTGTGCAACTCAATAATTTTTTTTTTTTTTTCCAAACGATAATAAGACTCATATTACTCAAATAAATAGAGAGTTTACAACCGCATGGCCAACTAGCCAAAATACAACCCAGAGAACCACTCCAAATGGTGGCCTCATAGAAACGACAAACAAGAACAACAGGCATAACAGAAGTTAAGCGACCCTGCGTCCTCAACATAACCTAGAAAGTCCAACAAACTACAACTATAAAAAAGAAGCAAATTCCAAGCCACTGAACCGTAAGGGACCTAGCTATGGATACACAACCGGAACAAAAAAACAAAACACAAAACCAACAAAAATAGAACCTAGAGAAAAGGAAGATAAGAAGCCTCAGTCCATTCTCTGTGAGCAAGCTTGGCCACTGTCTCCTCAGGCATCCATTCCTTCTGAAAGACCCACAGGTTCCGGGATTTCCACAACCACCACAATATGTACGTGGAAAGTTGAATGCGCGCTTCAGCTACTGGTGTCAGCTTCATTTCAGCAATGTGCCACCACCAACCTTTAAATCCTGTGTAAGCAGCTTCAGAGAAATCCCAAGACAGAGTTGAGGCCTTCCATACTAGCTGTGCCCTCCTGCACTCAAAAAATAAGTGTGCCACAGTTTCAATCTCCTCCCCACAGCATCTGCACAAAGGCTCCACCTCGATTTTCTTATGCAGCAAATTCTGAGCAACTAACAAGTTGTTAGTAAAACACTTCCATAGAAAGTGTCTCAGCTTAGGTTTAACTTTCAAGGACCAACACCTCAATCTAGCTATCTTATCCAGCTTCTGATTATAGCTACAACATGGAGAGTCAAGTTTTAAAACCTTTTGATTAATAGCCACCTCATAAGCAGAAGCCACAGAAAAAATACCCTTAGCATCAGGACACCAAATCCATCTGTCTCTCTCTTCTGGATTCAGACCTTTCAAACTCAAAATATCTCTGCATGATTCAGGGGTAAACAGTTGCTGCAACAAAGTACTATTCCAAGATCTACCAGAATCAGACATTAACTCCCAAACCCAAGTCACCTGAACCTGATCAGAAGTCTGTTTGAGACATGGAATCCCAGTCATGCTTCCCAAAACCCAGGGATCAGAGAAGATCTTAGTGGAACCCCCATCATGCACTTGCTTCCTAAACCTCTCTTTATGCTTATTCAACACTTTAACCCAGGAATTCCAGAGCCAAGAAGCAGAAGTTTTACCTTTAACATTCAGCACACATTCATTGGGAAAATACTTCTCCTTCAAAATTCTTGTCATAAGAGAATTAGGTTTAGTAAGCAGTCTCCAGATCTGTTTCAGGATGAGAGCATCATTGACCACCCTAAAGTCTTTGAACCCAAGACCCCCTGCACATTTAGGAGTAGTAGCCTTTTGCCAAGCTAGCCAGTGCACACCTTGCTGTTGTTCCTTCCCAGATGACCACCAAAAGTTAGCACAAAGTTGTGCTATTTCTTTACACACCCCAACAGGTAAACAGAAACATGACATCACAAATATAGGCAAAGCAGATATCACAGCCTTCAATAAAACCTCCTTACCAGCAAAAGATAGGAACTTATTTTTCCAGCTAACAATCTTTTTCTTAACCACAGCAGTGACATAATAAAAAACTTCTCTTTTACTCGTACCAATACCCAAAGGAAGACCAAGGTACCTGGAAGAGTGACATACCTCAATCCCCTGAAGGCATTGACAAATTTCCTGCTTGAGCCCAACAGAGGCATTCCTGCTGAAGAAGACTGAAGATTTGGACAAGTTCACTTTCTGCCCTGTAAAACTCTGGTAAGTGCCTAATATTCTGAGCAGATTAATAGCATTATGAGAATCAGCTGCACAAAACAGAAGAGTATCATCTGCAAACATGAGATGAGACAGAACAGTCCCACCCCTTGTAAGCTTCAGACCCTGCAGATCTCCAGTTCTAATAGCATTCTGAATCAGTTTGGCAAAAATCTCAGAAACCAGCAAAAACAGATATGGAGACAAAGGGTCTCCTTGTCTAAGACCCCTGGAGGGAACAACCGAACCAGTCACCTTACCATTGATGTTGAAGGAAAAAACTAAGGATGAAATGCAAGCAAACACCCATCTCACAAAAACAGAACTAAAACCCATTTTCCTCATCAACTTGATCAAACAGTTCCATTCAACACAGTCATAGGCCTTCATCATGTCAAGTTTTACTGCCATAAAACTTTTACTACCCACCCTATGTCTATTCAGATAATGAATCACCTCATGAGCAACAACCACATTATCCAAGAGCTGTCTATCAGGTATAAATGCTGATTGATTTTCACTGATACAAGTATGTAAGCACTCCTTCATTCTAGCAGCAATGATCTTAGCAATAATTTTGTAAGAAACTGAGCACAGGCTTATAGGTCTATACTGATTGACAGATTCTGGAATATCACACTTAGGAATAAGGGTTATAACTGTATGATTCCAGCTTCTAAGTAGTCTACCAGTATCAAAGAAATTCAAAATAGCAGCACATAGATCACTTTTAATAAGGGGCCAGAAATGCTGGAAAAATAATGGAGTCATACCATCTTCTCCAGGAGCCTTGTTTGGATTCATAGCAAAGAGAGCAGCCTTTATCTCCTCCACATCAACAGGGGCTATCAGTCTGGAGTTCACTTCCTCAGAAATAACAGGAGATATTAGTTGCAGGATTTCTTCTTCCCCTCTAGATCCCTCAGATGTGAAAAGAGATTGGTAAAAATTAATAAAACAAGTCTCAATTTGCTCCTGGCTCACAGCAACTCTGTTAAAATTATCCACCACTCTAGAAATAGCATTCTTCTTCCTCCTTTGCATAGTGATGGCATGAAAAAATTTAGTGTTCTTATCTCCTCCCTTTAGCCATTGGACTCTTGCTTTTTGTCTCCAAAAACTCCTCTTCTGATAAGTGTGAATCATCCAGCTCTCTTTTTACCTTCTCCCATTCTTCCCAATTCCTCTGTCCTCCCAGTGCTCTCATGTCCTCCAACTTAAGAGTAAGATCAGCAATCTTCTTCACATTAGCAGACTTGGACTCTTTGTTCCACTTAGTCAGGGCCATTCTGGTTTTTTTTAATCTTTTCTTTCAAGGTATACATTAGGGATCCTGCCACTGATTCAGACCACACTTTCTCCACCTCCTCTTGACAACTAGGAATACTTAACCACCTTCTATCAAAGCAAAATCTTTTGAAAAATTGAGAAGGACTAGTACCTGTGTCCAGTAACAGCATAGAATGATCAGAAGAGCTTTTGAAGTAGGTTTGGACCTTGGCTCTTCGATTTTCAGCCATCCATGAGAAGGAGCCAAACACCTTGTCCAGTTTTTCTTCTATAAAGTCTTCATCTCTTCTATTGTTGCACCATGTAAAAGGATAACCCTCCATTCTAACCTCTAACATACCCATCCTATCAATGAAGTTGTTGAAGTCCTCATATCTCCTTTGGGATCTTATTCTTCCACCTCTCTTCTCATCCTCTCCACTTATTTCATTCCAATCCCCCCCTATGCACCAATTAGGTCCCCATAAATGTTGACTCTCTTCCAACTCTTGCCACTGCAATTTCCTCTTTTGGTAATCTGGACTTGCATAGATCAGAATCAACCACTGACTAGCTCCTGAACCAGAAGTCTTATATTCCACTTGCAAACAAAAGGTAAGGTTAATGATCTGCAAAATAACCACATCTCTACACCACAGCAATAACAAACCCCCACTATACCCAACAGGTTCCACAGTAAAATTCCTATCAGCAAACCCAAGCTTCTTACACACAGTGTCAGTAAAAAACTTGTTCTTTCTAGTCTCAGATAAAAACACAAAATTTGGGAGGTGGATTCTAATGGAATCCTTGATCTGGGATACTGTAGAGGGTCCTCCCAGACCTCTACAGTTCCACAGGATTGTCTTCATTTATCAGCGTGGGGCCTTGAGGCTACCCCCACCTGCTGAATTTGGATTTCATTCACCTTTCTGGATTTCCTGGAATCAGTAACCGTATTCTTCTCCTCATGAAGAGTGCCTTGTAGATTGGATAGTCTGTCTCTCTTACCCAACACTGGATTATCCCTTTCAGAAGTAGTTGAAATAGCTCTCTGCAGTCTCCCAGAATCAGACTTTTTCCTTTTCCAAGTTGAGGTTGTAAACTTGGGATGCTCCTGGTGAACTGGCTTCAATCCCTCCTCTACTTTAGCAATCTCCATGCCTTTAGAGTTATCTTCATTCTGAGCACTCCCTTTATCCTCCACCACCACTAGTTGTCCCCCTTGTCTCATGATAATATCATCCTCCTGACTCATTGGGGTATCCAGAGATTCGTTTACCGCAAAATTAGTCACCCTGGCTATTGACATGTTATCTTTTGGAAGAGTCCTTTGATTTTGACTTCCCATAGCCTCTCCTGGTATCTTGTCACCAGTTGGATCCTCCTCAAGGTCTTGATTGGATGGCTCCCCTGTTTGTTGCAGATTACTGTTGGTCTGGGAAGGATTGGAGTTTTGTGAAGATCCACCCATCTTTCCAGTTTCCACAGCTTTCAACCATTCACCGAATTGCCCCACTTTCTGGTTACCTTCCTCAATATCCTTAGCTCTCGACTTACAGGCCCTCTCCAAATGCCCTACCATGCCACAATAAAAGCAACAGCTTACCAGCTTCTCATATAGAAAAGTAACACCCAGTCGTTGGTCACCAAGCCTTATGTGAGCACATCTGAGAACCGGTTCTGCCACATCATGAGATACTAATAATCTAAGGTAGCTCCCTTGGGCACCCCCTGATTTTACTACAATAACATTCTTGATTCTCTTGAATAATCTACCAATCTTTCTACCCACCTCTACACTCAACCAATTTAGAGGAAGCTTGTGAACTTGCACCCATAAAGATATTTCGCTAAAGCCTGAATCTGAAGATGTAAGACCCTCCCTCCAATCTTGTAGCACCAAATATTGATTTTCGAAAACCCAGTTAATACCAGCTAACACTTTATCTTTGTCCTCCTTGCAGCCGAAAATGAATTGGAACAGATTATCGCCCACCTCCTTAACATCGAAAGCCCTGGCCGTTTGCCACACCATCCCCATTACCCTTTTTAACCCATAGATGTTAGCCTTTCGATCCCCAATAATCTTGCCCAGAACACTTCTACGACACTCCTCATCACTCAATTTGACATCATTGTTATCCAGTTCAACTTCCCGACTCTCCTTAATCGACAGCTCCAGCGCTTGGAATTGTTCCCCCAAATCCTCGGCCATTGCCGAGTACGATAAGAAACTCAGAACCCAACACAGAGGAACCTTACGAGCAAAACCTAAGCACCCCTAAAATACTCGACTCTTCAAAAGAGAATCGAAATCTTCAACAAGATACTAAAATCTCCGGCGAGATAATTAGGCTCTCCGATGAGAGAATTTTTTAACTATTCACTAAAGGACTTTTTAACTCAATAATTATTTATTAACTTTAAGTTTATAACTTTTTTTTTAAAAAATAAATTATAAAAGTTAGCCTACCATATTTAATTTAATTAGTTATCATACTTACAATATTTTATTTTAATATTATTAATATACCTGTAAATTGTATAAGGAAATACAAACCAAAACAAAAGATGCTACAAGAAAATGAGTATCATATAGATGGTCGACACATAGGATTAAAATATATCTTAGTCCATAGAGAAAATTGTAGAAGAAACTAAATCATTAACTAAAAGATCTAGGAAAATTAAATATTCCATAGAGAAAAATTGTAAATGATCATTAATTAAAAGATCTAGGAAAACTAAATATTCCATAGAGAAAAATTGCAAATAAAATTAAATCTTTAACTAAAAGATGTAGAAAAACTAAATAATTCAAATAAAAAATATATGTACCAAACTAAAAGCCAAAAATGACTAACCAGTCCGACATTTTCTTGAATCAAAAATATAATTTAAGAAAATGTGTAATCAAGAAACATTATTTCAAGACATTTTCATGAAGTGCTACTTATGGTAGTATCAATTATATAATATATGATATATTATTATAATATAGAGTGTTGATATCCGAGTCAGGCTCCTATGAAGATCACGGTCTGAGAGGCCGGGAATCGGGCGGTGACCGACCGGACTGATGAGGCCGGTCACCGAATTTGTTCGTAGGTGCCGAGCTGAGTGCCATGTTAAAATCAACGAGCGGCGGTCATAGTCAGTCCCGAGGTCGGCACCTCGACTCCTCTCTTGCGAGGTCAGTCTAGCCCAGTGCCGAGTGGAGAAGGGACCACGGAGGTCGGAAGACGAGCTGAGTTTGAGTCAAAGTCAACTGGTGGCGGACAACGTCATACCCCGAGGTCGGCACCTCGGCGCTCCCGTTATGGAGTCGACCGGCTCAGGATATAGGGGTCTGGAAGACCGGAGGACGGGCAGACTGTCAAAACCCGGCTCGGGACCCTACCTCCTCGGCCCTCGTAGGGGTTAAGGACCTAGGAAACAATTAAATAAGGCCACTTGTCAACGAATGATTACCGATGGGACGCCCCAAACTAGCCTGCAGGTCTAGGACATTTAGCCCGGCCGAGGAGCATGTCTGCATTAAATGCAGTCCATACCAGCATTAAATGCGTTGCGGGTAATGATTGGAAGATCCCTAAATCACTCCTAATCAGTCAGGGAAATGTCGGCCTGTCTTGTCAAGCTACTGTACGACAAGACCCGTAAACAATACCACATTTAAGAACCCTATAAATAGGAGTCCTGAGCATTTATTTTGGGTTGTTGAATCCCAACTGTCTCTACTCTCTCTACATTTCCTCTCTCTAAACTTGTAAGGAATTCGTGTAAGAATTTGTAAGTAAATCGCAAGTGTCGACCTCGTACGAGAGGCCGACCTCATGATCAGTTAATAAAATCGTAATTAAACCGTATTCCTTTGCCTTTTCCCATTACTTTTTCACTATTTATCTCTTTTAACCGTTGACCGAAAACGCCCGTCAACAGTTTGGCGCTAGAAGGAGGGCACCATAAGTTACTTGGTGTCAATTTTTCGATCTTGTGAAATTCCACTTTGAACAACTTTCTTTTCAACTTTTTCTCTCCAACACACTCGAAATGGTTTCCTCGGATCACAACGAGTCCACCCAACAATCCGGCGCCCAGTCACGCCGGCGCAACGGCGGGAAGACCCCTCGCCGCGCTCAGCAGGGGCCCATAGTCTCTGTCCCTCTAGTTCCCACCTTCGCTGCGGCCATGCAGCACCCAGACGTCCTCAAAGCTCTCGAGGGGGTCTTCGCAGAGGCGCTCGCCAGCCGGGCAGCCGGGGGAAACACCGCGGCGCCCACAGAGAATCCCGGCAATATCCTGCTCCATACCCCCGAGAAGGAGGCCGGGGGGCAAAGGAACCCGGCGAAGTCCAAAACCACGGCCCAATCACCCAACCTTGAGGCCCGAAACCGCCGCGACAAGAGCACCAGACCGGCACCTACCGAACAGACGGGAGAGAGCCGCCCGGAGCAAAGCCTCCAAATCATCCGCCGTTCCGTCTACCAATACCTAGGTGATAAGAGCCAAGCCAACCGCGATCTCCGGAAGGTCATCAAGCGAGGCAAAGCCATAGGGCGCGACACTGACGAAGTCGCGGCCCTTAAGCGTAGAATCGCTGAACTGGAAGGCCGGCACCCCTCTCAAAGCGAGTTGTCGCTCCCTGCCTATCCACAATCTTACGCACGACCGACTCCCCGAGTCGCGGACAACACTTCACCCCTTTCCCCCGACATCCTGTAGGAGGCCGTCCCGAAAAAGATAAAGGTGCCGCAGCTCGGCCTCTACGACGGGAGTTCAGACCTTGAAGCCCACATCGGCCTGTACAACTCTTGGATGGACCTGCACAGTGCAACGGACGCCCTGCGCTGCCGCATGTTCTCTTTGACGCTGGGGCCAAAGGCGCAAAGATGGTACCACTCCCTGTACCCCCACTCCATCTCTTCATGGGGACAGCTCAGGTCGGCGTTCCGATCGCACTTTATCGGGTCGCAAATGGGTTTGGCCCCCAAAGAATCCATCGCCAACATTGTCCAGGGCGAGAACGAGAGCATGAAGGACTACATCACTCGGTTCAACGACCGGGTCCAAAACATGGAACGGTGCCACCCTGACGCCATGCTGATCACCGCCCAGGGCGGCCTGAGGCCAAAAACGCTGTTTAAGTGGTCCCTGTACCAGAACAAGCCAACTACTTACCAGGAGTTCCTTTCCCGAGCTCAGGACTACATAATGGCGGAGGAGTGCTCGTCGATCCCGACGTTCGACCCCACGCCAGCACCGGCAAAGGGAAAGGCGAAGGAGGAAAAACTTGGAAAACCCAGAAAATCATTCGCCGAGATCCGAGCCCAGCGAAGGCAAAGAGCTGAGGAGCTGAAGGAAAGCTATCAGAGCGTCTTCTCGGTAGGAGCCGCTGCGGTCTATGAGGAGATTAAGGAAAAGGGACTGCTGTCGGACCCGAAGCCGATGTTCACCGACAAAGACAAGGTGGACAAGACCCGCTACTGCACCTACCACAAGGCACACGGGCACAACACTGACCAGTGCCGAAATCTTATCTCGGCACTGCTCAAGTTGATCGACGACCCGCAGATGAAGAGATTCACCCATTCCGGGGAAAAGAGAAAGAAGGGGGCACGTTTTGAAGGAGGCCTCGACAGTGACGATGACGCCGACGTGAACCCTCGAAGGAAGAAATCCCAGCAGGGCGGCCCCCATGAAATCATGACCTTCTGCCCCTCCCATCAAGACGAGGCCGACACCTCTAGGGGCAGGAAGAGAGATCGGTCCCCACGCACCGGGGCCGACCAGACCAACTACCCGACCCGGCGCGTCAACACGAGCCGAGGCGAGTCCCTCCTCTCCAGGAGGCAGACCAAGGCCTATGCCCGGCAGACTTACTATGCCGGGCAGAGGGTAATGCATGCCGATAGCAGACCGGCGCCGGAGCCAACCCAAAACAAATATCTCCTTTATAGATGAGGATGCCTTCTTGTTCGACCACCCTCACTCCGACGCCCTGGTGATCACAGCGCCGATCATGGCAATAAAGATCCATCGCATCATGGTCGACACCGGGGCCTACGCGAGCATCCTTTATTATGACACCTTCAAAAAGATGGGGATCGACAAGAAGGAAGTACAGCCTTGTCGCGAACGGATCCAAGGCTTCAACGGACAGACAATGGCCCCCGTCGGTCAAGTCACGCTGCCGATCCGTTTCGGAGAAAAAGGGGGGCCCACGAAGACCATTTTGGAAACTTTCAAAATCGTGGACTGCCCTAGTGAATACAACGCCATTCCGGGGAGGACGGCCCTCTACAAGCTGAAGGCCGTCGTCTCCATATTTCACTACTCCCTCAAGTTTCCGACCTCAGATGGAGAGGGGACCCACCGTGGGGATCAGAGAGAGGCGCGGGAGTGCATCCTGACCATCCCGCGCATGGAGATAAATATGGCAGACCCTCTTGCCGACGCCGAGGCGACAAACATCGGGCCGGCACACGATGGTTCTAGGGGCAACCGCATGCTGGGAAGCCAGACAGGTTCGCACCCATTGACCTCGTCAAGCGCCGACCCCGTCAACACGGGACTCGAGACGGAGGTGGGCAGCCCGACCCCGGATGCCGGGCTGGATAACCCCAACCGGGGGGACGACCGCATGCTGGAAAACCAGACAGGCCCGCTCCCCTCGGTTGAGGATGACGCCGGCCAGGCCGCAGGAGACCCCGGGGTCGACCTCGACCTGGACAGAGGGAGGAGGGCCGACAAGGAGCCGGCCACCGAGGAAGACGAGCTCGACCCTCGAACCCAGTATGAGGAGAAACGCGGGACAAAGAGGGCCGAGCCCATGGCCGAAGTGGAAATCGTCTTCGTCGACGAGGAGACTTGCCAGAAGCAACTCCGGATCGGGAGCAAGTTACCGGGGCCGCTTAAAGCCGAACTGACCAAATTCCTCCAGGAAAACGCAGACGTCTTTGCGTGGACCCACGAAGTTATGGTCGGCATCGATCCGCGGGTCGCTTGCCACCGGCTGCAGGTCGACCCCACGGTCAAGCTGGTCGTTCAAAAACGAAGGAAACTCGGCCCGGACCGACAACAAGCCTTGGAAGAAGAGGTGATCAAGCTCAAGGATAACGAGTACATCCGCGAAGTCATGTACCCGACCTGGGTAGCCAACCCGGTACTTGTGAGGAAGAGCAGCGGGGAATGGCGCCTGTGCATCGATTTCTCTGATCTGAACAAGGCATGCCCCAAAGACAGCTACCCCCTGCCCCACATCGACTACATGGTCGACGCTACCTCGGGGCACGAGCTGATGAGCTTCATGGACGCATACTCCGGCTACAATCAAATTCCCATGCATCCAGACGATGAGGAACACACCTCCTTCTACTCGGCACGTGGCCTCTACTGCTACACCATGATGCCGTTTGGACTGAAGAACGCCGGGGCCACCTACCAGCGCCTAGTTAACAAAATGTTTGCTAGTTTGATAGGTGTAAGCATGGAAGTGTATGTAGACGATATGCTAGTTAAGTCCGTGTACACGTCCGACCATGTAAACGATCTTAATAAAATGTTTTCTATTTTGCGTGATTACTCGATGAAATTAAACCCGAAGAAGTGTACTTTCGGTATCGGTTCGGGAAAGTTTTTGGGATATATCGTCAGCCAGCGCGGCATCGACGCAAACCCCGAAAAGATCAAGGCAGTTCAGGACCTCCGCCCGCCGACGTCGATCAAGGGAGTCCAAAGCCTAACCGGCAAGCTCGCCGCCCTGAGCAGGTTCATCTCAAAATCCACCGACCGTTGCAAATCTTTCTTCGACGCCATCAAGAAAAATCACAAGTTCGAATGGACGGCGGACTGCCAAAGGGCGTTAGAAGCGATCAAGGAGACCCTCAGCCGGGCTCCGACAATGCAGAAACCCCGCCCAGGCGAAATGCTCTATCTATACCTGGGAATATCCGAGGTGGCGGTAAGTGCCGCCCTGATTCGGGAAGAGGCCTTAAACCAATACCCGGTCTACTATGTAAGTAACGCCCTGCACGATGCTGAGCTGCGGTACCCTCCGATGGAAAAACTTGCCTTTGCCTTAGTAACCGCAGCTCGGAAACTGAGACCGTACTTCTTGGAATATTCGGTCACCGTCCTCACAGCCTACCCGCTAAGGCAGATCCTACACCGGCCCGATACTTCGGGTCGGATGGTGAAATGGGCGGTGGAGCTGGGACAATACGACATCCATTATCGATCCCGAACAGCAATGAAGGGACAGGTACTATCGGACTTCATAGCCGAATTCACGCCGGGAATCGTGGAGGCAAACAGCGAGGATCCTTGGGTGATGTATGTCGACGGGTCCTCCACTGCCGGACGAGCAGGCGGAGGAGTCGTCCTCGTGGATCCCCAAAAGAAACTCTTTTGCCATTCAATCCAGTACCTCTTTCCGACGACCAACAATGAGGCCGAATACGAGTCATTGCTATCCGGGCTCGCCTTGGCCGAAGCTATGAGTCTAACTGACCTCATCATATACTCCGACTCAATGCTGATGGTTAAGCAAATTTCTGGGGAGTTCGAGGTCAAAGAACCAAGGCTGGTTCCCTACTTGGGACTAGTAAAGAAAAAGTTAGCCAAACTCCGAACCCGAATAGAACACATCCCCCGAACGGATAACGTGCTGGCCGATGCTTTGGCCCGCCTCGCCTCGAGTGCCGGGGTGGAAAGCGTGGAGTATGTACAAGTCGCCCATAAAGAACAACCCTCGGTGCTCGGCGTTTCTGTCCTGAGTGCCGTCCAAGCCTCGACAGACGAGGAACCGAGCTGGATGGTCCCGATCCGGTCATATCTCGAGACCGGTGCATTGCCGTCTGATCTAAAAGAGGCCAGGCAGCTTCGTACCCGGGCAGTTCGGTTTACGGTCGTGGCCGGCGAACTACTCAAGAGGGGATACTCGGCGCCTTTGTTCAAATGCGTGGACGAGAAGGACGCCGAGTACATACTCAAAGAGATCCACGAGGGAGTGTACGGGAACCATTCCGGAGGATATGCCCTTGCTCACAAAGTCCTCAGACAAGGCTACTATTGCCCAAGCCTGAAGAAGGACGCCTTGGATATGGCCCGGAGATGCGCAAAATGCCAAACTTTCGCACCTAACATCATCCAACCTTCCCAGCCCTTGAAGTCGATCTTCAGCCCATGGCCGTTCGCCAAGTGGGGTATCGATCTGATCGGCCCCCTTCCTACCGGAAAAGGCGGAGTGAAGTACGCGGTCGTCGCTGCGGACTACTTCACAAAATGGGCAGAAGCCGAGCCGCTCGCCACCATCACGGAACATAAAATGATTGATTTCCTATAGAAGTCCATCATATGTCGTTTCGGAGTGCCGAACTCAATAATCACCGACAACGGGAAACAATTTGAAGGGAAGAAATTAGAAGCGTTTTGCGAAGAACACGGCCTCAAACACTTCTTCTCGACACCCTATCACCCCCAATCCAACGGCCAAGTCGAAGCGGTGAACAAAATAATCAAGCAAGGGCTCAAGGTCCGACTTGAAGCCGCGAAAGGGGCCTGGCCAGAGGAACTCCCAAACGTGCTCTGGTCATATCGCACCATAGCCAGGTCTTCCACCAGAGAGACGCCGTTCTCCCTGGCGTATGGGACCGAAGTGATGATACCTGTCGAGCTCGGCGCCCCAACTTTCTGAGTAACCCACTTCGAAGAAGAATCCAACTCCGAGTCGCTGAGAGCGAACCTCGACCTGATAGACGAGCATCGGTCGCAAGCCAAGCTCAGGAACGCGGCATACAAGAGGCGAAGTGAGAGATACATCAATTCCCAAGTCAAGTCGCGCTCTTACCAGATCGGCAACTTGGTATTAAAAAGGGTCACGGGGCCCGATCCCAGACCGCTCAAGCCAAAGTGGGAAGGACTCTACAGGATCAGCGAGGTCCTTCCCCACGGAGCCTACCGTCTCGAACACCTGGACGGCACGCCCCACCAATACCCATGGAATTCGGCATTTTTGAAGAAGTTCTACCAGTAGGCTTAGGGCGGTCTTTTGTAACGATGTTTCGTAAAAGTATGTAGTTTTTGCTTGTTTGCATATATTGTAAAAGCATGTAGTTTGTACTTGTTTGCTCATATTTTTTAGTAAGTATAGATCGAGTCGAAGCGGCGTAATTAACGTAAGGAACGAAGTGTTGGCAAGGATCAATACGATGACCTAGTCGGCACTAGCCGGGCTCAACTAGGAAGCCCAGTCAGGCCAATAATACCACCGAGTCCGAACGCGAGATCGGTCTGGTAAGCTACCACATAATTATGTGCAGGTCGGGTCAGTACGATGGCCAGGCCGGCACGAGCCGGGCTCGACAAAGTAGTCCAGTAAGGCCACAGTCGCCAATGTAAGGAATGAACGACGTGTTCGAACGCGAAGCTCGACATGGCCAAACCATCGCCCGATCCTACGGATGTATCGGACAGGTAATGTGCCAAGTAAATAAAAAGTGCCGAGCCCAATTTCGAGGCTCGGCCAAATAAATAAAAAGTGCCGAGCCCAATCTCGAGGCTCGGCCAAGTAAATAAAAGGTGCCGAGCCCAATCTCGAGGCTCGGCCAAACAAATGAAAAGTGCCGAGCCCAATTTTAAGTGCAAAACTCGGCACTCAAGCCATACTTGGGTTAATTAAAAATTGCGAAAACAAAAGCATAAAAACACCATTCATTCAAACAAAAGCAATAAAAATATAAGCTCCATTCATTCAAGCAAATTAAAAATAACTTTCCTTCAAAACAACTTTAAAATATTTGCGATACAAAACGTCTGGTCGGCACCAACCAAGAAGACCACAAGCGGTAGCAAAAGCAGGCCATAAAAAGGAAACTAGCTGCCAGGAGACGGGTTGGGAGCGTCGCTGGCCCTGTCGGCGCCATGAGGGACCCCCTCATCTTGGTCGGCCCCGCCCTCGCCCTCGGCCGCACCTGAAGGTCCGGCTTCGTGATCGTGCGCCCCCCCAATATTCTAGAGGGGTCGGCCTCGTCGGCGAAGTCCCTGGTCGGCAGCAAGAACAGCGTGTAGTCGGAGAGGACTTCGCCCGGCTTCAGACACATCTCGTCGGGAGGCGTCGCGCCGAATTTGGCGAAGCCGACGATCTCGTCATCAGCCCAGCCTCTCTGCCGACGAACCAGCGCGGCCTCTTTCTCATCCACCTCGCACACTAACCCTTCGAACTCGGCCTCCAGCCCATGCTTGAAGATCTTCGCCCGCATTATTTCGCGAAAATCCTCCAAGGTGAGGAGGCCGGAGTCGATCCGCTGGAAGAGCCAGAAGAGGTTATAGCTGACCCCGGAGTACATGTCGGCCATTATGTCTTTGCTGAACAACATCTGGATCTCCGGGTACGTCGGCAGGCGAAGTGGGATGCGAGGGCGACCGTCCTCCAAAACCTCCATGGCGGCGTGCGCTTCAAGCTCGACAGTATGCGCCTCGAGCTGCTTCTGGAGACTGACGACGTGGGCCTAGAGCTTATCGAGCTCGACCACATGTCGGTCTACCTCTTCGCCCATCGCCTTGGCGTGCCGTTCCCCCAGCTCGAACTCCCTGGTAGCCCAGGCCGCCTTCTCCTTCCTTAGCTCCTCGGCCATCCTAGCCGCCGACCGGGAAGCCTCCAAATCCCTCTCCATGGCCTTCGCTGCCTCGGCCTCTGCCAACACGAGGCGGTTCTCCAGCTCCAAGATCCGCTTCACCTTGGTGTTCAAAGAGGCGATCTTTCCATGGCAGAGCTCGTGGTCGGCCTCCAGTTTCTGGTGGTCAGCCAGGGTCTTTTGTGACCAGTTGGCAGCCTGAACGAGCTCGACCAAAGCCCGGGAAATGGTCCCCGCCGCATGCTGAATCAGGGAGGGGGTAGAGAGCTGAGAAACGCCGGCCTGGGTGGTCGGCGTCCAAGCAACAAGGGGGAGCCGAGCTGCCCGCACCACCTCCTCGGGCACCCCGAACTCATTGGGGACGGAGACCCCGTCAGCGGCCCGGAGGTCGAGGAACCAATCGTCCGGAAAGCCGGGGAGGGCCTTGGCCACTCGAGACCTCCGCTCGGCATCGATAGGGACGAAGGAGTTCGCCTTATCCTGGTGGACATGGGCCGCCTTCTCCTTGCCCGGGGCCGAACTCTCCGCCTCGACGCCCTTCCNCCCTGGCGGACGGCGGGGTCGACTCCAGGCGCCGCCGAAACGGTCACATCGGCAGCCTTGGGTGTCGGCTCCTTGTTCAGCGCAGCCCTCTTCTTCGCCAGGTTCAGTCTCCCGGACATCGCGACGTTTGTTCTGGCTTTCAGTGAGTTTGGGTGTTTGCGACGATACTTGTTCGCGGCCTTCGCCGACTCGAACCCCTTGAGCCTAAGGAGGGGATAGTAGACTGCAGGAGAGCAACCATCAGACGCCACAAAAGCGAAGTTAGGTAATCAATTCGAACAAGAATGAATTAATACCTGGCTTGAAGGACTTGTCGATGATCTCCGGACTCAGATTGTAGTCGAGGAGAGTCTATTCCTTGGTGAGAGCCGAGTAGTGACGTTCTTCCACGTTCCGCCCCAACAAAGTATTGAGTCGAGTGGCCAAGAGAGGACCGAGTGCCGAACTGGGGTTACGGACTGAAAACGTAAATTACGACCTGTTAGCACAAAGAAAAGAAAATCAGTTAGTAACGGACAAAAATGGTGAGAAACTTACGAGCATGGGAAATAAAATGAGTAGGCGGGTGCCGAGTAGCATCCGGGGTCATCCACTCGCCGCCGACCCAATACCACTTCGGCATGTAGCCGTGTAAGGTCTCGGGCAGTTTGGCCACCAACGTTTTGTCGATACCGGGGAGTACCGAGCTGTAATAATTGCCGGTATCGCCCGAACGCTTGAAGGCAAACAAGGCCTTCACCTCGTCGCCGGTAGGGTCGGCCCAGCTCTCGCGGCGGTACATTACGATCAAGCTCACGAGACGGGCGAAGACCGTCGGCACGTATTGGCTGATGCCGACCTCGAGTTTGCTCAGAATGTCGTTGAGCGCGCCGGGCAGGGGAAACCGAAGGCCCAAATGAATGCTATGTCGGTAAACCCCTATACAGCCCGGCGGTGGACAGTGGATCTGCTCCCCGGGATAAGGAGCAAATATTCGGACTCCGGGGCCGAAGTTGTACTTCCCCCTTAGTTGGGTCAGGTCGGCGTCCTCCAAGACCGACGCTGTATTCCAGGCCATCGCCTGGCTCGGTAGCCGCGTCTCCCAATCCCATGGGGACGCGTTCTCGACCTTCGATGTTGCCGCGGAGGGCCTCGTCCACCAGATCTTGGTCAACATCGGAGTCAGAGTCCAGAAAACCAAGATCGACGGAGTCATCGTCGGCCGCGGCCGATTGGTTTGGATCGGCACCGACATCCTCACGCAGCGGCGACGGGGGGCCTTGGGAGCCGACGTCTCTGCCGCCAGAGGCAGTCTCGACCGCCGAAAAATATGGTCGGACTACGGAAATGGGGTCGGCGGTGAGGATGACATCTGCCGACGCGGAGGGGGAGTGAACGGACGGCTCGCAGTCGACATTGACCACATCGCGAAAGGGGCCGCCGACTTCGCCGGTGGAACCGCCATTACCCGCGGTTTCGGAGGAGAAGACATCACGATAAAAAGACAAGGAAAGCAAGAAGAAGCTAAACGGAGATTACCAGTCGGTCGTCGAAGAGTTCTAGAAACGTGCTCGTAGACTTCACGGGATTTAGGACGCTCGAATGCTCTAAATTGCGAAAGTAGAAATAGTTGCTGAGGAAAGATATATATAAGGTCACCTGACTAATTAGGTGTGAACACGTGTGAAGACTTTTGAAATTCAAAATTCAAAATAAAGGGAACCGAAGCGTCTGAAGGAAGCCAACCGTCACATCTATTCAAAACGCTTGGCTAGGGGGCTACCACGTGTCGCCCGCGCGTGGTCACAATTAATACGTGTCCTTTCAGTTGCATAAGTGTGGCGGAGATTTCGACCTCTAGAGAGGACCAGACACGACCCCGACGGACCCGACTCAGATTCAAGTGATAAGCGACGACCTCAGGAGAGACACGGTAGGCCTCACCCAAGCTCGGGGGCCTGTATGTTGATATCCGAGTCAGGCTCCTATGAAGATCACGGTCTGAGAGACCGGGAATCGGGCGGTGACCGACCGAACTGATGAGGCCGGTCACCGAATTTGTTCGTAGGTGCCGAGCTAAGTGCCATGTTAAAATCAACGAGCGGCGGTCAGAGTCAGTCCCGAGGTCGACACCTCGACTCCCCTCTTGCGGGGTCAGTCTAGCCCAGTGTCGAGTGGAGAAGGGACCACGGAGGTCGGAAGACGAGCTGAGTTTGAGTCAAAGTCAACTGGTGGCGGACAACATCATACCCCGAGGTCGGCACCTTAGCGCTCCCGTTATGGAGCCGACCGGCTCAGGATATAGGGGTCTGGAAGACCGGAGGACGGGCAGACTGTCAAAACTCGGCTCGGGACCCTACCTCCTCGGCCCTCGTAGGGGTTAAGGACCTCGGAAACAATTAAATAAGGCCACTTGTCAACAAATGATTATCGATGGGACGCCCCAGACTAGCCTGCAGTCTAGGACGTCTAGCCCGGCCGAGGAGCATGTCTGCATTAAATGCAGTCCATACCAGCATTAAATGCATTGCGGGTAATGATTGGAAGATCCCTAAATCACTCCTAATCAGTCAGGGAAATGCCGGCCGGTCTTGTCAAGCTACTGTACGACAAGACCCGTAAACAGTACCACATTTAAGAACCCTATAAATAGGAGTCCTGAGCATTTATTTTGGGTTGTTGAATCCCAACTGTCTCTACATTTCCTCTCTCTAAACTTGTAAGGAATTCGTGTAAGAATTTGTAAGTAAATCGCAAGTGTCGACCTCGTACGAGAGACCGAGCTCGTGATCAGTTAATAAAATCGTAATTAAACCGTATTCCTTTGCCTTTTCCCGTTACTTTTTTACTATTTATCTCTTTTAACCGTTGACCGGAAACGCCCGTCAACATAGAGTATAATATAATATAGTATAATATTTAATAATATTATTGGGTCGATTATGTTATTTCGGACATTTGATGTTCGAAACCGAAACCGACCGAAATAACCGAAATTTAATTCGACTACAATCAAAAACCGAACGAGTCGGATTCGGTTCGGTCGGTTTGTTCGATTTTAGTCGAAATCTGAACACCCCTAGTGACAGCAGTGATTGGACGATAAGAAATAAGTTGGAGTGAAGAACAAAGAGTTGAACGTGAGTGACCGATGGTTCTACTTGTTTTGCCCTTTTTGTTATGTTGTAGTGTTATTTCTGGCCCTTCTTATTATGATAGTTCCTCTCACTTGTTAGGAATATAGAAAACCATTTCAATAGTTGGATTAGAAAAGTTTCTTTGGTATACATAAAAAATGAAAAATGCAAAAATATTCTTAATTCTAATAATAAAAGAGCTTCAAAATAATAATAATAATAATAATAGCAACAAAAAAGAGTTTAGACATGGCGCACCCAGTTTAGGCATGGCTCACCCACATCGTCGTGTCCGTCGAGGAGCGACGAGAGCTCCTATGTGTCGATTTACCATTACAATGATTTTATTGTCCACCAAGACAAAATCGTAAGCGTTATAGAGTCTGACTAAGCCGAATTTAGTGTATCAATTAAACATCTATCTAAAGGAGTATCTACATGAGCCGGTAAAGTGATCTACATCTCGAACTTTTTCTACATGACTTCTCGAACTTTTCGCTAAAAACTGGGACATTGAGTTTAGCTCATTTAGTCCAATTTAGACGAATTTTACTCTAGTGTTTGCGGCTTGTAAAGATAATAAATGAAATATTTATAATTTATATTAATATTATATAAATTAGAAATAAGATAGAATTTTAAGTGTTTAAATTGAAATTTATGTTTGTTTGTAACATAATGAGTTCGTCACAAATTTCGTTACTAACACAAATACAATTGTTTGAAGTACATTCCGTTTCTGAAAGTATATTCCGTATCTAAATCCTTGTTACTATTGTAACAATTCAAATTCAGTTCAAAATTTGGTTAGTAATAGCCCAATTTCTAGTAGTGATCGACAAGCCGCTTGCGGCGATCGGACAACGACGACTCAGGGATCTGCTACAAATGATTTGCTGACGGCATCCCGGAGAATTGGCCCTCCAGTTCCTCCATAAACTCCTTGGCAGCGGCAGAGCTCCTGAAGATCATGTCATCCATATTCCACGGGCTCGTCCGACATAGAGTCATCAAGGTGGCTCCCCCCACCGTAACCTCCATGAATTGCATAGGGATGTGTTTTTTCAGAAAAAATATTCACCGGGAAATTCATTATGTGGACCTCCAAAAACCACCTTCGAATTCTCGTGGTCGTCCTCAGCATCCTTAACAGCTCCTCTTGCAAAGGATTCATTATCGTCGACAGAGGGCTGGCCCCAAACTCCCTAATCTTCAGTCTGTCCTCCTGCAACCACAACATGTCCGAGATAACAAAATCGAACAGATTCCTCGGACGCGGCCTTGGGCAATAAATACGAGCGGCGAAGACCAAGGGCATGACCGACATCACCGAACAAGTGTTCCTCCGGTGCCGCTGGTTCCTCGTAAAAATAGGTGGGGCCACATAAACATCACCGTCGTCAATGACATTCTCAGCCCCGACAATTAGGGCCCGCGCACCGCCCCAACGAGGACACACGACCTGTCTGTGCCCACCGTAGCCCGCCGCCCTGACGGGTTCCAGCCGCTGCAGCTGATGAAGAGCCCGTCGATGCCAAAGCTCCGCCAAAGCCCGATCCGACGCTGTGAATATGCTGCTGGCCCATGGAGGCTGCCTGGCCGTCTGGCCCTCTGTTGGAACCTGCGAAGAAACCGTGCGTGGCGTCTGTGAGAAGGCCGAACTCGATCGTCGACCCAATTGTTGCTCCACAATATAGCACGCTGGTGAGCTTCAGAGATTGTATACGGCGCAAATAAATTTAGGGTATCTCGAATCGCAAAACGCAACCCTCCAATATAAATGGACACCAATTGGTCGTTCGTCTCATTAATATCAACCTGAGTAAGAAGACGATAAAAATCGTCCGTGTATTCATCACCTGTGCGAGTCCCTTGACGCAAATTTTGTAATTGCTGGTACATAGTGCGAACAAAATTGAAAGTAAAAAACTCACGTTCGATATGCTTCTGGAATTTCAACCACGACGAGATCTTCAGCTTCACGAGCCGACGTCGAGAATCCTTCAGATGCTGCCACCAGGCGGTTGCGCGATCCATCAAGCGTGTCGCGACAAGCCCGACCCTCCGCTCGTCCGGCACTTCCTTGAACTCTAGAACCGATTCGACCATCGTGAGCTAGTCAAGGAACGATGCAGCATTCGAGCCGCCAGTAAACTCTGGTATATCCACGCTAAAGGACACCTCCCAATGTCGATCACAGTACGCCGCCTCCACCGTCGGCGTCTGCTCCTCGCCAAACGGATTGAACTCCTCCTCTATGGCTTCCGAATCGCCAACCTCCTCCTCGCACGGCGCCCTCCGTCCGCCACTAAATCGTGCCTGATCGCGACCCCCACGGTGACCACGAAATCCTCCGCGACCGTCGTCTCGTCCTTCAGAGCCAATTGAATTTCCTCCATGCCTGTCGAGAGGTCCGACACCTCACGGCCAATTGCTTGAAACTGCCGTCCGAAACCCTCAGATTGTCGAGTGAGGGATTCGATTGTAGCATCGCGCCTATCGTTGGCAGTGTCATTCCGTTTCGGCAGCATCTCGGATCGTAGCTGGTCTCTGGATACCAACTGATGTAGGGCAGCATAAAAAGAAAGGGAGAAGAAGATATTCAACAGATATATTTTATTTCCAATCAGACTCCTCGGCTAAAGCCACGAAGAAGAGATAAAATAGAGTCCTAATCCTATTAATTCTCTAACTTGCTAGACAAGTCTTTATTCCATAAAAGATAATATTCTCCTAACAGCTAAATAACTAAATACGGAATAATATTCTCCTAACAGCTAAATAACTAAATACGGAATAATAATAATAATAATAATAATAATAATAATAATAATAATAATACAAGTAATAAATTAAACAAAAGCCGGAATCCGATCGTATTTCTCCGAGAAAGCTATCGCGAGCTCGTCTTCATCAATCTTGATATGGATGATGGATTTCCTTTGTTTTATAATTTTTGTTATCTTCTTCTAATTATTATTTTTTTTATCGGTTATCTTCTTCTGATTATTGATTTTACCAGTCATTGAAATGTGATAATCTGAGATTCATTCAGCAGGTAAATTATGGATATGTGTCTTTGATTTGCTATAGAACTACTTATCAATGTTGTGTTATTGTTTTGGCAATACTTTTACATGTTGTGTGGATAGGGTTAGCTACTGTGCATGAAACAAAAATATCAATGGATAGTGTTTTATAAACTGTTCTTGAAAAAAGTTCAGTGAACCACTCGCATATATGTGTCTTAACATATTACCTTCTGAGCACAAAGAGTTTGTGCACCTAAAACTGTTGACATATTCACTTCTGGTTAGATAATTATAAATGTATTCAACAATGTGATATTCCATAATTGAGATATTCCCTTGTGGCTAGATAAATGTTGATTGTAAGAACACAAAAATATCATTCGAATTTGTATGAAATAATGGAAAATTCTATATTTTGGATCAATGTGTATTTTTTCTTCATTTCTTTTTTTTTTTGAGAGATAAATCATCTCTTCTCTCTTTCTTATTATTTTTTTTTTACAAGGAACCCATCCTCCCTCACTCTCCTCAAGTNAATAAATGGAAAGAGCTGTAATGCCCCGTGGTTGTCGATTAACTTAATGAACTCTGTTGACGGTGATGCTAGCCCTAATGGTTGTCGATCGGTTTTCCTTTTCTTTGTTGTCGTCGGCGACGACGGCGGCGGTGGCGACGGGCCTGCTGTGGACGTCTCCAGCCGGCCGGAAGGAATATCGTTTGCCACTAGGGATGCTTCGACTTCGTCGATCGTTTATGTTTCTACCCACCACCTTCGGTGGCGGCAGTTGTGAATTTTTTGCTGTGAGATTCCGTCTTTGGCGGGCCGGAATGTGGAACACGACTTAAGGCGACGGAGAATTTGTTTTTTTCCTCTTTCTTTTTTCATCTTTAAGTGAGCAAGGGAAACGGGAAAAACTGGCTCGGATTTTTTGGGATGGAAAATGAGAGCTCGAATATATTTTTTTTTGTGATAAGAAAGTGATGACGTGCCAAAATTGTGCCCAAGGGAAGTATATTATCCCTCCTTCTCTCACCTTCTTCAACTCTCATCTGTTTTCTCTTTAGGAATGATTTTTTTTAATATCTCTCGTAAATCTGAGACATACATGCGCACGTAGATACACATATCAACATAACAAGAGCTCACACAAGCGCCAAAGATCTCTGAATTTAATTTCCTGCTACTCGCTCTTCGGAATTTCCAATCTTGCAAAAAACTCATTTATCTAAACTCTTTTATTTTTTTTTTTTCAGAAAGGAGCCCAAAAACTGGGGTTTGTGATATGTCATGCACATTTGCATTTTCGTAGAAGAAATGAGGTAAAGTAATGCAAAGAAAACAGCACAAAAAATTAACATTCTTGTAAAACTTGGAGAATATATTTTCGGTGGAGATGCGGCCGTTTTATAGTAAAAATTTACTCCGAGCAAATTACGGGACCCTCTTTCTAGCGCCAAACTGTTGATAGTAAGAATCGTATCAACACAAAAATATTATTTGAATTTGTATGAAATAATGGAAAAATCAAGATTTTTTACCAATGTGTATTTCTCAAGGTTGTCAAAACCAGACCGGTCATCGAACCAGTCAAGCTACTGGTTCAACGGTTCACTAGACATGGCCACGGGCCGAACCGGCCCGCGGCCCGGACCGGGAACCGGCCCGTAACCGGCCATATAAGGGTCGGTCCGTAAACCGCAAGGGCCGCGGTTCGGTCCAAGCTCAAAAAAAAAAAAAAATTCGTCCCGGCGGTCCGGTCCGGTCTGGGTCAGACCACGGGCCGACCGCCGACAACGGTTTGGATCATTTTTTTTAAAAAAAATATTTTATATATTTTCCGGGTCAGGCCGGGTCAACCAGACCGACCCGGCAACCTGTGTCAGCGCGCGCCTGCCCATACCTGACTAGCCGTTGGGTCTACCCGGGCCACGGGTCGGGCCGGTCCGGGTACAGGCCCAACGGTCTGAATTTAAAAAAAAAAAAAAATTAATATGGGCCATTAGATCGTTGTGATCCAACGG